>VDFB02000015.1:200042228-200337639 GCA_007258455.2 Sequoia sempervirens | reverse complement strand
TTGGGATTTATGCAAGTTGCCTGTAGGTAAAAAGGCTTTACCAAACAAATGGATTTACAGGCTGAAAGAGGAGGAGGGAGGTAAGAAAAGATTTAAAGCCAGATTAGTTGTAAAGGGATTTGCACAGAAACAGGGTATTGATTTTGATGAGATTTTTTCCCCTGTTGTTAAAATGACTTCTATTCGTATTGTTTTAAGTATTGTGGCTGCTGAAGATTTGCATTTAGAACAGCTTGATGTTAAAACAACTTTTCTCCATGGTGATTTGGAAGAGGAAATATATATGGAACAACCACAAGGATTTGAGGTCAAAGGTAAGGAGAAACTAGTGTGCAGATTGAAGAAAAGCTTATATGGCTTGAAGCAAGCACCTCGGCAATGGTATTTGAAATTTGACAGTTTTATGGCTGAGCAAGGCTACAACAGGTGTAATTCTGACCATTGTGTTTATTTTAAGAGGTTGGATAATAATAGCTACATTATTTTGTGTTTATATGTTGATGATATGCTTGTAGCTGGGTCTAACATGGACCACATAAGAGAGTTGAAACAACAGTTAGCAAAGTCTTTTGCTATGAAGGATTTGGGGGCAGCAAAACAAATCCTTGGTATGAAAATTTGTAGAGATAGGAAAAATAGAAAATTGTTTTTATCTCAGGCTAATTATGTTGAAAAGGTGTTGCAGAGATTTCATATGGAGAATGCAAAAGCTGTCAACACACCTTTGCCTAGTCATGTCAAATTGACTAAGGATATGTGTCCAAAGACACAAGAGGAGGAAGAAAAATGTCCAAGGTACCATATGCTTCAGCTGTAGGTAGTTTAATGTATGCCATGGTATGCACTAGACCGGATATTGCACATGATGTAGGAGTTGTTAGCAGGTATTTGAGTCATCCCGGAGTTGAGCATTGGAATGCAGTAAAATGGATTCTCAGGTATTTGAGAGGTACATCCAATAATTGTTTATGTTTTGGGGGATCTAATACTAATTTAAAAGGCTATGTTGACTCAGATTTAGCAGGGGATATAGATACCAGATGAAGTACCACAGGTTATGTATTTACAGTTGGTGGGACAACAGTGAGTTGGATTTCTCGCTTGCAGAAGGTGGTTGCTTTATCCACCACAGAGGCAGAGTATGTTGCTGCAATAGAGGCAGCAAAGGAGATGATATGGCTGCAACTTTTAATGGATGAGTTGGGCAAACAATAGGCTGGAAATTATTTGTTTACAGACAGTCAGAGTGCTATACATCTTGCAAAGAATTCTGCCTTGCATTCTAAAACAAAACACATACAGTTGAGATATCATTTCATTCGGTCAGTGTTGGAGGATGGACAGGTCAAGTTGGAAAAGATACATACAGATGTAAATCCAGCAGATATGTTTACGAAGGCGGTGCCAAGGGAGAAGATGAGCTCCTCTTCAGCTTCGATTGGCCTTCAAGGTTGAATTCAAGTATAACAGAGTAGCAGGGTCCAAGGTACTTATTTCCAGTGGGAGCTGTAAGTGCAACAGTGTTGTCTAGGATCAGTCTCCAAGTGGGAGGTTGTGATGGTGTGGAGCCTGATCAGTCTCCAAGTGGGAGATTGTTGGTATGTGGTGACTGATCATGCTATACTGTATAGCCCATGGTATACTGTACATCCCGGCCCAAGGGAAAAATCAATGAAAAAAAAGAAAAATCCGATTTTGTAGAACCCAAAAATCTGGAAGCTTCTAAGCTTGGTAAAAGGGGGTTTGGATGGGTATTACTGTATGATGAAAAACGTGATTATTCACAAGATTGTAATAAGTTTTTCACTGGATAATAAAAGTATTGGATGGCTGCGGTTTGGTGGATGTAGCCCAGATTGGGTGAACCATGTTAAATTCTGTGTTATGATTTATTCTGTGTATGTTTTAGTTTATTTGTTTATTATATAAAATCTGCATTTACTTGTTAGATCTGCCATCTCTAACCCTAATAGGTGGGTATCCCTATACATTAATGCAGATCATCACACTACAATGGTGGAACGAATTCAATGGGCTAAATCATCTACATAGATCTCCCTATTAGCAGTGACTTGTGGTAGTGTGGAAAGGGAAAATATGAAAGCAAATCTAAACTAAGAAAGCAGGAAATGTTCTTAAATTGAAAGATTTATTTTTTCCCTAGCTTCATACTTTGTGAATCTCCTTGACCAGTGCCTAATCCACACAGAGTTATAAATGAAATAAACTCCTAAAATAAACCAACCATGGCTTCTCACAACCCTGCTACCTTGCAAGAGGAAAGCAACAAAAGTACATTCAATATGTTACTTAGTCATCCACACTGCACTACATTATCCTTGTTATCTCTATGCAAGAAATTACACCACTCCTTGAATGATAGGAAAACATAAACATAACTCAAATAGAAAATGTTTTTGAAGCATCGACACAATCCTTGATTATATTGATTCAAAATATAATGCATACAATACTTGGAGAACATACAGATTGACATATATAATGAAGCATAATACAAATGTTGTATGGTGATCATCTGTTGTTATTATAGAGCATAGCTCATTACATTCCCTATCTATGTCCAAAGGACTTACCCTATTCAACTTGACTCAAAGCAAAGAATTATAGAAATTATAGAAATAAAATCTGGTAGGGAAACACTACACCAAACCACTTAGGTTGGAGAGTAGAAGTTTGAACAATACAAAAACAACAAAACTTTCCTTTATAGTGTAGGCATAACTCAGAATTTGAATTCAAACCCTAACCCTAACTCAATCAGAGTTATATAAAGTATTAAATCTGATCAAATTACAAACATGAAGAATTCCCCCCAAAAAGAAGCAACAACCAACCATAAATGCTCCTGACACCTTGAGCACACTCCAACATTCATGGAATTTAGAAAATAGGCATGGCACCCCCAAGAAATCTACACTCAAAATAAGATCACACCCTGACAAAGAATATAACCACTACAACACTCTAGGGAATAAATGGTGCCACTCAGTAATCACTTCAGCCTTGGAAGAAGTGCAAGAATGTGATCTAAAGCGGTCTGGAATCGATCTAGTAGTTGAGAAACAGATGCACCATAACTGTGCAGTAAGACCCATGAACAAGAGAAACTAACCATTGGGGCAATAACATTTTGAATTGTGGCCATCGATCAATCCTAATTGTGGAAAGATCCATCATTAAACACTCACTGTCGGCAACTTTAAAACTTGACCATTGGATTCAAACACTTTAAATAAGGGTCAGATGATCATTGTTGTAAACATCATTGCATGACTCACAACAACAGTGTGGGTCATCCAATCATGCAAATTGAGTAGCTCCACCTATTGGCCCACATCATCATATACTACTGCATCGTTGCCTTTGTAGGTCCCACCACAATTGGCGCTAGGCATAATCGCTTCCTGCCATTTGCCATCATCCTCGCTCACTAGGTCCTATGCAAAGAACTTCCTTCATTATCGCCAAGTAGCCAAAAATATGAACCACAGAACCTCATGTCGGAGGTTGTAAAGTTAGGAAAACCAACAACTTGCCGATAACAAAGAGATCGCCAAGTCAGGAGGTTACAAAATTTTAGAACCCCACAACATAGTTTTGAAAAACCTAGAAACTTGCAACTTAGGAAAAATGATAAAATATTAGAAGGGGTCGTGACTAGGCAAACGAGAAACAATGACATAAAGTCATAACTTAAAGGTTCAATCCAAAGCTGGCAAAAGATGCCAACATGATTTTAAAAAAAAAGTGCATGCCAAGGGTTTAGGGTTTTAGGATATAAGGGTTTAAGCCCTTCATGCAATTTTTAAACCTTAAACATACAAAATGGAGGAAACTCAGAGGCACAAGGGGAAAAAAAAATTGAAATGGGAACAAATTTTATAAGTATCACTAGTGGCTCTAGTTGGGGATGTCTGCTTGACAAAGCAGAGGGAGAATTCAGATATATGGAAAAACAGACCAAGCCAACCATTGGGCAATAGAGTCAACCCAAAACAAAACACCTTATTTGATAGCCCCAGGCCATCAAATTAAAAAAGGGAGTTAACGTTTACCCCTGTCAAACAATATCCTATTAAAGGAGTTGATCTCCCTTAACTAGTAATTGTTTTTGTCAAACCATAGTAGCACAAGTAGCCTCTTTCCTTCAAAAACAAATATGTGATTACCCTTGAACAAGTGAGAAATTTCTCAATGTTTGACCTTGTTGTTACATGGTAACCACATGATATAGGCCACCTCACTACCACCGATTGCATTTTTTGATTCTATATTCAATGACAAAAAATGAGAACACTGATCAACGCCATAAAAAACCTTCGTCTCTTCAAACCTGCTGATCACTTGACATGAATGAAGGCCAAAAGACAAAGCCTCAAACTTACATGGAATAGAAAAATGTCATCCTCTCATGATGACATGGAGAGGGAAACTCATCCTCAGACAAGTCAAACTGAAAACTTTGAAACTCGGGCATAGAAGGGACATGAGCAGCTAGAAAATTACCTTGTTGTTGCCCATCATAACTACAAGCATCATTCTTGGAGTCCTCAATGTTCATGTAGACCTCATCAACACATCCATTCAAATCATGAGACATTTTATGTGAAGATTTGTACTCTTTATATTTCCTCTCTTTTTCATCCTCTTTGCAATATGTTGAGGCAAATGTGTCACAAAAATTTGAACTATGACACACATCAATAGAAATTACCTCAAGAACATCACTTTGCCATGACAAACTTGAAGCCCACTGCTCATGAGGAAGACTATGACTTGCAACCCCTAAAAAAATCTTCATATGCATCCATATGATCCATTCAATCATACTCCTTAGGTGTAGACTCATCATAAATAACATCATCAGTTGTTACAACTACATCTATGCTGTTGGTTCAAATCAACAGATCCACTAAATCCTAGAAGTAAGCCACACTTTATGCTCATACCTAATGTAGAATTTGGCCAACTGGCAGGAAATGAGATTGAAACACATTTCCCTTGCACTTCAAGCTCTATAGGACCTAGGGGGTGACCGTTTAGCAACATCTACATATTCAAACACACACTAACTAGGATATTGCTTAACAGATAATGCTCTCACAAGAATATGCTAAGGAACATAAAATATTACTCAACATTAGCTAAGACATTGGGCAAATTTCATTAATTAGCATGGAGAACATGTCAAATACAAATAACTCATAAAACAAAATTGAAATGGTTTTTGATTTAATAATTTGGGACCAAACTAAAAGTAGAAGATGCATAAAGATTGACCAGTGCCAAGAAGAGGGCTACATAGTCATATAACCAATACTTCGTCTTATAGTGTTAGACATATTTTGAATATCTTTGAAAATGTTATCACATTATGATAACAAGACCACTAATTTATTAGATAACCATTCTCACAAATCCATCCAGAAACACAACACTCCTATTAAGTTTGTTAAAGAAATTACACCATCCCTTGAACAATAGGAAATAACAAATGCAACTGACACTCATTAAAGCAATTACATTATTCATTGAACAAAAGGCAATAACTATTGGAAATAGGATGCCATTTAATTGCAAATCCTAAACATTAATTATTTCATGTATCTCCTAGATTCTTGGAATGTGTTCAAAAACACTAAGATTAGGATGAGATTAATATTTGATGAAATAATCATGATTATTGACATTTGCAATTAATTCTAAATGTAAGGAGCATGTGAGGGCATCCATAGTGAGTTCCTAAATAATAGGGGCACATGGGGCACCCACATGGTAAGGTGACACTCACCTTGTGTTCAATTAACTATACAAAGTAACAATTAACACTTCTGAATGCATGTAAAGATCCTAGGAGTTATGGTTTGATGTTTGCATGCTTGAAGTTCAGTTCAGATCAGTTCAGTTCAAATCAATTCAGTTCAGTTCAGAATTAGTTTAGTTTAGTTTAGTTTAGTTTAGTTCAGTTATGGTTCAGTTGTCTTTAGTTAGTTTCAGTTGTATGTTAGTTAACTTTGGTTAACTTAGAATGCATGGCTAATAACATTGAGTTGTATGACAGATAATAGGGACTACCTCCAGTTAACAGGGGATGACCATTCTTGCATGAATGGTGTTGAGTAAATGTTTCAGTTAACTAGAAATCACTTGGAGCCAACTTGGGCGCCCAAGATGATTTCTTGGATTTACCTCTCTTGCATGATAATATATTTTTGAAGGTTTAGTTAAGTAGGATTACTTATGGGCACCAACTTTGAGGAAGAGCTTTGGAATTATCATCACCAAAGTGAAGGATAAGTTGTAGCTTTAATTTGGGATGCCCAAATGCATGAAGCACATGTTGTAAGCTTTAGTCTTCACAGAATAACTCAACTTGAAGCAATATGGCATACCTTTTCAAGGGCTTGAGCTTGTGCATTGCAATTATCACCATTTGGAGATTACAATGTTGCATATTGTCTCTATATCTCATTCAAGTTGAAGAGAGTTTTCATAATTGTTATTGCAAGTGTGAAGAAGATTGGTAAAGATAGAAGAAGCATTCTTAAGCAAGAATTGGAGCTATTGTATTTCAGAGATTGAATAATAGAATAATTCTTGGTGGAGTTTTTTCCCGAAAGGGTTTCTCCACATTATATCTTGTGTAATCTTTCTAATATCCTGTCTAGTTCTTCTATCAACTTCTGTCTACATTCTACAACAGTAAAATAGATTAATCAAGATAATCACCCACAAAGAATATATGTAACAAAGAAGAAGCTTACTTAGATCAGCAATATTAAAGTTTTACTAAGTATTAAGCTAAGAAAACACCTCATTTTTCAACAATAACAGATGTAACCTAAATGCAACAAATATGCATGAAAAAACCTATGTAATCTTTGATTATTGAATTCAAAGGAGTATTACATTTCAGCCATGGAGGCAATTGTAGAATAAAATATAAACATGAAGGTCAATTCAGAACACAAAAAACTTCAGATTAATTGACTAACAACTATAATTCACCCTAGCATTACAATTTTCCTAGACCTTTTGCCTACCTTGCAAATTTTTTAGAAAATGGAACCCCCTACAGTGAGAAGAGAAAAAGAAGATAAAGAAGAAGAAACAACCCTAAAATGCATCCACAATTGACAACTGGCAGATTGATCTCCATCTGATCTTCAACAAGAAAACTGAAAATCCTCTCTTCTCTCTTCCTTTACAACAACAAACTTTGCCTCTGCATTTTCCTTCATTCACCTTGATTCTTCAACAACCAATTTTTCCTGCCCATGAAAAATCAATATTTACCCTATAGAAATTGACTTTGTTCATCCATAAAAATGCTTTTATTCCACTTGCCCTTTTATTTGTTGTAACTACACTCTTCTTTTATTTCCCAGCAAAAATATCCTTGTTCATAAAGTAAATTTATTATTCACTTTACCCATGCCCTCTTCAAAATGTGCCCAACAATATTTAGAACTTTCATCTTACTGGTGAAAACATTATTGGGCACACAAGATTTACCTGTGCACTGAAAAAGTGAAGGCATTTTTAAAAATTCATTTGGGTAAAATATTTCACCCACACCTTTACTCTTGTTCACCTATTTGTTTTAAAAGTTTTACTTTTCAAACCAATTGGGCCCTCACAAATATTTACGGTGCTTTTCATTTAAAAAAAAGAATTGCATTTTAAATGCAAAGGGGGCTTTTAAAAAAATATATATATATATCCATCGGGCATTTACTCTTTATAATGTGTTGCCTTCAACATGCTATATTGGGCCCACCACAGGCTACCTCCAACATACACATTGGGCATCGTAGGTTGGAAAAGGAGAATGTAAATGAAACTTGCAATGAACGATGGAAAATAATTCATCACTTTATAATGGGGACCTTTACCTTTTTACTTTTCCTAGTGCCCATAATGTTTTAAATATTTTATTTAAAAGATTTTCCCTTAACATTTTCCTTGGGTAAAATTTATCCGCTTCCTTTATATTTTAGCCGAGGCATTTTAAAAGTGAAATATTAAAATCACTTTTTTGGGCAAAAAATCAAAATCTTACTTGTGCTTTTGTATTTTCACCTTTACATTTTAAAGTTTTTGCTTTAAAATTGTGAGGGCTTCAAATATTTCATATTTACCCATTCAATATAAGCCTTTCACGGGCCCACCAAACTCTTTCCCCAACAAGCACATCGGCCATCGATCATTAAAATGAAAAAGGCAAAAGGAAATTGGCGATGCCCAATGAAACTAAAAAAACTAGCATCACCCATCGCTCATTCATTGAAGAATATGACTTGGACACCTGCGATGGGCGATGGAGATAGAAAAAATGCCCTAATTTCATTTTTTTGCTTTGCATTCTTTGATCTTTGTGTAAATATCTCTTTTTCCGTGTCATGTCAACTTCCCTCTAATTGGCGTGGTGGCTACAAATTTGCAGTGAGCATTGCCTGAATTCTATGCCAACATCTTTCAATATGGCGCTCTCCATGGCTTCTTTTTGTTTGAAGCATGTTCCCCATTCTTTGTCACTAATCATTGATTAAAACCTGCCCAAATGAAACTCATCGCTCAAGCCAAAGCATCGCTGATTGCCTCCTCTAATCTCATTCAAAACTTGCAATGGGTGAAAGTTGTGAAAGTCGTGTCTCAGCGAATCAAAAGTAAGAATTAAACTTGCTTATGGTTAAAACATTTGAAATGCATTTTACATTTTCCCTAAATGCCTCTTTTACAAATACACAATATTTAAAATATTCACAATATTTTAAATATTAACTTTTGAGAACATTAGAAAAATAGGCAAATTTTAATTACATGTGTAGGCCAAATGGAGAAATTTCACTGCGCACAAATGGTGAACACTGGAGTCAAGATTTTTTGTGTGCGACCATAATCAATTATTTAGAGAAAACCCATTTCTCAAATTTTTCCCAGCCTTTAAAATTCAGGTACCTCCTTTGTAAATTGGCCCCTGGGACGTGTTTGCCGCAATAGAAGTACATTAAAATAATGTATCAAATGACCTCCGTTATTGAAAAAAATGGAGTTGTAGACGTTTAAAACCAAAAGAAGAAATGGGTTGTCCTTAAAATTACAAAATATGACACTTACCAGTACACCATTTTTGGCCATGTGATTAGAAAGCAGTTAATTAACCCATCAGAACTTATCATGGGATCCTGAAACTGAATAGGCATGTAGAAATTTGGCTCAAGAATGCAATACAACAAATTAATTGAAAAAAGGGATCCTGAGGTGAAAGATATTAATCAACAAAGTTGCTCACTCAGGCATTTTCTGTAATTTCACATATCAGGAACCAACCAGGGCTCACCAAGTCACCACTTTGAAAAAATATCAAATCACCTTCTGGGAGGCTGCCAATGGAAACACAAGCTTATTTAGGTACATTGAGAATGTGTGCAAGAGGATTTTTCTTCAATCACTCTTATTTATGATATATTAGGGGTGAAAGTTGACCACCTTAAAACATGTTAGAAATGCAAATGCAAAAAGTGAACAATCTGCATTTGCTTTTGATCTCGAAAAAATAGCAAATCTTCTAATGAAACTCTGAAACTAGATAGGGGAGTATATGAATGTAGGGAGAATGGGGAGAAACAATCTGTTTGTCATGAAAATCATCCAATTGTGAAATACAAGCTTGAACAGGAGGCCATTTCGTAGAACAAAGTTCACAAACAACAAAATAGTGTCAAAACCTTCTAGCTTCACTTTTCAAAACCCTATCAAAACTCATCATGGGAAGCTATAGATTGATATGCATGTTCACATATGTCACATGAGTGTGTCCACAAAGGAGTTTTTCATGAAAATCAATAGGCTCCAAATTATGACCTTCCAAAGTAGGTCACTTAGGTAGATTTTTCAAGTGCACTTTTCAGTGTGCAAAGGAAAAAAATTCAATATGGGCACTTCAAATTTGCAAAATTTGAGAGTGCCACCATATGCTACGCTCATGCAAAAACTCAGTGTCAAATTCAAAACTAGAACCCAAGACAAAAGAAGGTGGGAAATCAAACAAGGAAACACCCTTTTGTTCATCACCCACAGTAGGCACACCTTCTTCCTAGCTGCTACAAAAACTAGCAGAATCATAACCCACACTTCCAGACTGGAAATCATCATTTGACTCATCTTTGCTACTCTCCTCTATTTGAAAGTCACAACACAAACTATCACACTCATCTGATATAGAGAACAAGCTTTCTTTCTCCATTATTTCATCACCAACAAGAGGTATACTTGCACCATATTCTTCTGTGGGCTGCTCAAAAGTAGTATCTTCACCACTGCAAGTTGCATAATTGTTCTTTTCTATACTAGTCAAACACCTAGAGTAAGTACCATCACATAGTATAGATAGGAAGCTATCTTCATGCCTCTCTATCAACTTGTCCATCATTGAAAGCCAACCATCAATGTCTCCAACTCTCGAAGGCTTCCACCATTGTGGAATTGTACTCATACTCAGCTCAAGTCTTTCACAAAATAAATCAACACATGCTGATTCATCTGGCCTTTTTTATTCTAGTATAGCAAACCAAAATTCCATGAACTTGTCATGGAAATTAGATGGGAACTCATCCCCATATCTCTCTATATTCCATAATGCATCTAGAGATGAGAAAGTTTCAACCTCAGATTCATATTCCTCTTCATTTTCCTGACTGTGTAGAGAACTACCATTAGACAAATGATTGTTATTCACCTCACCAAAATGATTAGTGAATATTCCTTTAAACTAACACCATGAACAAATATAATGCACAGGCAGATTAACAAACCAGTCCTTGGCATCGTCTTCTAAAATTCTTACAAAGAGCTTCATGACAACGTCCTCTTCCTCTTTTTGACTTTCCACCAACAAATTAGTGAAATCTTGCCAATGTGTGGAACAGAGTGTGGATAACCATGGATTTTATTGAAATCTAGAGGGTATATATCTCCAAAGAAAAAGGTTTCCTTTGAGGATATGATCGTGGTTCATACATGACAGAATAACTAGTAGAGGGGGAATCCATTTGATGATACATTTTAAATCTTAACCCTCTACAACTAGCTACAAAATATTCAACTTCTCTTTTCCCTTTCAAACTAGTGTCTTGAAGCACTGAATAAGGGACAATATTTACCAAAACTTGTAGACCTTCATACAAAATGTTGCAAAAAATACCTGAGAACTACTACAACCAACTCTTCTGTTGATATGGAATATTTTGCAAAGTTTCCACCTCTTTGAAAGAGGAAAAGATCTTCAATCAACAAAGGGATCCTTCCAAGATCAATGTTTTTTTGAGTTCTGTCCACCAGTAGAACACCAGACTTCAAGAACACACCAGAAATGTTGCAACAACCTCCTTCTTGAAGCATGTAGGTCCCTTTGCAAATCTCTATCTTCCTCAATAAGGCAAAGCATATTTGCAGTTGCTCACCCAGAGATTCATGCACCTATATTTATCTTCCTTAAAGAACGTGGTTCACAAAGTGGTAGAGCATATATTCAATTGCTCACCCAAATATTTCTTCTTTCTCTCCCTAGCATCACCAATCTGTTGGCTCGTATGACTCCTTTGATAAGACTGTTTACAACCAAGATTCTGAGTTTATCCTCAACAGAGTCACCAATTTTTTGGAGGTTCCAGTTGATGGTCTAGCATATCCTAAAGGGTAGCTACTCCTTATACTTAGAGACCCTAGGTCAGTGGCCAACGAACATGAGATGACTAATTGGAAAGCCTCTCCTTTGCACTTTAGGCTCTGTAGGACCAAGGTGGGTATCCTTATACATTAATTCAAATCATCACACTACAATGGTGGAAGGCCTTCAATGGGATAAATCATCTACACAACTATCCCTATTAGTAGTGCCTTGTGGTAGTGTGGAAAGGGAAAAAATGAAAGCAAATCTAAACTAAGAAATCAAGAAATGTTCTTAAATTGAAAGATTTAATTTTACCCTAGCTTCATACTTTGTGAATCTCCTTGACCAGTGCCTAATCCACACAGAGTTAGGAATGAAATAAACTCCTAAAATGGACCAACCATGGCTTCTCATAACCCTACTACCTTGTAGCAGGAAACCAACAAAAGGACAATCAACATGTTACTTAGTCATCCACACTACACTATATTACCCTTGTTATCTCTATGCAAGAAATTGCACCGCTCCTTGAATGATAGGAAAACATAAACATAATGAAACAACAAATGTGTTTGAAGCATCAACACAACCCTTGATTATATTGATTCAAAAGATAATGCATACAATATTTGGAGAACATATAGATTGACATATATAATGAAGTAGAATACAAATGTTGTATTGTGGTCATATGTTGTTATAATAGAGCATAAATCATTACATTCCCTATTTATGTCCAAAGGACTCACCCTATTCAACTTGAATCAAAACAAAGAATTATAGAAAGCATAGAAACAAAATCTGGTAGGGAAACACTACACCAGACCATTTAGGTTGGAGAGTAGAAGTCTGAATAGTACAAAAAAAACCAAACTTTCCTTTATAGTGCAAGCATAACTCATAATTTTATTTCAAACCCTAACCCTAACTCAATTAGAGTTATATAAAGGATTAAATCGGATCAGATTACAAACATGAAGAATTCCCCCCAAAAAGAAGGAACAACCAACCATAAAGGCTCCTGACACCTCGAGCACACTCCAACATAGATGGCATTTAGAAAACATGCATGGAACCCCCAGGAAATCCACGCTCAAAACAAGATCACAACCTGACAAAGAATATAACCACTACAACACTCTAGGGAATAAATGGTGCCACTCAACAATCACTTCAGCCTTGGAAGAAGCACAAGAATGCGATCTAAAGCCATCTAGAATCAATCTTGTAGCTGAGAAATAGATGCACCATAACTTCTCATTCCACACCCACAAATAGGAGCAACTAACCATTGGGGAAATCAAATTTTGAATTATGGTCATCGATCAATTCTAATCATGCTAAGATCCATCATTAAACACTCACTCTCAGTAACTTTAAAATTTGACCATTGGATTAAAACACTTTAAATCAATTTTGCATGATCATTACTATAAAAATCATTGCATGAATCACAAAAATGATGTGATTCATCCAATTGCGCAAATTGGGAAGCACCACCTATCAACCTTCATCATCATCTACTACTACATCCGCTGCCTTTGTAGGTCCCACCGTAATTGGTGGTAGGCACAATCGCCTCCTACCACATACCATCATCCTCACTCCTTGGGTCACACATAGAGACCTTCCTTCATTATCACCAAGTCACCAAAAATATGAACCACAAAACCTCATGTCAGAGGTTGCGAAGTTAGGAAAACCCACGACTTGTTGATAACAAAGAGATCGCTAAGTCAGGATGTTACAAAACTCTAAAACCCCATGACCTAGGTTAGAAAAAATTGGAAACCCATGACTTAGGAAAAATGACAAAATATTAGAAGGGTTTGTGGCTAGGAAAATGAGAAACAATGACATAAATTCATAACTTAAAGGGTCAAGCCAAAGCTAGCGCAAGATGCCAACATGATTTTAAAACAAAAGTGCATGCCAAGGGTTTAGGGTTTTAGGATATAAGGGTTTAAGCCCTTCATGCAATTTTTGAACCCTAAATAGACAAAATGGAGGAAAATCAGAGGCATAAGGGGAAAAAATAATTGAAATGGCCACAGATTTTATAGGTACCACTAGGTACTAATATAGAGGCCACTGGTATAACATGCCAATGATATCCTACTTAAAGAATTTGCTTCGATAAGATACACGCACTTTAATGAAACCTTTTGAGAATTCTAGTTTTCCTTGTTTCAATATCAGATTTAACCTCATGTAAGTGCACACATTGTGATAGAGTTCCTTCCAATTCCTTATGATGAAGAGTAGTTGCCAACACATGGTCGATGTAAGAATTGAATATCATGAAGGAGGGAGTGGATGGTGAAATGTGTGAAGGAATATAGATGGATTGGATGATAGTTTGAAACCTTTGACTCTTTAAACTTGGGTAGATGAGCAATGATGGGTGGATACAGAGTTTTATGTGGAATTAGAACCAACTTTTTTATTATGTCACTTAAAAAACTTGTTTTTTTATTTTTGAATGTGTTTGATGGATATACTTCCCTTTTTGATTTTTCCCCATAGTTTCTTTGATTAATGGAGTGTTATAGGGATGATCTTCTTTTGTATTCTTTGGTATCCATTTTTATTTTATTTTTCCTTTTCACTTTACTACTTTTTCTTCAATGATCTCCTTTCTATGATTAACATCTTTATTTCTACATTGGTCCAAATTTTTGGATGGGATGATGGGGGATGACGATTCATGATACAACTAGTTGTAGCGTTGGAAACATTTTCATCATAAGGATTATTCATTCCCCCTATGTTTGTTGTTTGCACTAGAAACAATTTCCCCTAGTGTTGTGGAGGTATTATTGACATACTTTGATTTTTCTAGTATCAAGATTGTTGGAGTACAGGACCACTGAGAGGGGGGTGAATTAGTGGTCAAATAAAATCAATTTCACAAACTTAACACCCTTGATTACAAAAAGATTTTAGATATTGTGTGTCATGAAAAGACACAAAGATGTGCAAATCATAACCTCACATTTGAATTAGGGATACTTAACCATACACAAAGAAACACGTTATCAAGAAGAAACAAAACACATAATTTATGTGTGGAAAAACCCTAAAAGGGTAAAAAACCACTCTAAACAATTGCTTTATTAGGCCATATTGGCCAAAATCTTGTTGTTTACAAATTGTGCACCTCATTGGAAACACAACAAGCCTTAAGTTGGCTATTAATCAAGCCTCACTAGCAAGTTTCTATACCTCACTAGCAAATTCTCATGTCTTACTAACAATCTCCAAGAGGAAAAAAATAATAATTTAGAGGGTTACTCTATTACAATTCAAATCATATCAACAAACTTTTATAAACTCAATACCCTATTTAATTATAGAAGGAAAACAAACCTTTTGTACCTACCTTGTCATCATCTTTTCAATTAGAACTTTACAACTACTCTATCAAAATCCTATCCAACCTTGTCTCAACATATCAACAATCTGAAGACACAATTCAGTATAAATCATTCACCCTTTCTACAATCACCATACTTTGTTTATGAAAGATGCATTACTTTGAATCTCTATCTATCATATTTCAATCAAGAACAAGAATATATCGCCCTCACAAAACCAATACCAACTTCTTAATCCTTACATATCAAATACTTGCAAACTCACTTTGATTACACTAATCAATACCAAAAAGAACCTTTCATAAATACTAAAGGAATCATACACACTTCTTACAATCTATTACTCAAAAAAATTTCTCATTATGCATAGTCTTCATAAAACTATGGTAGCATATCTCACATAGAGCCCTTACTTTCAATCATGTCCAGTCACCTGATATTTGCATGAGATTACCCTTGTCTGTGTAAAAAAAATGATATTTCTTGGTGTTGTGCAATTTTCCCACACCCCATCGAAGGAAGGGACCCCTTTTTACTTGATTTTTATTTCTTATTTTGGTTTTAGGTTTCACCTTTTCCCCTTAAGGGATAGATTATTTGAAATTTTGATTCACTTCACTTGTTGAGTTTTAATGCTTTATCTACACTTTAGGTTTTTTTGCTTTGCAAAATTTTGATCTTGAGTGATGCTTGGAGTTATTGGTTTCATATAAATCTTGTTGTGGTATAAAATTAGTCAAGTTTGGGAGAGTTTTGAGAAATCCGCCTGGTGCCAAATTCCCTGAAGGCCTAGTGGTTCGCTAAATCTGCAATGATCCAGATTACCCAAAATTCAAATACTCACTAAATCCTTTTCGATCTGAATTTTTGCGAAGTTTACATTATTCACTAAATCTGTCCTTTGATGGATTCCTCAATATTTCCTTGTTTCATTGAATCCAGAGATCATTGGATTCCCCGAATCCGTGATGGGATTTTTATCCTGAACTTCAGAGGTGTCTTGTCATTGCATTTATGACTTTTGTAGTTGAGGTTATTTTGTCATTAATGCTAAATTGAGGTGTGATTTATATGCACTTGACCTTATATTCATTACTTATTTTAAGGAGTGCATTATTAGAGAGCATTTGAGAATTTTGGCCTATCAAAGGCGTGAATTTGGGCTTTGATGCTAGGGCATTTCACAAGTCATGAACTAGGGATTCCAGGTGTGCATTTGAATTTCCATTATCAATCTCCTAGGTCGATAGGTATAGTTTCAAACATGTTTTCCAAAATGGATTGCAATGTGAAGTCTTTATAATGTATTGGAATATTCAGTGGTGCAAGTTTAAGGTCATAGTTTGCATTATATTGCTTTTTTGATTTTGTGATGGTGATTTTGAGATTGTTTCACTTGCATTTGATTTCAAAAGGGTTTCACTTTAATTGTTGATTAACATTGCATTTTTAATTCTAGCTTTGAATTTGTTTCATTTGTTGTTTGTTTTGCATTCAAAGTCAAGAAGCTAGGGCATCATTTAGTTAAGAACTAGGGATTTATAATTTCAATATTTAAATGGTACATTTTGATTATGAATATTGTGAATTTGAAACGACATGATTGAGTACGTTCATGAACTTGAAGGTTTGATAGTGGTAATGGGCCTTTGGATAAACCCTACCTCATGATAGATGGAAATTCATTGATATTGAGTTGTTGTGCTTGTAGATTCTAGTTTAAATTGGATCATAGGGCATGATTGGAGTGTGATTATTGAACCGTAGTATTTAGTTCAAGCATTTTGATTCATTTTTTCTTTAGTTCAAGGAGTTGAAGTTGGATTGTAAATATTTCACTTAATTCTTTAACTCTCGAATGTGCGAAGCGTTTCTTTCCTAGAATTCGCTTTCAAGTGGAAAACCTAAGATATTGTCCCTCACAAAATTCATTTGGTCACGAATTTATGGAGTTCTCTAACTCTCGCAAAATCCTCCTTCACGTGGAAAAATCGAACTCATATCCTTTTGTAGAATCTGCGATGCTCTAGATTCCCCAAAATCTTTGAGATCTCAAAATCCCCGAAGTCACAAAATATCTAATGTGTGTTTAAGGTTTGATTGTGGGGGGGTATTCAAGGTTAGTTTCATGATCTTAAATGATATCTTATGATTTAAGTTTGGCTATGTGTTGTTGTTCATGGAATCCTCTTACCTGTGGAATGCTTGAAGGTTTCTCCCTTCGTGGAATCTGTGAGGGGCCAGATTCCCTAAAAATTCGTTGAAGGTCAAAATTAGCGAGGTAAGGAAAAACCCAAGGTTCACTTAATGCTTTATTTTAAGGGTTTTCCACTTGTTTTGATAATTATAATGATGATTTGGAATTAATTATATATTAAATATATGCTTTAATGATTAATTTAATGATGCATTTATGTTGTAATGATTAATTTTTCTTGGAATTTTAGTAATCATGGTGTTTTCTAACTAGATGCAGGAAAAATCTAGCAAAGGGAAAGGTTCTAAGGTAAAATCCACTAAACTAGTTAAAGAGAAGCTAATAACTAGAGCCAAAAGGATGAAGTATTATTTCAAGGGCATGAGGCCATAATCCAAGATCATTTCAACATGGGAAAAAGTGGGAGATACCAACATGGGTCATGTAGATTATGAGGATTTTAAGCAAATAATGTACTACAATGCAACTACTCCTCTGGCCCAAATATTGCTACATATAGGGTTGGTAGAAGCTATTGGACTCCCACCTTCAGTACAGTGTCCTGAGCTCATCATGGAGTGTGCAAAGCATTATGACTTAGACAAGAGGGTAATTGTTGGTCCCCAAGGAAGAATAATGACAAATTTAACTGAAGAGTCTATAGCTAAGGCCTTCAACATTGAATCACATGAAAAAATGGTAAAGGTGAATATATACGTAGCACAAAAAATTCTATGATTCTAATCCAACTGAGGCATTGGAGATAATGAATAGCTCCTGGATTGATATGCCTAAGTCACATTATTCCAAATTTCCAAAGAAACTACATAGGAGTGACTTCAAAGTGGAGTGAAATGACATGATCACCCTTCTTAGCAGAGTGGTAGGGTTAGATAAAGATTTTATCTTTGAAGAATTGATGTTCCATATGATATCACAAATTAAGAAGGGAATTCACTATCACTGGGTAAACACCATTAGTGATAACTTGGAATTGCAACTAACAAGTGTGAAAGATACCAAAACATTTACCATGACCTCATATGTTGTTTATATCTTAGCTAGTACTTTCAAGTATAAGAGTCTGAGATGCAAAGCAATAATTGTCTAGGATAGGGTCTATGATGTTTATCCTCAGCTGTACTTCAACATCTCTAATTTTAGAAGGGTGAATGGTGCCTTCACCATGTACCTAACCAAAAATTTGTAAGATGCTCTCCATGTAAGAATTTCAATAGAGGCAATGGATCTGATTAAGAGATATGGCTTCTAGTTTATTCAATTTCTAAAATTTACATAGATTAGAGTGCAGGGATCTCCAAGGTTCCATATAGGCCCCCTAGATATCCTTCAGACAAGCTCATATTGTTGGAGTTGATAAGACAATTAGTTGCATTCGATGCCATTTTGAAAGAAATGCATAAAATAGGAGTTGGTGTTGAATTTCACTTTAAGGATTGGTGGTTTGGAGGCATTTCCTTCTATACAAAGTGCACATCATTCTAAAATTAAGATGGCACATCTACATTTGTATTCTCATTCAGGTAGAGGGATTTTTGACCCTTATGGAGTAGCATAGAGGATGGAAATAGGAAATACAAACATAGAGATGACATTGAGGATTATTGGGTGAATTTTAGGGATGAGTTTGAAGTCATTAAGAGAAGATATTCAAGACTTTATTTGAAATTGATAAGACTTCACAAAGTGTCAAATGTGTCAGACCAAGTTGATGATGAAGAGGACCCTATTTAGTAACATGATTACATGCAGTTTAAAGATAATCCACACCCTACTATCAACTAGTTAGAAGATGAGGTAGTTGATTTGGACCAAATTATTACCCCAGTGTTGAGATATTTATTCTAAACAGTGGGTAAAACATAAGGTCTTGGAGTTGGAAGCAACAAGAACAAAGTTTACATTTGATTTATTGGGAGATTTAGAATCACATTTAGAGGAAGAAACTGAGAACACACAAGATGTCACTGCAATTCCTTAGGAGGAGGAGAATATTGCAGAAGTACCCATTGTAATAAAGAGGGAAACTAGAAGTACAAAAAAAGACAGTTCCTCAGAGACAACCAGTCTCCAATAGGGGAAAATCAACAAAGGAAATTACTGGAGGAGATGTATAAGTCTAGCCTTCCAAGAAAAGAATAATTCTTACTGAGGATGAAAAGATATCTAGGTCCAAGAAGGCCAAAGCCAATGAAGGGGAGACACATCAAGCCAAGGTGATTTATGTAGAGATTTTTGGAGAAAAAACCCAAGTGTATACAAGAAAGAACTCTCTGAAGTAGAAGATTTCTTCTCTAGGTGCAAAGAATGTAGAAAACGCAGAGAATGAGCTCAAGAAGAACATTGAAGAACCTTCAATTGAAGAGGTTGATAATGCTCAAATAGCAATTATAGGAAATAATACTCCTCCCAAATCTCCTCCTCAAAATGTGCAAACTAATGAAGAGGGAGAAGCTGCAATGGGTGAAGGTAACACCTCCAAGGAACAAGAGTTTGGAGAAGAAGAAGAAGAAGAGGATGTACCAACTCCAAAGAGTGGAGAACTTGGTAACCTTGGAATAGAGCTAGAAAAAAGGGCCTATGGTTTGCAAAGTGATAAAGAAGAAGAGAAAGAGCTAGAGAGGGTAGAAGAAATGCCTTCATAGTCTCCTGAGAAAGAAGAAGCACATGTATCTAGAGATGAAAACCAAGAAGGATAGAGAATTCAAGATGATGTTGATAAATGTCCAAGGAACTTTGAAGACAGTCTAAGGATGAAGAGCAACAAAATATTTCTTAGGAGGATACAAACATAGAACAACCAACTGCTCCTGATTGGTTGAAAGAGCGATTGAAGCCCAAAACAATCATTATAGAAGAAAAGACTCCAGACTAGACTAAGTTTTTGGAAAATGTGTGTAAGTCAAAAGAGAGACAAAAGGCAAGGTGGTGTTAAGGATGACAAGAGATGACTTGAATAATATAATTCTTTATGTTGCCACACCTGTAAATGATAAGCATAAGGATGAGGTCAGTCCATCTGACTACAAGGTTGAAACCATCAACCTGGGCCCATCTATAAAAGAAAAAGAAAAGGAAGATCTACAAGAATCGGTGCAGACCATCCTAAAGAGATTCGACCATGAAACATAGTCTAAGGATAAGCTGCAACAACAAATGAGAGAACTACAAAAACACATCCAGGATTTAATCAAGCCTTTGCAAACACAAGTTAGTGAGGGTGCCTCATTTTCAGAAGGATTGTTATCCAAGAATTCCATAAGCGAGATTGAAAGAATGAGAACCTCCTTGCAAGTTACTCAATAGTGGATAGGCAATGTATGTCAAAGGGGGTATTCCATGATAGAAAATGTATTGCATGCATATAAGAAGGCTTCATCCTTTCTTAAAGAAACAACTCAGCTCACAACAAAATGTCAAGTAATAGATGATACAACTATCATTGAAATGGAGAAAATAATGGAAATTCCAAAAGAAGTATTAGCTAAGGAAAATGCCCTCATAGCTAAGAGTGTAAACAAGTCAGTTCAATGGATGGAGGCATTTAATTTCAAGAAATATCTCATGATGAAGGCACTCAAGAAGGCATCAAAGATCCAAAGTAAGGTATTAAAGTAGATATCAGATAGCTATATCACATTTCTTGAGATTGTCATAGGAAGGAAGAGGTTTTGGAAGAAGAATCTAAAGGTTGATCAATTACAAAAATGGTGGCATGAAGTTTATTCTCCAGTTGAAGAGGGACCTTTAACAACAGATCAACTTGAGGATGTAGTTGTTTATATTTCTAATTTTGATAAGTATCAAGGGTGACAAGCATATTGGGAAAGGACTTTAGATAAATATGGAGAAGATTTAAATTCTATTAAATTAAGAATAAAGTTTATTCCAATCCTAGACTAGGCCAACCTGGATAATATTCTTTCAAAGGTCAAAGAAATTTCTAGAAATAGAGAAAATGACAAGGAGGATAACCGAACTTGATTTCCTTGAACAACATGCATACTACATCAAATTAGTTGCAATTACAAGTCGAATGCACCTATATTTTTGTTCAAGATGGCCTTTTATTTAATTATTAAATTCCTTTATGGCTAACCTTTGTAATATTTTATTGTAAAATTAAATTAGGTGATAAAAACTGTGAAGGCCAACCTATTTTCCAACCTAATGTAAACCCTAATTTAATTTCTCCCCTAGGCCAACATGTTGGTGCTTTTATATACATTGAGGCTCTCCCCTCATTTTAAAGGTTGTTGTTGTTACTACTGTACATGAGATACTAGAATTGTTGCAAAATTTTGGTGAAGTGAATACAATTGAAGACATTGTCTTTTGGTGCTCTTCTTTATGTTTTTTCATCTATGCATGGTTCTTATGTTTCAAATCTATTATGAGTTATTTTGAGTAAGTGATTTTAAGGTTGGACTTAGATCTAGATGCAGTTCATTCATTTTTTTAATAAAGTGTTTATGGTATTGAGGAATCTTCAATCCATACTTTTAGCAATTCGTTGATTGTAGATTGTTGTATAAATTTAGCCTAGGCTTACCCTTTGTTGCACTCAAATTCAATTGTGTATGTTTGTACATTTCATGCTTTTGGATGAATGCTTGTGAACCGTTGATTTTTGGGTTTCCTATGTACTTCTCTAACTCTTCTAGGGTTTTTCACCTAAAAGGAGAGAGATAGGGCCCAAAAATGCAAACTAGTTCATTCAAATAATGTTATGTGTGATGTTGTATAAGCTAAATGAAGTAAACTAAATGCAATTGACTGATTTAAATGGATGAAAATGAGTGCAAAAGTGAGATTTAAGCTATGTTTGAAAACACACTGCAATATGCAAACAATGAAGTAAATGAAGAAAATAGGCAAAATAGAGAGAAATAGGCAGAAACAGAGTGCACCTGGGCAATATTTGATGAATCTAGAATGTTGTGGATGCTGGTTGAAATCATTGAATTTTGACAGTGGGATTCATTCGACTAGAGTGACGAATTAGTCCTCCTGGTGAAAAAGTGTTAGAAGTTGGTTTTTGTCTATCGGGATCTAGAAACTGACAAAATTCATATTTTCAGTCCTAAGGTGGGACTCATTCGCCATTGGTAGTGAATCATTCCTCTCCCAAATTTCTGAAAAATCAGGAGACAACTCTACAACACCAGATCTGGAAATCTTTGATTATTGGGTTGTCGAAGTCAATTCTGCAAAAAATGGGAAGAAAACCTTCTCCAAGCTTGAAATAGACTTGAGTTTACTTGAAGCACCTATTTGACTTGTTCACCAATCTTCAACACCAAAAATCTTGTTAAATTTGCACACCTAGGTCTGCAAACACACATGAAATGGGGAAAAATGGTTGAGGGTTAGCAAATAGGGGTTTTCCTTGGTCAAACCCCACTTTTGGTAATCAAACCTTTAATGAAATAATGAAAAGAAAGAGAATGATAAACTAATAACATGTAATAGCTATCAGCGTACTAAACCCTTGATAATTAAACTCTGAAGTAATGTTAATGGATGCTTCAAAGTGCTTGAATATTGCTTGATAAGATGTTGTAAGATGCTTGAATGCTTAAGATTGCTTGAATATGATGTGTGAATGTTGGAGGATGTAAAATGAGGTGAAAATCACATATTTATACACACTTGTACCTTAGTTAACCATTCATACCTCATCATAGGCTGACATCAAGTGTTTTTTGAATAAAATCCCAATTTTTTTTGAATTTGTAGCCAAGGGGGGCTCATTCGCCACCCATGGCGAATGGGTCCCACCTAGGACCTAAAAATATGTGTCAGGAAATATGTTGCATTTAATGTTGTTTGTCAAGATAATATTCAAAAATACATTTAATTAAGACATATGAGGGAATAAAGGGGTCAAATAAAGCATGAGAAAGGGATAAATAGTGAAGATGTGCCTAGAAAAGTGTGAAATCTTGTTACAAGACTTTACAACACTTCAAAATAGGACTTAATAATGAATAAAAAGGTGATTTTTAGGTGAATTGTAATAAATAGAGAGTAGAAGAGTGTAGAAATGTATTACAACACTTCACAACACCTTCACAAGACGTCATTATTTGAATTTTAGTACTTAAATATACATGTTCAAGCCATGTCACAACATAAAATCAGAGAAAAATATATCAAATACCATGAAAGAAGACCTAAAGGGCCATTTTTCTATGGCACAATTTGAATGCCTAGAATCTAAAAATATATAAAACCTTTGGAGATTGCACTATTCTTGTGATACTATAGATTTAACCTTGGTTAAGCAGGAATTAGTTTTGTAAGATTAGTCCATGTTGAATGCTATATTATTTTCATGAGTGACCTTAGGAGTTAGTTTAGATATCTCTCAAAACCCCCTATCTCTTTTGATATTTATTGAAATCTAGGTTAGTTTTAGGATTGAAAGCATCAACACATTGCTACATTTAATGAATTTGAAGCTTCCAACATTGTTGAATTGTAAGGCCCCTTGTGATTACCAGCAAATCACATTTTCACTTAGTTATTTGTTGCATTGTCAAGACCTAAAATTAGAGACCTTGGGGTTGTTTCTTGAGGCTTGTTGATAGAAATTTACCTTTCAAGAGAGATACGCTAATTGTATTTTTTTCATGTTGATGCAGTGCTTAAAAAACCATCAACAAATTGGCATTGGGAGGGACTGATTAAACAAAGCTGGAGAATTTTCTATCATCATTATCTCCTCAAAGGTTATAAAGAGAGACTAGATCTACAACAAATAAATGAGACTTACAAGAGTTAAAATGCCCTACCTAGTCTAGGAGGACTAAGAAAGGGGAGGCTTCATCATCAACTCCCATTCAACCATCTTCTCCATCTTCCCCATCTTCCAGTTCTTCATCATTAGACTCTGAACCTTCTCCCATTTCTATTCAGTATCTTCAGGAAACCATAAACTAGCCATTACCACCTCCACCACCACCAATGGTTTTCCTAGGAAATAACCCATCACCACTATTCTTCAACAATTATCATCCCATGCCTAAAAATCTTGAGCATTTTTGCTATAAATTCCATGTCAATGGCCCTAATAGGATAGCTAAAGAACCTATCAAGACTTTCCAAACTACTCTTCAAGATAGATGAATTGATCACAAAGATGTGGCTTGTAGGCTATTTCCATATTCATTGGGTGAGGAAGTATTCTACTAGTACAATCACTTAACTGCTAGCTTAATTACTAATTGGTATGAAATAGAAACTAATTTCTTGCAAAATTTTGAAATCCCTATTAGTCCTATTGAGTTGTATAAGTATTTTATGTTAGTTAAAAGACAAGTTAATGAGCCAATAATCACTTTCAATAATAGATTCCATCTAGCTTACACTAGATTACAACCCTAGTATGTTGTTAATGATGTTGCTACTAAAGTTGTTTATTATGATGCATTATAATTCTTACCTTTTCTCTAGTTAAAAGGATGCATCAACCACCTGCCACTTTACTAGTTGCATATGTAGAGGTAGTTAAAGCTAGAACTGATTTGGGACAACACCTGGCATGACCTCTCTTATCTTTGGGGCCCGTTGCAGACCTTGGACAAATTCAAGGGTTGAATTATGCTCTCACCAATCAAACACCTTTAATAAACTAGGTTCCTCAATTACCACTAATCATACACCCAGGTCCTCCGTTGAGTGAGGTTCAACCCAGTCCTAGCTATTTGCAAAATCCTAGCCAATCAACATACCCTCGACAATGATCCAATATGCTAGCCTATTTGCAAAAATTTGAAGTGTTAAATCATCCACATAATTCAATTCCACATCTTGTCTATTTGCAAAATTCTGCAAGGTCTATCCCCACACAAAGAAATTCAGACAAGGAGAGGTTAGATGAATTAGTAGAATAAGTGAAGAAGATATCCACAAAATTTATGTGAAAAATTATAAAAACCAACTATAAGCTTCACAAAGAGGTACTCAATCCAATTATAGTTGAGAAAACAGGGATCTGGCATAGATTTCAGGACCAGGGTTTGAAAGAGGACAAAGTTCAAGTCAAAATTTTGACAGAAGGAAACCTACAAGGAAGAATAGGACATGAAAGAAAAGACCTAATAATGGAGTTCCAACACCTTTGGATCCACCCAACCATTCAGAGAATACATCAAGTGGAGTTTTCTTGGTTGAGGCTACATTGTCTAGATGGTGTAGGCTTCACAAGAAAAATCAACACTTTGAATTGGACTGTCCAAAATCCCAAACTATGTTGTTATATTCTAAATGGAGGTTCAATAGGTTACTAGAAATAGTTGTAGTGGACAAGAAATTGTACCTTTAGGTCCCTTTTATTCACTTGTATTGGCATTGAATTATTCTCCTTTCCCATGAAGTGAAGAAAATGGACTTGAAGAGGAATCAATTGAGCATGATGCCAAGCAAGAAGATGTGTGTAATGGTGAATCTATATCTGAACTATTTGAAAGTGGGCATGTAGTTGATAATGACTCATTAGATGAAGAAGAACTAGGAGTGGAATAAGTTCAAATGTTAAATCAACACATGAGGCCTTATGATCTAATAAATGGGAAAGATAGAGGTCCTTTCACCACCTTTACTCCTCTAGATAATTTTAGTACAACTCCTAATTTGAATGCAAGTAACAATCCTCTGTATTTGAAAGTACCAATGCAATATTTATCCAAAGAAGGACCATCTGATTCTTCCAAGGTAGGACACACTAATGTAGGTAAGGACAAACAAGTATAGTAGCTTAGAAGTAATTAGTCTAAAATGAGTGTGGTACAAATGGGTGAATATGTGGCTAAAGAGCTCAAGAAGGTAAAATTTAGCCTCTTAGATTTTGAATTGTTAAGATTTCCAACAATTAGAAGTGTTGTCTTTGGTTCGGTGAGTGAAAATATATCCTCAAAATCTTCAAAAGATACTGCTATGAAAAAGGTGGGTTTTAGTGAACCAATGGTCAAGGAAGTGATTGGAAGAGCACATTATACTGAACCAACAAAGGATCAAGTTAAGTAGCCAATTAAAGATCAAGCTCAAGTCCAAACCAAGGATAGGAGTAAAGAGAAGGAAAAAACTCAGGTAGCTCAAATTGATTCTTCAGTAAGTATTTTCCAAGGTAAACATGAGACTCCTCCTTTCTTGATCTCTATTCGTATATTTGGTAAAAAATTGCACAATTGCTTGTTGGATTCTGGGGCTTCCTCAAATGTTATGCCATTTTCAGTCTCTAAAGGATTGGGTATTACTCCCACTCCCTTGCAACGAAAGGTTACATAGTTAGACAAGACAAAGGTGAGTGTTGTGGGTAAATTGAATATGATCCCTATGCATATTGCATCAGACCCAAGGGTGCAATAAATCATCAATATCCAAGTAGTTGATATAATAGATGCTTATGGGTTGATTTTAGGAAGGTATTTCACAAGAACTCTTAATGGCTATATCTATTTTGAACACTCTCATATGTGGCTCCCATGTGTTGGGAAAATGTGTCTCAATCTTGCAATTATATATGATTTATTGCTGATAGGATGTATATATATTTGCTAGTTACACCAATAGGCATATACAATGGCATAAGTGGGGAGAGTGAGATGTGTGTAAATAATTTTTTGCTAACTTTTTTAGGAAACTACTAAAATGACTGGCATACATTGGATAAAAGATATATTTTAAATCTAGACCATTAATTATTAGGCTTTAGATCCAATGGTGGTTTTTTTTTGGCATGTCTTTCCCTAGAATGTAATCCTATTTTATGAGGGCATTGCATTACAACTACAGTAGGGAGAGACGATGATGTATTTTGATAGTTTGATAGCAATTGTGTTGTCTCTTGATCTCTAAGTGGTGATACTCCTATGAGAAGCTTGCTCTGCAAGTATATTGTCACATTTTTTATTTACTGAATAATATATTGGGTAGTTTTTGGAGTGTGGGTTTTTTCTCCTTAAATGGTTTTCCCCGCATAAATCATTGTGTCATGGTATGCATGATATTTGTGTTTATTTCTGGTTAATTTTATGTAACTATTAAAGATTTGTAAATTTTTTGCATTATTCTCCTCTCAAGATTAGTGTAGGAAGTTATTATCCTACCTTAGCTTCCTTACAAGTGGTATCAGAGCTTAATCACCTTTGGTTTTAGTTGTGGGTTTTTTTTTTTTGGAACTAATCTAAATTTGAGTGGGAGCTTGTGTAGAAGATACTTTGTGATCTTGTTGTAGGAATTTTTAGATGGCAAGTTCATAGGGATAATAGAGGTGGAAATTTTTTTTGGAAATAATTTAGAAATGTGGAAGCTAAAGATGGAGGATTTGTTGATAGATTGAGATCTATGGGATGTTATTGATGAGAATGTTTCAAGGCCTACATAGCCTACTCATCCTGCTCAATATGATGTTATGGACCATAAATCCAAGGGTCTAATCAAATTATGCTTGGAAGACTCTATTTTAATTAATGTCCATGAGGAGACCTTTGCATAGAAACTATGGAAGAAGCTTGGTGAGATGTATCAAGCCAAATATTTAGTGAACAAGATTTTATTTAGGAAGAAATTGTATTCCTTGAGAATGGAAGATGGTGGATGAATCACATACCACCTAGAAGCATTCAATATGTTGGTGGATCAATTGGCATTTGTTGGTGTCAAAATGGATGATTAGGAGAAATGTCAGATCTTGCTTTGTTCTTTTCCCAATTCATGGGATTCTCTTATTATGTCTATTGGGAGTGCTTTTGTTATTTTGAAGACTAAAGATGTAGTGGGTTCTTTGGTTTCTGAAGAGATGCAGAGGAAGGTATCCATCACTGCCAAGGAGGACCTAAATATTCATGGAATACCTAAGGGAAAAGGAAAGAAGAATGAGAAGTATGAAAAACCTAAGTTGAGGGGGAGATCTAAATCTCTTGGAAAGTCCAAAGTTATTTGCTAGAACTGTAGTAAGCCTGGACATGTTCATAGGGAATGCAAAGAAGAAGAAAAGAAGAAAAAGAAGAAATTTGATTATGATTCTAAGTCCGATAAGGAAGATGGTGACACATTCATTGCAGCTTTGACAACTCGTGTAGGTAATGATGCATGGTTAATTGACTTAGGTAGATATTTCCATATGACCTTTAATAAAGATTGGTTTTGTGAATATGAAGAATTTGATGGAGGTAAGGTATACTTGGGTGATGATTCTCATTTAGAAATTGTTGGCTGTGGTAAAGTTAAAATCAAGCTTCTTGATGGTAGAATAAAAATGATTAATGGTGTGTTGCATATCCTTGGATTAGCAAAAAAATTGTTATCTCTGAGAAAACTAATAGATGGGGGTGTGCAGGTAGTATTTTCTGATGTAGGATGCAAGATGGTTAGAGGTGATATGGTGATTACTAGAGGTGTCAGATATGGCACATTGTATAAGCTTGATGCATGCACTATTGAGTGCAATAATAATTTTGTGAAAAGCAAGTTTGTGGAAGAAGTGAGGGTTTCACCTTCAATAGATAGTCATGACTTTTTGGTACCCAAGGGTGCTCTTTTTTCTGAAACAAGGTTACTTGTAGAGAAAACTATGTTATGGAACCAAAGACTTGGCCACATTGGAGAAAAGGGTCTAAGGACCTTGAAAAATAAAAACTTTGTTGAAGGTTTGTCTGATTATAATCTTGAATTCAATTTCTGTGAGCATTGCATTTATGCAAAACAAAACCATGTTTAGTTTTAATCAAGTTCTCATAAATCTTGTGGTGTACTAGATCTTATTCATTATGTTGTGTTTGGTCTTGTAGATGTTCTTTCGATTGGTAAATCCACATATTATGTTTCATTTATTGATGATTATAGTAGAAAGACATGTGCATATTTTCTAAAGAGTAAATATGAAGTTTCCAATTGATTTAAATAATTTAAAGAAATGGTTGAGTTGCAAACTAGAAAGAAAATAAAATGTTTGAGGACTGATAATGGTAGTGAATTTTGCTCTAATGATTTTGATAGATTATATAAATATTGTGGTATTCATAGACAAAATATAACTCTATATTATCCACAAAAGAAAGGAGTTGCAGAAATAATTAACAGGACACTGATGGAGAAGGCTAGGAGTATGTTGAGTGGTGTTGGCCTAGAAAAAAGGTTTTGGGATGAAGTTGTTGCCACTACCCACTACCTGATTAATAGGTCTCCTACATCAGCTCTTGTTGATAAGATGCCTATAGAGGCATGTTTGGGTCGCAAGCCTTCATTAAGACATATTAGAGGTTTTGGTTGCAAGGAATATGTACATGTGCCAAAGGAGAAGTGAAAAAAGTTGGAAAACAAGGCTATGAAATGTATATTCATCAGATACAATTATGGTTTGAAAGGATACAATATTTGGGAACCTATTGCACAAAAGGTAATATATAGTAGAAGTGTTATTTTTAGAGAAACTAAGCCTTCTTTTATTACATTGCAGCCAGAACAAAGTAAACAAGAAGATGTGATTCAATTTCCATCTACACTTCATAAAGTTGAATTGAGGCCCATGGATAGACAAGAAGTTGAGGAGACCTCAACTAGCTCTAGGTCTTTAGAATAGGAAGAACCTCCAACTCAACTTGTTCATAGGTCTACAAGGAATAGACAACCACCTGAAAGTTATACACTTGATGATTGGAGATGTATTTTTTCTTTGAATACTAACATGGATGAACCCAAATATGTAGAAGAGGCATTAGGTATGAATGAAGAAATGACATCTTTGAAAAAAAATGATAAATGGGATCTTGTGCCATTTCTTGAAGGATGAAAGCATGTTACTTGCAAATGGGTGTTCAAGAAAAAGATTGGTTCAGATGGAGGTATTGAGAAGTACAAAGCAAGATTGGTTGCGAAAGGTTACTCTCAAGTTGAGGGTGTTGATTATGGTGAGATATTCTCTCTTGTTGCTAAAATGGCTTCCATTATATTTTTGCTTCCTATTGCTACTGCTTATGATTTAGAGGTTGAGCAAATAGATGTGAAAACTGCTTTCCTTCATGGTGACTTGGAGGAGGATGTTTCTATGACACAACCAGAGCACTACGTGGTGAAAGGTAAAAGTAAATTGGTTTGAAAATTGAAGAAATATTTGTATGGTTTAAAACAGAGTCCTAGGATGTGGTACCATGAATTTGATACGTATATGTTAAGTTTGGGTTTTGAACATTCTAAATCAGATCATTGTGTTTATTATAAAACTGATGGTGATCATTTCCTATTTATTGCATTATATGTTGATGATATGTTATTTATTGACAAAGGGAAAGGTATGATTTTAGAACTGAAATTTTAACTTGCTACTAAATTTGAAATGAAAGACCTTGGTGCAGCTAGATACATTCTTGGGATGGAAATTAAAATAAATACAATGAACACAAATCTATGGCTTGGACAAAGTTAGTACGTCAATTCAATTTTACAGAGATTTAATATGCAAGATTGTAGAACAATGTGTGTTCATGTTTCAGTTGGAACAAAGTTATCTATTTCAGATTGTCCAACATCTCCATCAAAGATGGAAGACATGAGTAAAGTTCCTTAGCAAAGTGTAGTTGGAAGTTTGATGTATGCTATGGTTTGTACTAGACCAGACATTTCCCAAGTAGTGGGAGTTCTTTCGAGATATATGTCTAATCCTAGTAGAGTTCATTGGGATGTAGTTAAAAGGGTCTCCAGATATTTGTATGGTACCTCAAATTATTCTTTATGTTATCATAGCAATCTGATTGAAGACAAGATTTCCCTTGATATTCATGGTTATGTGGATTTAGATTGGGCAGGTGATATTGATAGTAGATGATCAACCAGTGCTTATGTATTTACTTTATTTGGTGGTGCAATCAGTTTGATGAGAAGAAAAAGGATGTGGCTTCTTTGTCCGCTACTAAAGTAGAATATATGGTAGCTAATCATGCTTGTAAATAAACCATTTAGCTTAAGAGACTGTTCTTAGATATTGGAATAAAATAAGGTGCAGTGATAATTTATTGCGACAGTCAGAGTGTGATATGTCTAGCCAAGAACCTGGCATTTCATGCTAGGACCAAGCACATTGATGTACAATATCATTTTGTTTGAGATATGGTCGAAGATGGCAGGGTAAATTTGGTTAAGGTAGAGACTTTGATGAATGTTGTTGATTATTTAACTAAGCTTGTGAGCATAGAGAAGTTTAGATGGTGTTTAGAGATTAAAGGCCTTTCAAACCCCAACAATTAAGAGACAATGCTTACTCCCTCTCGTTGCTCTTGCAAGGTGTTCAACAAGTGGGAGATTTTTTGGGAAAATGTGTCTCAACCTTGTAGTTATATATTATTTATTATTGATAGGATGTATATATATATATCCTGGTTACACTGATAGGTGTATACACTGGCATAAGGGGGAGAGTGGGATGCGTGTAAACAATTTTTTTAACTTTTTTCAGGAAACTACTAAAATGGGTGACATACATTAGATAAATGATATATTATAAATCTAGACCGTTAATTATTAGGTTTTAGATCTAATGGTAGATATTTTGTTGGCTTGTCTTTCCCTAGAATGTAATCCTATTTTATGAGGGTGTTGCATTATGACTATGGTAGAGAGAGATGGTGATGTATTATGAGAGTTTGATAGTAGTCATGTTGTCTCTTGATCTCTAAGTGGTGATACTCCTATGAGAATCTTGCTTTACAAGTATATCGTACTATTTTTTATTTACTAAATAATATATTGGGTGGTTTTTGGAGTCTGTAGTTTTTCTCCTAAAAGGGTTTTCTCCATGTAAATCACTGTGTTATGGTATACATGATATTTTTGTTTATTTTTGGTTAAGTTTTTGTAACTATTAAATATTTGTAATTTTTTTGGATTATTCTCCTCTCAAGATTAGTGTAGGAAGTTGTTCTACTACATTAACTTCCTTACACCATGGAAGGGAATACCCAATTAGATCAAGATTGAATGAGAGCTTAGGCTGAAGTATTTGATCACAGAGTACTAGAACATAAAAAATAAGGTGTTAGTTTCTTAGACTAGCTTGGGAAACTATGTTCTAGTTGCAACCTTAGAAGAGACAGAAGGTGATGCAGCCATAGTCAGAGGGTCCTCAAAGAGAACAATTTGGACTATGCAACAAGAGTCACACAATAGAAGAAACACAAAAATAGTGGCAAATACAAATTCAAACATTCTTATTATCAAAAATCTCAATTACAACTAGCTGGCAACATCCGGGCTTACAGATTCGGCTCACAGGCCTGATTGCAACATGCTCAAAATACCATCTTCAACCAACACGCTCCTCAATGTGAGTGAAAATCCTATAGATTAAATCTTATCTTTCTTAAATCTGCCTTCCTAATGATCTAATACAATGTTTTATATCACATTTGCAAATCTAGAATGATCTACATCGGCCCAAAGGTTATTACAATCTTTGATTAAAGAAAATGTAATGTTTGCGTGCATATGTTGGCCTCAAATTTGAATTACTCCTTTGTGAATGAATAAGATGAAGTGTGGACCTAAATTAAGATCGGGGACACTCCTTAGAACAATCTGAATCACACTGTCAAGATTTGCAAGATACGAGAATGATCCACCAGCGATTGAACTAGCCGTCAGATAATAAAATTATTTTGGTGCCAGTTTAAGAAACTACCACATAATCCAGAAGCGATAACTTGCCAGAGAATGAACCAATTGTGCTCAAATCTTGGAAAAAGGAAAATGAACATGTACATGATGTAAACATATATCCACAAGGTATGGCGATGAAACATGAAGATTTATTGAATCTGCCAACATGAACTGAGCAAGAACAAAGACAAGAACAAAACTGAATGACAATATTTTTTTTTGGTTGATGCAAGATTTCCACAACCCAAGGATGCTCTTGGATCAACCACCCCTGGTGAGAAAAGATGTTCCATGAGAGGAACTCATGAACATCGTACTGGGTTCGAGATATAGATCTCATGCTCATTCTTGATCCAAATGTTTTCTCTATCTGTACTTCTCTTCCTCCTAACCTCTTTTCTTTCCTTTGTGAGATCCTTCAACTTCCTCTTCTCTTCACCTTCTTTTCCCTACCTCATAACTGCACATGGTAGTAAGGGACCTTTAACAGCACTCACTTTCTTCTTCCCATCTTTTCTACCTCCTTTATAGGACTTCATTTTATCTGCAACTTCATCTGCAACCACAGTCTTTTGTTGCATAACGCTACCCTTACATCCTTCTAGTACCATATCACTCTCATATTTAGCCACATGGTTCCTCTTTAAATATGTGCCATCCTTCAGTACAACCTCTACATCTTGCTTCTCAACACTGCAACTCTTCACAACACTCAAGTTCCTCACTTCCTCCTGCTTATTCTTCAAGGAAGACAAAGTAAACTTCTGCCCATCCTTCTCTACAATGATCAAATTCCTTCTGCAATCATATATAGCTCCTCTATCAAATTTTTAGGGTCTACCCAAAAAAACATGACAAGCACTCATAGACAAAACATCACACAAAAATTTATCTCTAAAGGGGCCAATATTAAAGTTCACCTAGCATTGCTCTTTCACCTCCTTTACATGATCATCTTGTAACCAGCTTGTCCTATAAGGAAAAAGATGCAGAAACATCTTCAAACCAAGTTTCTCCACCATCTCCTTAGATACCAGGTTATTAATACTTCCACTATCCACAATAACCTTATAGCACTTACCTCCTGATCTACACACAGTTTGAAAAGGATTCCTCCTTTGTGAAGTATCAACCTCTTCCCTGCTCTGCCTCATCAAGACTTTCCTAAGCATAAGAGATTCTCCCTGCTTTGGTTCTATCCCATCCATTGCTTTAGTTACCTGCTCCTCATGTGCCATACAATTCTTTTTACTAGTTCCTTTACTTGATCCCTCAAGACACTCGAAAGATCGATGCCCAATTTCTCCACACTTGAAAGATTTACCCAAGAACTCCTTTCTACCATTTCCTCTCCTTTGTACCCTCTGATCCGGTTCTTTACTCCACCTAGATTTTGATTCTTCTTCACTTATATGCTTCTCCCTGCTGCTGCTCATTTGCTTTTCTTTCTCCCTAGGGTTATTCTGCTATCTTTTCTTCACTTTATCTTCTACCTTAAGAGCATATTGGAAGGAATCCTCAACTATGAAAATCCTCAACATACTCATCTCATCCTAAATGTTAAATCTAAGGCCATTTATATACCTTTCCACTTTCTCCCTAGTCATCTCTCGATGCCCAAATCTGATTGTCATGTAAAATTCCTTGGTATACTCTTTCACACTCATGTCCTTATACTTCAAGTTCTACAATTTCTTGAACAATTCCAACTCATAGAATTTCAGAATGAACTTAGCCTTCAGCCTTGCAACCATCTACCTCCACCAAGTGATTCTTGTTTCTCCATTTTCCACTTTGTCCTTCAACAACTCTTTCCACCATAAAGTAGCATGTCCTTTCAATTTAGTTTGTGCTAGCCTAACCCTTAGTGGGTCTCTAATATCCTCAAGCTCAAAATAGTCTTCCAACTCTCCTATCCAGTCTACCAAGTCTTCTGGATTCAATTTACCAAAGAAGTTAGAAACCTCCACCCTATGACTTCTACTTACTTGTGCCACTACTCTCAACAATTTCTCTTCTCTCTCATCTACCGATCCTTTAGCCTCTTTAGCCTCAAGTTCTTTTGTAGCCTCTTCATATCCATTCTCTAGTTCAGGGTTTCTCAAACCACCCAAGACATTCTGGATCTCAATCCTCATCTCATTTATAAATTCCTCCATCATCTGCTCTATTCTTCTAGGGTTCATCCTTCTCAGCAACATCTCTCCCCCTGCTTAGTGCAACTGCCTCAACTCGGTGATCTAACTACAAGGTTTCAATTGCCTCTCTCTTAGAAATCTATTGAAAACACTTACAACCTACCTCAAATCAGTGATCTATTCACCCAAGGAATACCACAAGGACCGCAACCCACTCAAGGTTCGCAACTATCTCTCATCTCAAGATTTGTAGGTTCACAACCTTCTCTAATACCATCTGATGCAGCCATGGTAGGAAGGTCCTCAAAGAGAACAATCCAGACCATGCAACAAGAGTCACACAATGGAAGCAACATAGAAAATTACGGAAAATAAAAATTCAAACATTCTTATTATCATAAATCTCAATTACAACTAGTCGACAACAGCTGGGGTTACAGATTTGGCTCATAGGCCTGATTACAACATGCTTAAAATACCATCTTCATACATGCTCCTCAATGCAAGTGAAAATATTATAGATTAAATCTTATCTTTCTCAAATCTCCCTTCCTAATGATCTAATACAATGTCTTATATCACATTCAAAAATCTAGAATCATCTGCATTGGCCCAAAGGTTATTACAATCTCTGATTAAAGAAAATGTAACGTGTGTGTGCATATGTCGGCTTCAAATTTGAATTAGTCCTCGGTGAATGCATAAGATGAAGTGTGTACCTAAATTAAGATCAAGGATGCTCCTTAGAAGAATTTGAATCACACCATCAAGATCTGCAAGATACGGGAACGATCCACTAGCAATTGAGCTAGCTATTAGATAAGAAAATTATTCTAGTGTTGGTTCAAGAAACTGCCACATAATCTGAACGTGATAACTTTCTGGAGAATGAACCAATCACGCGAAAATATTGGAAAAAGGAAAATGAACATGTCCATGATGTAAACATAGATCTGCAAGGTCTAGTGAGCAAACATGAAGAGTTACTGAATCTGCCAACTTGAACTGAGCAAGAACAAAGACAAGAACAAAACTAAATGACAATATATCTTTTTGGTTGATGCAAGATTGCCATGACCAAGGATGCTCCTGCATCAGAAGGGGTAGAGGAAGTTTTGATGATGCATGACATGCCTAAGGACCTAACTCAGTGTTCAAGTAGTACATAAGTAGTGGTTGAACCAGACAATGATGACTCATAGAATGATGGTAAGCTTAGTTTGCTTGATAATTTCCAAGAATTTATTCACAAGTGTATTGAATGCCATATCAATCTTGGAAAATGTTGTGCCCTCAGCACACACACCCCATTCAGAACGGGGACCCTCTCTTTCTTTTTCCTTGCTGGGTCATTTTGTCACTACCTCATTTTGTGTGCCCCATTTTGGTGTCCTAAATGGTTAACGTGCCTCCAAAGTCTCATCTTAAGTTGACCATGTTTCATCCCCTCCAATTTCTTTAAGTCCTAGTTCCTTGCGAAGTTTCCTTGGTAGTTTGCCTCTACCAACGACCTTGGGGCCCAGCAGGTCTTGCCTGGCAGGTTTTCGTTGCCAGATTTCCATTGTGTGCTCACTGTCTTGAATGGTTGAAGGCCTTTTCCTTCCCGTTCCCTGAGACTGGGCTTCTTGATCACCCTTTTTGGCATGTTGCAAAATGGACTGCCTTTACCCTTTTTGGGTCCAATCTCTTGGACTTCTTTGCCCGAAGCTCTGTATTGACTTCATCGTTTCCAATAGCCAACCTGCACTGGCGTCCCATCCTTCAAACCCCAGACTCCTTTTCATCATTGTTTTCCAAATAGCTTTGAAGCAACCACTTGACCACATCCTTCCAGCCTCTGGGCCCTAGGCCTCAACCACCATCTAGAGATTTAAACTCACCAACCCTCTTGTCATCTATGTGGGCATTAATGGGTATATTAAATGCTGATTAGGGGTATAAATATCTAGTCCAACCTGTCATTTTCATATGTCATGTTGGCTAGAGGAGTTTAGAGCAAGTTCTAAGAGGTCATTTGCCTTTGTTGCTCGCCACCCTCACACTCGCTACTTTCATTTTTCGATTCGTCAAGGATTGAGTTGCCATCTTCGTCAAGATCTTGTGGTGAGTTTTCCATCTACCCTTCCATTGTGTTTTCAGTGATTTTGTGCCAAAACATTTGATAAATGGAGATGAAAACACATTAAATTGATAAAGGAAGGCTAAACCTAAAAAAGCTACATGATGGAATTCTAAGAAAATATCCTAAACATCATTTAAACCAAGTTTGGAACTTTACCATGTTGGCATTTTTCTTCACATAGGGTGTTCACGCCCTCTAGACCCGGGCCTTCCCGTTGCCACTAAAAAAAACTTAGAAACCAAATGACAACATGCGCCCTCGGGCCCACGACCTCAAAATTCCTTCGGTGGATCGCCATTGGGACTTGAAACAATGTTGAAAACATCAACCTCCATCTTTTATTCTCAAGCCCACCCCCATGAGATTCCATTCTCGGGATGCCGCATGATCTTAGTTGTTCCAAACGATGAAGCGGCCTCGTCTATCTAGACCCCAGAGTTTTCCTGTCCTTTTGCTATCTGAGCTAAGAAACAAAACAAAGTGTCTTGAGCCTCCACTAGATCCCAATCCATGGAGTCTTTTCTATGGAGTTCTACATTGAGTTCCCCATTTCAAGTGGCCAAAGGATTGCATCCTTCCATCTCTGAGGCCCCAAGCCTCCATATGCTGCCTAAATAATTAGCGATAAAATTAGGCGTCCTTGCTCTCACTAGGCTCTGTTCGTTGGGTTTCCACTACCGAGATTCCATCCCATCTCAGCCAGCATGAAAGGAAAAGTAAGCTTGTCTTTTCGACCTCTAGGGCCCACCCTTCTAATAGTCAAAAAAAATGAGGAAGGATTCACAGGGGCCAAACATTATGCCAGGTTCAATCCATCGGGCCACCCTCGCGGACTTCTGTTCAACGCCCAACACTTTCAAACAAAAATTTTTCTATGGCTTCCCGCCCCTTGAAACTTGAAAATTTCAAGGTTAAGAGGCACACTGACTGCCCTTCAGCCTCCCTGGTCCTGGACCCCAGAATTCTGACTACAAAATTTCATTTCCCTTTGGCTATTCCAAATGACAGAACCCCAACAGCTTTATGACCTTGTATCCCCGGGCGCTCCAATAGGGACCCAAATGATCCTTAAATTGAAAAACAATCTTGACTCACATGCTTAAATTTGACCCTCTCCCACACGAGCCTTTCAAACAATCAAAATCTAAAGCTGGGAGAAACCACCCAGGTTGCCCCACCTTGTTCACCCTTTAAATGACATTCCCACCAAGGAAGTCCAGCCCCTTGGGCTTGGGTTGTCCAAAATCCCTCTAGTAAATTGCTAATGATGTCTTGAAGTAAAATTTTCATTTTATGAATGATATATCATCTAATTAGGCTTCATCCATGGGATTTTGACTGACATTTGTATTTTCATGATTGGTTGTACTCATCTTTCCTTTGTTTACAAGATATATGGAACTGGGTGTAGGACCCTCAGGGGCAGTTGTAGAAAAAGAAAAAGGGAAGAAATTAGGAAAGATTCCTTGTGGGAAGGAGGAAAAAGACCAGATGAAGTACCAATTCTAGAGAGAGCCTTTGCATTCAAAAATCATTACAAATTGGAAGGAGATTACAGATACCAATGTCATCCATGTCAATATTGACGAATTCAAGCAAAGGGTCAGAGTCCATCCTAAGATTGACAATGCAAGACTGATTAGACAAAGTGGAATTGTTAGGGCTACCCGCTTTACTCCATCCCTTGTAGCCCCTGAATTGGTCATGGCCTATTGGCAGGAATATCAACCAAAGACACGAACTATAGTTGAAAGAGATGGGAACATTCTCACTGATATATTGGGTGAAGCAATAAATAAAACTTTCCACATCCCTACCTTTGGGAAAAATGGAGCTTCCAACCATAGCAAAATGTAAGGCAATGTGGGATGAGGACCCAACTGGCTATAAGAAGCTTATAAACCAGTATTGGCTTAAAGAAAAAAGGGGCAGCGCTGCGAAGGTTCCCCAAGAGCTCTTCCACAGTGACTTCCATGAAGACTACCATGACTTTTTGACTCTATTGAGCAGAGTGATGGGCCTTCCCACTGCTGTGTGTTTTTAGGAGTGGATGGTATATTTTATAGAGTAGATCCTTCGAGGGGAGGAGGATGTCACCATGCGTGCTTCATTCTACTAGGGAGGAATAATAAGTAATTGCTTCAATCAACACTTTATGAATGTTAAAAAGATCTCCAAATTCTATATGACATCCTACCTAGTCTACTTGTTGGCTGAACATAGACAATACGCTGGGTTATTCAGGGTGCCTGATGAAGAACCATGTCATGTATTAATTTTTTATGATAGATATCCTTAGCTCCAGTTCAAAAATTTCAAGAAGGATTATTGTAGGGTAAATGACACCTTCATGGGTCACATCATCAGGCTACTTGGAGGGGATTTCGAGAGAAGAGTCTCTCATAATGCTCGGGCATTCCTAAAGCAATATGCTTTCTTGTTCATCCAGTACCCAAAATTCACATACATTCATGCTCAAGGTTATATAGAGAAGCTGAATAAGCTACCTCGATACCCTAATGACCGAATCATATTGCTAGAACTCTCCCAACAACTATGCCATGTACATTCAATTCTCAGTGGCAGGCATTTGGTGGGGATTCCTTATCCCCTTTCTTTTGGCCAAGGAATGTACAAGCTGCAAACCTCTCAATGCACAAGAAATTCAAAAAAGGAGCTAGTAGAATATCATTTTCGCCTGCACACTGCTCACCCATAGATGGATCCTTATGGGCACATAAGAAAGGCACTTAGATCAAAGTACACCCACCTATATCACATTGAATATTTTTGGGAAAATTGTGAAGATGACAAAGAGGTGCTCGCGAGGTACTACATGTGAATGACCGCATACTTTGTGAAATGGGTAAATATATTCCCTATACCTGACTAGGTTGAAGAAGATGAAAGTACCATAATGGACCCTAGGTACAATGCAGTTGCCAACTTGCTAATACCATCAATAGATTGGGATGAACAAGAGGTTGATGACCTCGATATCCTAACCAAGCCCATTGAGGCTCGCACCAAGGAATGGGTTGATGGACAGGTAGTCAGATTGAAGCAACAAGGGGTCATCCTAACTTGTGAAGGACTAAAAAGTGAGCCTAGTGCCACTGATGATGTTGCTACTACAACTTCGACATGAGAAACATCTAAATCTCCTCCACTCACAAGATCAAGGAAAAGGAAGGAGGCTGAGGAGAAACCTAATCCTAAAGTATATGCAAGGAAGAATTTAGAGGGTTCGCCCTCAAAGAAAAATAAAAGGTTGGGAAGCATTATAGGATTGCTTGCAATTCAAGAGGATCCCCTTCACGAGGGAGAGGAGATAGAGATAGATCAACCCGAGCTCCCACCAGCTGCTTTCAATGTTGTTGCCCCTCCGCTTATTTCTCAGGCTGTAGTTGCTACATCTCCACCTATGGTGGATATATTGGTCCACCTTTCCTCTTCTTCACCAACTGGGCCTGTGGTATTGGTTGATTCCTCCTCCGCTACAAATTCTCCACTTTCCTCTGCCTCCATGTCGCTCATTACATCACTTCCCATGGCGAAAACTACAATACCGATGCCCACACTCACGTTTCCAGAAGCTTTCTCATGACATATGTAGAATGCCTCCTTTGAGGTTTCGCAAATATTTTTGGATCCCACCATCCAAGCTGCCTTAGCATAGGTCCTTGCCATTTCTCTACCCTCAAAACCTCCAATGGGAGCACCAACAATGGAAGCCACAATGAAAATATATGAGGAATGGGAGAAGTGGGAGATGGAAACTTTGAAAGCATTGGAAGAGGAAGTAGATGAGTATCATGAGAATCCTAAGTATGAGTTCTGACAAATTGACAAGGTGGTCCATGAAGAAGAAACTGGGTCTTTTGAAAATGGAGACGAAGAAGAGGATGTCGGTGGTAGAGTTATTGTACAAACATTTGATGGTGACTTTGAGGAAGAGCTGGCCAGGAAACTAAAAGATGGTGGGGAAGAAGTAGAAAGGTTACCTCCCAGAGAAGAAGGGTGAGAATATGAAGAGACAAAAGAAAATGTAAAACTTCTTATAAGGGAACAACCGGAAGATGTGTCACCTCCTCATAGGGAAGAGGAGAATATAGAAGAAGATAGACTTGAAGGTGAGGGTCAAGCTGACAAAAGCCTCAAATTTGAATAGCCCAAGGAGCATGTACATGAGGATGAACAAGATGAGGAGAGGGAAGAGGAGGTGACTAAGAAAGAAGAAGGTCCCTAAGAACGGTTTCCTACTAAACCTCCCATCAAACGCCTAGTGTTCATCCAGGACTTTGATGAGGAAGAGGGAGAAGACACTAAAATGGAGGAAAAGGCTCTTGGAGATTAAAAAAATAGAGATCCAAACAAAAGAAGGGGAAGGTGACCATGAATCACCTAAGGAAAAATCTATTTTTTCTTGAATGGTTGAAAAGAAAGCTTGAAAGGAAAGCTCCTGACCCAGTTGATCCTAGAGCAAGATTTGAGGCTATCCTAGCCCGGGCACAGATCACCACCAAGAAGGATAAGAAGACCAAGGTTAGGTCAAAAGGAAAAATGGACACCTTTGGATCAAGGATCGTCCATGTAGCTATGCTAGTAGTGGGAGAAGAGGGAGTAAGTTATAATATTTCTACTATTGACTTAGGAACAACTACAAGGGAACAAAAAGTGGAACACCTCCAAGAGTTTGTCGCTACCATGGTGCATCTCATTCAGCAAGATAAGAATTTGAAAGAGGAACTTAAGGCATAGGTGGTTGATCTGATGGTGTATATCCATTGTGCAGGAGCACCTGTTTGATTTCTTGCCTCCATGAGGCCATTTGTAAATAGTTTCTCTATTTTGTGTATTGGGTGTTATAATAAGGTTTATCAAACCATTTTAGAGGTGTTTGAGTCTTAGGAAGTCATATTTTGAGTCATTTGTCAAATTATGTTTAAAGTTGTTCCATATTGTAAAAAATGAAAAAGTTTCCAATTATTTTTGTCTCATTGAATTTTATTGAGTTTTGTGGGAGATATGACTATTTTGGTCAGCCTGCCTATTCTAACAATATTATGCAGAATTTACAATCTGAAAAATGCAATGTTACAGATTGTAAAGTCTATATTTTGGATTTGAAACCAATTTATTTTTTTTCCCATGTGAATCTACTTTAATTTTCTTCAAGTCTCATCAAATTTCATTAAGATTTGAATAAGTTATGACCATTTTTGTGAGGGCAGGTTTGAACCCTACCTAGGGTTTGCAGTTTTGGGAAAAATGCAATAACTTTCTTTTCCACCGTTGGATTTTCATAAAAATTGTAAGAAAGGTATATAACTATGTTCTCTTCAATCTCACTAGAGCGATTGGCTTTATTTTTATTTTTTGGAATTTATTAATGCCTATTTATTGCATTAAATTTTTGGCTGCCATAGTTATGTTTCCAATGTGATATACAATGCCTAATAGCATGTGTTATACAAAGATTATTATTGAAGGTTTGTGAGATGTGTTGTTGAATCCTCCTAGCTCTACATCAAATTGGTATTAGATCCTAGTAAGGTCTGGGTAGAGGAAGAGTTTTCTTTTGTGTATTGTGTTGTGTTGTGTTGCCTAGGTGAGGTAAGGTGAAGTGGAAGCAAGGAGAGAATTGCTTGTGAAGATCAATTTGTTGAGAAGATTGGAAAGATGTTTATAGGATGAGGATTCAAGAAGGAAGAAAGAACAAGAGGAAAAAGAGTTGAGAAAGATGGAGAGATAGAATGGAGAGATAAAAGGCAAGACAAATAGAGTTTGAGAATGCCTCGAAAGAGATGAGCAAAAGGGTGGAAAGATTAAACAAAGAAAACCAACTTCTTAAGAAATCGCTAAGGATTTGGATTATACCAATGTCAAAGAGGTTAAGATGGCCTCTAAATAAAATTATGAATAAGAAAAGAAAAAAAAAAGGCAGCAAATGAGGCAAAGGTAAATTTTGAATCTACTATTCAAGTTGAGCAAGGTAGGTTACAAGTTGACATGCATGATATTCCGATTGTGTTTGAAGATGAACAAACTTCTTTGTTGGTTAATGAAAATGTTGATGTTGATATTAATGATATGGTTGTTTTTGGTACTCAATTATTTGATGATATTTTTGTTGATGAACATTTTGAGAAGGTTGTTGATTGATGCAGAGTGGCAGGGGAAGCAACACCTTTTTCCAATAGCTTCTCTCAATGCACATATCAACTTCACTATTCCTTCCAACAAGCAACTTGATCACCCAAATCAACTCACACACCCAGACATGTTTGAAGGACTTGGTAATTCTATGTACACTCTCAACATTTCAAAACAAAACCAAATAACTTGACTTTACACTTGAAAACTCCCATTTTCTCATCACTCTTACACAAGCCCATGCAACCTTACAACATTCACCAATAGGATAGTCAAAATAAAATATGATTAAAGGAATTAACCAGACCATGAAAAATGGTTTTAGACTCCTAACACGATCCTCCAAAAGTTCCCAAAAGCACAGGATCAAACAACCAAAACAAATGTATCAAAAGATTGATTTACAAGCCATAAACAAGGCTTAACTAGGCATGTACAAGGAAGCTTTCAACTTTTCAAGGCACACCCCAAAACCCCTAAAGACTTTATCAGGTTAAAAAATGATCCCCAAAACCCAATACACACCTTACATCCATTATATTTACCTAAAATACTCAGAAACCAAAAGAAATGCTTACAAATGATCATTTTCTGGACTGTTTCAAGGTAAAACTAGACCTAGGGCATCACATAACTTTTGCAAACCTCCATATTTCCTCCTGAAACCAATTGAATTGTGTAAAGGGCCCTTAAATCCACCATTCCACCAAAAATCAGAATTTTACTACAGTGGAATGGTGAATTGTGAACATATTTGTTAACAAACCCTTGTTTTGTAGGTTTTTAAGCCCACTTTCACTAAAATTGATGTAACTTACTCAATACTTGATGAAAATGAGCCAAACCACCACAAAAATAAAGTATACTCTTCCCTCTTTCAAACCATGCCAATTGGGAGCCCATGCAATGATTTACGAGACTGTACCAAACACAGGAATAGTGAAAAATGCTGAAAAAATAGAAAAATAGAGTTTTTTATTATATTAATGCTTCAAAACTTCATCCAACCCCCTGCCTCGACCAAAAGGAGGCTATTTAAACTTGTTCACATCATTACCAGTGACCCTTAACTGATTTTAAAGGAGGTAACCCATTGGTTAATGATAATTACATCATAAATGTTGAGTTTACTCCAAATTACATTATGAAAACTTTGCATTTTGAAGCAACCTTTCAATCCTAAAGACCTAAGACCTTAAAAACCATTCAAATGGCTTGGAATTAGCCTTATTACATTCTTAAGATCCCCACCCTTGCACATTTACATAAAAATTCATGTTTTTTCCTTCAAAGGCTACACGAACATCTTTTAGTGCAAGAGTGCATTTGTGTACATTGAGACTCAAAACTCAAAAAATGAACCTAGATCATAATAAATGGTCTTGTTAGACCTTATTTAAAGAAAAAAACACTCAAAATACCAACACTAACCCTACTAAACACCAATTTCCATCAAATAAGCAAAAATGGAGAATGAGGTGTAGGTGCTCCTGCACCATACACCCCCCCTAGAAAATATTCATGCCTCATGAGTTGGTGTAGATACCATAGGCTCCAAGCATCATGCATGCTCCATTGATCCATAAGTCCACTCCATTGATTTATGTAAACTGGTTGTACAATCTTCTCTGTACTTTTAGCATTTTGAAATGTGTTTACATGGGTATTTGCCTTGCACTCTGTCCTTAGACTAGTCAACTGTCCTTCACCCTTTTTTTGACCAAGATATGATTGTTTACCATGCCCTGCACCTGCATACAAACATGTGTTAGAATTCCTTTGATCTGACCTCACTTTCCTCTCATATACATGTCTACCACTATCTTTAAGGCTCTGTGTTCTCTATCCTTGACTTCCTGCTCCTTGAAGATGCCTAGGCACTATTATATCAGGCTTTTGCACTGTTATGCCTGCAAAATTTGTGTGTTTTTCAAATCTACTTTCAACCATAGGGCACTCAATGGTCCCTACTAGCACATTCTCTTGCAAACTCACTGTCCTTACTTCCTTTACCTTTGTATTTGCTTTGTGACCTGCTGTTCGTGCACTTTCAGACCTACATTTATTCACAACATTAGAAATTTCAATTTATTTCACAACATTTAGAGGCTCCTTGTTCCCACACATGATGACCTTTTCCTTTCCTTTCTCGCTCTCTACCCAAGGATTCAAAACAAACCTCTGTCCACCTTTCATGATTGTGTATTTGTTTTCCTTCCCATCATAGATGGAACTCCTATCATACTGCCATGGCCTTCTAAGGAGTATGTGACAACAGTCCATTGGAAAAATATCACAAAGAACACTGTCCTTATACTCACCTATTTGAAAATCTACCATAGGTTGCTCATTCACTATTAATGATTGACCGTTGCTTAACCGAGAGACCTTGTAGGGAAAATCATGAGGGATTCTTTTCAAATTGATTTTATTCACCATTTCACAAGAAACCATGTTTTCAGTTGAACCTGAGTCCACTATCATCCTACATACCTTACCTTGTACTTTGCAATTGATTCTGAAGACTGCTTTCCTTTGTAGGGGTTCTTCAGGAATTGTCACCTTGAGCAATGTTCTTCTAATCATCACACTCTCTCCAACTTCTGATGTGATATTAATAATAGGTGAAGTCACACTCTCTTCATCTTCATGCACTATTTGATTCCTTCTTTCTCCACCATGAGAGCTTGATCCTTTCCTTTCAGGACACTTGAAGGATGGATGTCTAGGCTGGTTGCAAGTGTAGCATCTTCCTAAAAATTCATTGTTGGAATTCCTACTCCTCCAAATCTACCTCTTGTGCCTCTCCATCCACCTCTGGAATTAGATTTCTCTTGGCATTTCATGGAATCCTCTTGATTATCATTGGTTGGCTTTGAACTAGACACGAATTCTCTTCCTCTTGATGCACCACCTCTGCCTCTAGCTACTTTGTCTTGCCTCCTCTTCAATTTCTCCTCCACCTTGATAGTCATTTTATAACAATTCTCTACACTCCTAGGGTTAGCTAAAACCAATTCATCCTGTATATTAAGCCTTAAACCACCAATATACCTAGCAATTTTTTCATCTTTGTTCTCATGATGACCAGACCTTAGACTCAATTTATAAAACTCCGTAGTATAAAACTTAATATACATTTACCTTTGTCTTAAGTTTTGTAATCTCTTAAACATTTGAACTTGGTGATCTTTGGGTAAGAATTTACCTTTGAGTTTAGATATCATCTTGTCCCATGATGTAATCTTAGACTTTCCTTGTTTCCTCCTCTCACACTTAAAGTTATCCCACCATACCAAAGCATGACCCTGCAACTTAGTCTTTGCAATCCTTACTCTTTTCTCCTCAGGAACTTCTTCACATTCAAAATGATTATCTAATGCAACAATCTAGTCAAGTAGTTCTTCATCATTTAGACTACCACCATATTTAGGAACATTAAGTTTTACCTCAGGCTTGTCACCTTTCACTTCCTTCAACAAATTTGCAATTCTTTGGTCCTCTAGATCAAGTTCTTCTTCCATGTCTTAAAACTCCTCATCTTCCTCTTCTTTTGTCTCACTCTCTTCGGCATCCCTTCTTTTTTTTGTCTCCAAGGCTATGATCCTCTCTTCCAACTCTCTAAGTTCCTTAGCATGTCTTTCTTTCATCTCCTTCATCTCCTTAGCCATATCTTTGTTCTTTGGAGGAAACTTTGAAATATCTTCACTACTTCTTCAACATGAAAAATGAAAACAAAATCTACTCCTTGCTCTGATACCACTATGATGTAGAGTGGCAGGGGAAGCAACACCTTTTTCCAATAGCTTCTCTCAATGCACATATCAACTTCACTATTCCTTCCAACAAGCAACTTGATCACCCAAATCAAATCATACACCTAGACATGTTTGAAGGACTTGGGAATTCTATGTGCACTCTCAAAATTTCAAAACAAGACCAAATAACTTGACTTTACACTCGAAAACTCCCATTTTCTCATCACTCTTACACAAGCCCATGCAACCTTGCAACATTCAGCAATAGGGCAGTCAAAAATAAAATCTGATTAAAGGAGTTAAAAAAAACATGAAACATGGTTTTATACTCCTAACACCATCCTCCACAAGTTCCCAAAATCATAGGATCAAACACCCAAAACAAATGTATCAAAAGATTGATTGACAAGCCATAAACAAGGCTTAACTAGGCATGTACAAGGAAGCTTTCAACTTGTCAAGACACACCCCAACACCCCTAAATCCTTTATCAAGGTTCAAAAATGCTCCCCAAGACCCAATACACAACTTACATCCATTCTATTTACCTAAAATACTCAAAAACCAAAAGAAATGCTTACAAATGATCATTTTTTGGACTGTTTCCAGGTAAAACTAGACCTAGGGAATCACATAACTTTTGAAAACCTCCATCTTTCCTCCTGAAACCAATTGAATTGTGTAAAGTACCCTTAAATCCACCATTCCACCAAAAATCAGAATTTTCCTATGTGGAATGGTGAATTATGAACATATTTGTGAACAAACCTTTGTTTTGTAGGTTTTCAGATCCACTTTCACTAAAATTGATGTAACTTACTCAATATTTGATGAAAATGAGCCAAACCACCACCAAAAGAAAGAAAACTCTGTACTCTTTCAAACCATTCCAATTGGGAGCCTATACAATGATTAATAGACCATACCAAACACGGGAACAATGAAAAATGCTGAAAAAATAGAAAAATAGAGTTTTTATTATATTAATGCTTCAAAACTTCATCCAACCCCTGCCTCGACCAAAAGGAGGCTATTTAAAATTTTCCACATCATTACCAATGACCCTCAACTGATTTTCAAGGAGGAAACCCATTGGTTAATGATAATTACATCATAAATGTTGAGTTTACTCCAAATTACATTATGAAAACTTTGCATTTTGAAGCAACCTTTCAATCCTAAAGACCTAAGACCTTAAAAACCATTCAAATGGATTGGAATTAGCCTTATTACATTCTTAATACCCCCACCCTTTCACATTTACATAAAAATTCATGTTTTTTCCTTCAAAGGCTACAAGAGCATCTTTTAGTGCAAGAGTGCATTTGTGTACATTGAGACTCAAAACTCAAAAACTGAACCTAGATCATAATAAATGGTCTTGTTAGACCTTATTTAAAGACAAACACACTCAAAAGACCAACACTAATCCTACTAAACTCCAATTTCCATCAAATAAGCAAAAATTGTGAATGAGGTGTAGGTGCTCCTGCACCATTGATGTTACTGATAACCTTGGTATTGATACTCAAGTTAACATTGATATTGATATTCATGATAAAGTTGTTGATAATAAGGTTGTTAATAAAGATGTTGCAGATTTGTTTGCTAATGAGGTATATGAAGGTTTGAAAGAGTATGATGCAGGTTATGGTTATGCTGAACATGTTGCTATATGGTACTCTAATGATGACAATGAAGATAGAGATGATGTTATTGAGGTTTATACACAAGAAATGGAGTTTTGGAGCCTAGAAGATGAGAAGATGATGGAGAAGATATGGTAGAAGAAGAAGAGGAAGAAGGACCCAGGGATAATTTCCAAGATGAAGGAAAAAGTGCAAAGGAACTAGAAGATCAGGAAGAAGACAATTCAAAGGGGCTTGAATTCTTTTCCCCTAGGGAGTTTGGTGCAGGAACACCTGTTTGATTTCTTGCCTCCATGAGGCCATTTGTAAATAGATGCTCTATTTTGTGTATTGGGTGTTATAATAAGGTTTATCAAACCATTTTAGAGGTGTTTGAGTCTTAGGAAAACATATTTTGATTCATTTTTCAAATAATGTTTAAAGTTGTTCCATATTGTAAAAATTGTAAAAGTTGCTCAAGAAAGTTGTCAAGCAACTTGTCAAAAAGTGTCATTAAGGTGTTTTGTCAAAAAAAATCAAAAGGTAATTGAAAATGATTTTTTTTGGTTGGAAATGTATAAATACACCCTCAAAAACTCGAATTGGGGGTTGGAGACACTATTTTTGAAGTTTGATGAATGGAAACCTCAAATTTTGTGTGCATTTTCTGATTTTTACATTGGTTCCAAGCTGAGGTTGTGATTTGTACGGCCTATTATGGACTCAAATAGTGGAGTATCATATATGGATGGAAATATCATTGTTTCTAGTTTCCAATTATTTTTGTCTCATTGAATTTTATTGAGGTTTGTGGGAGATATGACTATTTTGGTCAGACTTCCTATTCTAACAATATTGTGCAGAATTTATAGTCTAAAAAATGTGATGGGACATATTGTAAAGTCTATATTTTGGATTTGAAACAAATTTTATTTTGTATCCATGTGAATCTAATTTCATTTTCTTCAAGTCTCATCAAATTTAATTAATATTTGAATAAGTTATAACCATTTTATTGAGGGCAGGTTTGAACCCTACCTAGGGTTTGTAGTTTTGGGAAAAATGCAATAACTTTCTTTTCCACCATTGGATCTTCATAAAAAATGTAAGAAAGGTATATAACTATATTGTTTTCAATATCACTAGAGAGATTTTATTTATTATTATTTTGTGGAAGTTATTAATGACTGTTCGTTGCATTAAATTGTGGGTTGCCATAGTTATGTTTCCAATGTGATCTACAATTCCTAATAGCATGTGTTATACAAAGATTGTTTTTGATTATTATTGAATGTTTGTGACAAGTATTGTTGAATCCTCCTAGATTTGCATCAAATTGGTATCAGAGCCCAGTAAGGTCTGGGTAGAGGAAGAGTTTTATTTTGTGTTTGTGTGTTGTGTTGTGTAGGTTGAGGAAGGAACCTGATTGCCTTGGTGAGGCGAGGTTAAGTGGAAGAAAGGAGAGACTTGCTTGTGAAGATGGATTTGTTGAGAAGATTGGAAAGATGTTTGTAGGCTGAGGATTCAAGAAGGAAGAAGGAAAGAGAGGAAAAAGAGTTGAGAAATATGGAGATAGAATGGAGAGATAGAAGGCAAGACAAATAAAGTTTGAGAAAGCCTTGGAAGAGATGGGAAAGAGGATGGAAAGATTAGACAAAGAAAACCAACTTCTTAAGAAATCACTAAGGATTTGGAATATACCAATGTAAAATAGGTTAAGATGGCCTCTAAATAATATTATGAAGAAGCAAAAAAAATAGAAGAAGGCAACAAATGAGGCAGAGGTAAAGTTTGAATCTACTATTCAAGTTGAGCAATGTAAGTTACAAGTTGAGATGCATGATATTCCGATTATGTTTGAAGATGAACAAACTTATTTGTTGGTTAATGAACATGTTGATGTTGAGATTAATGATATGTTTATTTTTGGTACTCAAGTAGTTGATGAAATTGTTGTTGATGAATAGGTTGAGAAGGTTGTTGATGTTACTGATAACCTTGGTATTGATACTCAAGTTGATGATGATAAAGTTGTTGATAATAAGGTTGTTAATAAAGATGTTGCAGATTTTTTTGCTAATGAGGTATATGAAGGTTTGCAAGAGTATGATGTAGGTTATGTTTATGGTGAAAATGTTGCTATATGGTACTCTAATGATGAAATGAAGATATATATGATTTTATTGAAGTTTATACACAAGAAATGGAGTTTTGGAGCCTAGAAGTTGAGAAGATGATGGAAAAGATATTGTATAAGAAGAAGAGGAAGAAGGACCCGGCGATATTTTCCAAGATGAAGGAAAAAGTGCAAAGGAACTAGAAGATTAGGAAGAAGACAATTCAAAGGGGCTTGAATTCTTTTCCTCTGTGGAGTTAGGTGCAAGAGCACTTGTTTGATTTCTTGCCTCCATGAGGCCATTTGTATATAGTTGCTCTATTTTGTGTATTGGGTATTATAATTAGGTTTATCAAACAGTCTTAGAGGTTTTTGAGTGTTAGGAATTCATATTTTGAGTTATTTGTCAAATAATGTTTAAAGTTGTTCCATATTGTAACAATTGTAAAAGGTGCTCAAGAAAGTTGTTAAGCAACTTGTCAAAAAGTGTCATTAAGGTGTTTTGTCAACAAACTAATCAAAAGGTAGTTGAAAATGGTTTTTTTTGGTTGGAAATGTATAAATACACCCTCAAAAACTAGAATTGGGGGTTGGAGACACTATTTTTGAAGTTTGATGAATGGCAACCTCAAATTTTGTGTGCATTTTCTAATGTTTACATTGGTTCCAGGATAAAGTTGTGCTTTGTACGGCTTGGTATGGAATAAAATAATGGATTATCATATCTGGATGGAAATATATCTATTTTCAGTTTCCAATTATTTTTTTCTCATTGAATTTTATTGAGTTTTGTGGGAGATATGACTATTTTGGTCAAACTGCCTATTCTAACAATATTGTGCAGAATTTATAGTCTGAAAATTTTGATGGGACAGATTGTAAATTCTATATTTTGGATTTGAAAATAATTTTATTTTGTTGTAATGTGAATCTAATTTCATTTGCTTCAAGTCTCATCAAATTTAATAAGATTTGAATAAGTTATGACTAGTTTTGTGAGGGCAGGTTTGAACCCTACCTAGGGTTTGTAATTTTGGGGAAAATGCAATAACTTTGTTTTTCACTGTTGGATCTTCATAAAAATTGGAAGAAAGGTCTATAAATATGTTGTATTCAATCTCATTGGAGAAATTGGCTTTATTTATTTATTTTTGTGGAAGTTATTAATGACTGTTTGTTGCATTAAATTGTGGGCTGCCATAGTTATGTTTCCAATGTGATATACAATGCCTTATAGCATGTGTTATACAAAGATTGTTTTGGATTATTATTGGAGGTTTGTGAGATGTGTTTTTGAATCTTCCTAGCTTTGCATCAATCTATAAATGGTATTTGATGGAGGAAATTCCTACCACGTCCACGGCTCCACCACAATTGTTGTCAAAAGAGCAAATAGACATGCTAGAGAAGAGAAAGAACTTGGACAAGACTATGGAAAGCTGGTTCTGACAGGTCTTATATGTCAGAAACATGGGAACTAGCCATGCTGTTAGAAAAAAAGAAATTCTTGGATCTCCAACATTCTTTTGAGAATACAAGGAAAATTTGCATTGACTTCCTTGCAAGGTATGAGTCCACTTACCCAAAGATTGAGGCTATTCTCAAACTACCAAGCATGACTTGGGAGAAGGATCTCACATTGAAGAAGGATGATTATTGGCTAATGGATGTATGGAAGTGGGACTTTGAGAATAGGAAAGAAAGGTTGGAGTAGGTGGTCGACAAGGTAGATCCAAATATTGAATGGGCCAAAGAAATTAGAGTAGATTGCGCCTGATACTTGAAGCTGATGACAGGGTATGGCATGCCTACCATGCAGATTGATCCAGAGAAGATAAATCCCTATTTTCATAAAAAGATGGAGGACAGAATGTTGAGTGAGGTCACCATTGATTTCATGAGATTTTCCACTTGAGCCTTCGCCCAATTAGAGCTATTCAGAGACCATGTTGCCAAGTATGACAAAGACTGGGAAAAGCTCACCAATAGCTCCAAGGAGTGGAGTTACCAATTGCTACAATATGAGATTTTGGAGGTCGACAAGCTCTAGCTAGTAATTTTGAAGTTCATGGAATATGTAGCTTTGAAGAAGCAAGAAGGCAACCGTATTATTAATGAAGAATTTCTGATAGAGTAGCTACAACAAAAGGGAAATCAACAAAAGAAAAAATGCTACAGTGTTGTCACTAGAGGAAAAAATAGGGATAGAGACAAAGTTGTATTTTAAATTGTAAAGTATTGTGGGGTAGGTAGAACCCTAACTTGTAGCGAATCTTGGCCACACAATGCAATTTAATCTTGGCCATTCATTCTACCTTTTGGAAACTATAAATAGGGGGTCTCCTCTCATTTTCAAGAGAGTTGAGTTGTTGTAATGACATGCTGCAGAAGTTTTAATGAAAATACATTGAATTTGGTACATTTTCTAAGTTTCTCTCTATGTTTCATGATTCAATCTCCCATAGTTAGATGTTTTAGTTAGATTTACATTGTTGTTCTAGTTGGTTTTAGATTTCTTAGATGAATTTGGCAATGTTGTTATGTGATTGTGGAAATTTCTGTTGTGTAGATGCCTTCCAGCCATACTTTTTGCTATTTGCTACTGGTAAATGGCTGTGTAAAGTTAGTATGGGCTGAAACTTGAAGCTACTTTAAAATTTTATCTTTATTCATGCATGTATATGGTGGATGAAGAGTAAAATATCTGCAGACCTTGGAAGATAACATAGATTTCATGATACTGTAGACTTCTTGGTTAAGTGAAATCCTGTTTAAAGCAAGTTGTCCATAGTGAAACCTCCATGATGACTATTCATAGTTATTTGCAAATATAGGAACCTTCCCTCTTCCCTGCTCTTTTTTCTTTTTTTTTAGAAATAGCCTATGCTAAGGTTCATTGCACATTGTAAAGCCAAAACTTAAGAAAACATTGTAGATTTAGATCTTTGTTCGAACCTATAGCAAAATACACATCAATTTCCACCCCAGGAATTTTAGTTCATAAGATCCACTTCACATCTAGCTACATAAGTCTTCCCTGTGATTACCAACAAAATCACATTAAATATCAACTAAGGAATTCCATGCAAGTTGTGACCTAACACCTGAGAGACCTTGGGGTGATTTTTAGCAACTTGTTGTTGGAAGTCTCCTTTCAAGAGAGGTAGTGCACCTACATACTGCCTGTGCTGATAAGTGCATAAAACACCCATCAACAAAAGAGAAATGACTTTTGAAGAGTTGCTATTTCCTAATTGGTGTAGAGTTCATAATGCATCACATCTTGAACTTGAATGTTGCTTTTGTCAGACAACTATAGCGAAAATCAAGAGGTTTCTTAATCCTTCCCCAATAGTTAGGATTGATGTTCAAGAAACTCATAATGAGCAAAAGTGCAAACAACAAGTTCAACAAGAGGATTTTGTTGCAAGTATGAGCAAGTTTGGTGGTATTGTCATTGATGTTAACAAAGTTTAGTATGTTGCAGATTGTACATGTATCACTGAGATGATGTTGATATGTTGTGAGTAAATAGAGCTATCTTTATGTCATTGTAGATGTGTTGTATTGATGAATTTCCAAGTACTTTTGAGAAAATTAAGTAAAGAAGAGAAAACAAAATTGAGAAAGTGTTTAGTATGTGCTTCGGTTTGTGCTTTGAATTTCTCCTATGTTGATCCTATGCTTGTGTGGATCTAAAAGTTTCTTAATGGTGATCGCATGTTGATATATTCTAAGTTCTAGCTTTTGGTTTGATGGCATGTGAAAGTTATGTTCACTAGTATGTGAACTATTCTGGTAAAGTTGGTCTTTTGTGGACTGGGAGAAATATTGTTGCTCTGCAATTTTTCTCTATTTCTTTTCAGATATTGCAAATTTGGAATATGCATTGTGAAGGTCTTTTCTATACTTTGTAAAAGAGGTTTGAAGATTGGTGATTTGGAAGTCATATTTTAGTATTTCAATATGAGTTTATACAATTTGGATAGACTGGTGAAAGATGTTTAGTGATTGAATTTTGTTGTTTTGTTGTGGATGTATCTAGAAGATACTGAGATGTATTATCATGCTCAAAGAAGTGTGTTGTGGCATTTGTGTGTCATCTTCTTGTTGGGAAGCGTTTACATCAATGATCATTTGTGTTTTCATTAGGTTTGGCCGACCTGGTGTTTGCACTTCATTTTAAGAATAAGATTTAATTAAGGAAGCGTGTGGTTGTTTTGAGATATTATTTTTGATCTTGAAAAATATTTTTTTATTGGTCCACTCTTATTCCTTTCCACCATGGGAATTTTGAGTTGCTGACCTATTTTGAATTTATAAAATGAGGAAATTGTGGCTGACCTTGGAGAAAGTTTCTAAGTTTCTAAGGTTGAGTGATGGAAAGTGACGAAAGTGAGCCACAAATCATAAGAGCAGAAGTGTGTGTGTGAGTTGTGATTGCAGTTGTTCATTGTGTTGAAGGTAGTGTGTTGAAGGTTTTTGCAATCCTACGGATGTGCATTAATTGTTGTGGTGGATCTTTTTGTTCTCTTTTGTATCTATAGGTAGTGAGTCTCCTTGTTGGACAGTGAGTCCTTTCTGTGGATAGTGAGTCCCTTTTTGTAGGGAGTGAGCCTTTGTACTTGGACAATGAGCACTCTTCTGGGAAGTGAGCCCCTAGAAGTGAGCCTTTCTATTCTATTTATAATCTCTTATATTGTGAGTTAACCCTCATCGTGGTTTTTCCCTCATTGGGTTTTCACGTAAAAATTTGGTGTTCATTATGCTGATTTGAATTCTATTATTTGTGTTTCATGCTCTTACTTAATAATAGAACATTGTGGTTGTGGAATTAATAAGTGTTGAGTTTTAAAGTTTGAATTGTGTGAAAACTGATTCACCCCCCTCTCAGTTGTCCTACACTTGTTCAACAATTGGTATTAGAGCTTTGGTTCCTTGTTGTTGAGCTTAACCGCTTAAGGAAGATCTGATGGCGCATAAGTTTGTGATCCCTATGTTCAATGGAACCAACTACAATGATTGGAAGGGATAGATGAAATGATATATTGTCTCTTTTGGTATCAAGATCTAGAAGGCTGTTGAGACAAAGTATACACCCCCATCTGGTGGTCTTACTACTGTAGATGAGATCTCTATTTATGAAGAATTTGAGGTGAAGTATGCTATTTGCAGTGGTTTATCTAAAAATGAGCAAGTGAGGGTTTCTTCTTTGGAAACTACATATGAAGTCCAAAAGAAGTTGGAAGATATGTATGAAGGAAATGAAAGATTGAAATTGACAAAGAAGTTGGCAGGAAAGCATAGATTTGTGAATTTGAAGATGGAAGAAGGTGGAGAATTTACAAGATTCTTCCAGAGAGTTGAACTAACTACAAATGAAGTTAGGAATCAAGGAGGAAGACTATCAGATGAATATATAATTGAGATCTTGATAACCTTATCGGAGTGCTACAGTGATAAGATCTCAGTTATTGAAGAAGTATATAATCCTAACACTTACACCTTGGAATAGATTTTTGGCACCTTGTAGGAATTTGAGTTGAGGAAGTTCCAAAAAGATGAAAAGATAGAAGAAAAGAAAGAAATGAAATTTAAGGCATTGAATATTGAAGAGGAATCGGATAGTGATGGTGTTGATGAGTTGGAAGCAAACTTCACCCAGAAGCTAAAGAAAGGAACCAGAAAGTATAAAGGTATGTTGCGCTTTAAATGTTTTAGTTGTGGTAATATTGGTCATTATGCTTCGAGATGGACGAATAGAGTTGTGCATAAGAAGAACAAGGATTATAAGGATAAGGATAGGAAGGATAAGAAATATAAGAAGTTGTACTATGTTAAAGAAGAAGTAGGAGTTTCTGATGATGAGTCTGAGAATGAGGTTGATGATAGTGAATGCTTATTCTTAGATTTGTAAAGTAAATCTATATCCACTAACCCTAGAAAATGTGTAAGTAAGAAAGCTCCAAAGAATAAGAGAAATAGGACTAAATGTACTTTTGTTACCGCTTTTCACGGAAGACAAGATGAACACTACTGGGTAATGGATAGTGGATGTTCTAATCATATGACTAGAGATAAGAGTAAGTTCACTAAACTTGAGAAATATGATGGTGGTTTAGTTATGTTTGGTGATGATTAAGGAGCTAGATTTGTGGGAAAGTTTCAATCAATTCTGATGGAGTGCATAGTATTGATGATGTATATTATGTGAAGGGTTTGAGGCATAACCTTCTAAGTGTTGGTAAGATGTGTAGCAATGGTTTTAAACTTGTGCTTCAGAATAATACATGTGGAATCATAAAAGGATCCGAAAGTGGAGATATGATTGCTGGTGGAAGAAGAACTCATGGAAACATCTATCAGTTGAAAGGAGTTGATGGTCATTATCTTGTATCTCAAATTAGTGAAAGTTGGTTATGGCACCGGAGAATGGGACATGTAAATTTTGATAACTTGGTCAAGATCAGTGCAAAAGAGATTGTTCGAGGACTACCTAGAATCACAAGACTTGGTAATGCTATTTGCATAAGTTGTCAATTGAGGAAACAAACAAGATGCAGCTTTAAGGGGAAAGATAATTCTACTACTAGAATGTTGGAGTTAATTCATATTGATCTTTGTGGTCCAACTAGAACTGGAAGCCTGAATGGTGATAGATATTTCATGTTGCTTATTGATGATTATACTTGAATGACATGGGTTTCTTTTCTCAAAGAAAAGACTCAGGCTCTGGATAGGTTTAAGGTATTCAAAGCAAGAGTGGAAATTGAAGTAAATTTGAAAATCAAGTGTTTGAGATCTGATAGAGGCGGAGAATTCACTTCTAGTGAATTTAATGCATTCTGTGAACAACATGGCATAAGAAGACAATTTTCTGCTTTGAGAACCCCTCAACAGAATGTTGTAGTTGAAAGGAAAAACATGATTGTACAGGAAGCTACTAGAACCATGATGAAAGAATGAAATGTACCAGATGTGTACAAGAGAGAAGTGACACATATTGCTGTTTATGTTCTTAATAGAGTCCAAATTAGGTACAACAACACTAAGACACATTTTGAGTTATGGAACGGTAAAACACCTACTATTAAGTATTTTAAGGTATTTGGAAGCAAATGCTATATTAAAAGAGATGATGAAAATCTTGGAAAGTTTGATGCTAGATGTGATGAAGGAATCTTTCATGGATACTCTACTACTAGCAAATCATACAAATGCTTTAACAAAAGATTGAGAAAGATTATTGAAAGTGCTAATGTGAAAGTTGATGAAGACATACACAAACCTATTCAGATAAGTGAAGTTGAACTTGATGATCCTATCTTTGGACATGTACCTAAAGAAAACAAGGAGAAGGAAGATGAAGAGAAAGAAGAACCAGTGGAAGAAGAAGAAGGAGAAAAATAAAATAAACTGAAACCTATTGTTAAGACTCCTAAGTATGTTTAGAATAATCATACAAAGGATTAGATAATTGGAGATAAAATTAAAGGTGTGAAGACAAGAAGTAGAGTTGCAGCTGAGGTAAATTTGTGTCTATTATCTAAAATTGAACCCAAATATGTAAGTGAAGCATGTGAAGATGAGAGTTGGATGAGAGCTATGAAAGAAGAATTGCAACAGATAGAAAAGAATTAGACATGGGAGCTAGTTCCTAGGCCTGTGAATAAAAATGTGATTTTTTTGAAGTGGGTGTTCTGAAATAAGCTAAATGAAAGTGGAGAAGTCATAAGGAATAAGGAAAGACTGGTATGCAAAGGATATTCACAAGTTGAAGGTATATATTTTGAAGAAACATTTTCCCTTGTGGCCAGAATGGAAGCTATCAAGATGCTTTTGGCCTTTTCTATCCACAAGGACTTCAAAGTATATCAAATGGATGTTAAGTCAGATTTTATGAATGGTGAATTGGAGGAAGAAGTGTATATGGAGCAACCTGAAGGGTTTTAGTTGTCTGACAAACCAAACATTGTTTGTATGTTGAAGAAGGCATTGTATGGGCTGAAACAAGCTCCTAGAGCTTGGTATGTAAGACTGGATAGATATCTGACAAAGTAAAGATTCAACAAAGGTTCTGTTGATAGCAATCTTTACTTCAAAGTGCAAGGTAACAAGATGTTGATAGTAGTTGTTTATGTTGATGATATCTTTTTTGGTGGAAATAAAGGCATGTGTAAAAGTTTGTTGAAGAGATGCCAAAAGAATTTGAGATGTCTATGATTAGTGAATTGAATTTCTTCCTTGGTCTACAAGTGAATCGAACTGATAAAGGGATATTCATTTCATAATTGAAGTATGCAAAATAACTGTTGAAGAAGTTTGGGATGGATGATTCCAAACCCATTTGTACTCCTATGGTAACCAGATGTAAACTGAGCAAAGATGATGAATATGCTAAGATTGATCAGAGCAAATATAGATCTATGATTGGCGGACTATTGTACCTTATAGCTACTAGACCAAACATTATGCATGTAGTATGTTTAGTTTCCAAATTCCAAGAAGATTCTAGAGAAGCACATGTCACAGTTGTAAGAAGGATATTTAGATACCTTAAAGGTATATCGAATTATGGATTATGGTATCCTAAGAGTGATGATTTCACCTTGAGTGCTTATACAGATGTTGATTGGGCCTGATGTGTAGATGAACAAAAGAGTACCAATGGTGGTGCTTTCTTTCTTGGTGGAAGATTAGTTTCATGGTTGAGCAAAAAGTAAGACTTGATTTCTTTATCCACTACATAGGCATAATATATTCCTGTAGTATCTTTTTGCACACAGGTTTTATGGATGAAGCAAACCAAAAGGACATTGGTGTGGTATGTGATGAGCCTATTTCTATTTTCTGTGACAACACAAGTGTAATAAACATTTCAAATAACCCTATTATGCATTCAAGAACAAAAAATATATCTATCAAATATCATTTCCTAAGAGAAAAAGTGCTAGAGAATGAGGTCAAATTGGAGTATGTGACAACAAAGGAACAAATTGCAGACATATTTACCAAGGCTCTTCTGAAGGATACTTTTGAGCATCTTAGGGAGATGTTGGGGGTCATTGGCCCTCCTAACTAGGTGCACATGAAGCTGCATCAGTCCAGTGAATTCACAAATTCTTCATTTATCTAGACTGATAGATGGGTCTACATCACAAGGGGAGTAGAAAAGGTTTTCATTGTTGTAGTATGGGTGTACTCCTAAGGGGGAGTAATCAATGTTGTTTATCTTTTCCATTGATGTCAAAGGGGGAGAGAAATTCATGTGAAAAATAGGCGAACAAGAAGAGAAGGTGTTCTCCTAGGATAGTGTGTAAACTTTTTTTTGTCTTTGATGGTTTTTCACATCATGTGTTGCCATCAATGACAAAGGGGAGGATTGTTGCAAGTATGAGAAAGTTTGGTGGTGTTGTCGTTAATGTTGTCATTGATGTCAACATAGTTTAGTATGTTACAAATTGTACATGTATGGCTAAGATGTTGTGAGTACATGGAGCTATCTTTATGTCATTGCAGATGTGTTGTATTGATGAGTTTCAAGTGCTTTTGGGAAAATTAAATAAAGAAGAGAAAACATAATTAAGAAAGTTTTCAGTATGTGCTACAGTTTGTGTCGTGCATTTCTCCGATGCATATACTGATTTGAAGGTTTGTTAATGGTGATCTCATGGTGATATATTTTAAGTTCTAGCTTCTGGTTTGATGGTATGTGAAAGTTACATTCACCAATATGTGAATTGTTCTGGTAAAGTTGGTCTTTTGTGGACTGGGAGAAATATTGTTTCTTTGCAATTTTTCTCTATTTTGTTTCAAATCTTGCAGATCTAGAATATGCCTTGTGAAGGTCTTTTATGTGCTCTAGCAAAGAGGTTTGAAGATTGGTAATCCGAAAGTCATGTTTCAGTATTTCAATGAGTTTATATAGTCTGGATTCTGGATGGACTGGTGAAAGATGTTCAGTGATTAAACTTTGTTGTTTTGTTGTGGATATATTTAGAAGATTCTGAGATGTATTCTTGTGGTCAAAGAAGCATGTTGTGGCATTCATGTGTCATCTTCTTGATGGGAAGCATGTACATCAATGATCATTTGTGTTTTCATTAGGTTTGGTTGACCTGGTGTTTACACTTCATTCAAAGAATAAAATTTAATTAAGGAAGCTTGTGGTTGTTTTGAGATATTATTTTTGATCTTGAAAAATGTTCTTTTATTGGTCCACTCTTATTCCTTCCCATCGCAGGAATTTTGAGTTGTCGACCTATTTTGAATTTATAAAATGAGGAAATTGTGGTTGACCTTGGAGAAAGTTTCTAAGGTTGAGGATGGTATAAAATCAAGTCAAACTTTGAAGAGCTATATGACAAAGTGATGCAAAGTGATGAAAGTGAGCCACAAATCATAAGAGCAGAAGTGTGTGTGTGAGTTGTGATAGCAGTTCTTCATTGTGTTGAAGGCAATGTGTTGAAGGTTTCTATAATCCTATGGATGTGCATTAATTGGTGTGGTGGATCTTTTTGTTCTCTTTTGTATTTGTAGGCAGTGAGCCTCCTTGTTGGACATTGAGTCCTTTTTGTGGAAAGTGAGTCCCTTTTTGTAGGGAGTGAGCCTTTGTACCTGGACAATGACTCTTCTTCTAGGTAATAAGCCCCTGGCAGTGAGCCTTTGTATTCTCTTTATAATCTCTTATATTGTGAGTTAACCCTCACAGTGGTTTTTCCCTCTGGTCTTCATTGTGATGATTTGATTTCTATTATTTGTGTTTCGTGTTCTTACTTAATAAAAAAATAGTGTGGTTATGGAATTAATAAGTGTTGAGTTTTAAAGTTTGAATTGTGTGACAACTAATTACCCCCCTCTTCATTATCTTGCATGTGTTTAACAGATTCCTTGTCAAGAAAGAACAAGAATATCCTTTATCGGCCACTTGACAATTTTGTGAATGGTGATGTTCCAACTCCACACACTTGTTACTATACTTCATATTCTTTCTTTAAATTTTTTTTGTATTTGTTCCAAATCTTGTCTCATTGTTGTTATCTCATGTTGAATATTTATTTGTTTTACCTTCTCATCTTTCTTCTTCATCTCACTCCTTTATCTTCTCATCTCTTGTTATTTGATTGAAAAATTCTTACTCTTTAGGTCTTCATGGATTATTCTCCTCAACACTTCCATCCTTTTGGTATCTCAATACCTTCACACACACAACTATCCTCTATGGTGGAACCCTAAATTTTCATTGTTCCACTATTACTATTTTCAAGCCTTTGAAATATCCTTCCTTAGTGTCATTAGGGTTTAGGGTTTTATCATTTTACTTATTTATACCCTTAATCTATTTGTTGGCTTGTATTCATTCATTGACCAGCTACACCAAGTCAACTTTTCAATCGCGTAGCATTTTATGCCCCCCGCTGTCATCTTTGACCGACCGCAACACCTTGGTTACCATAAAGCCTAGTTGGTCCTTCTTTTTTGAATAAATTTTGTGCACATGCCTTTAGTGTTACTTAAGCTTGCTCTTCGCTATCTATCACTGGCGTCTAACCCATCACATTTTTCTTTGTGAAAATTTTCCTCTAACCTGCGATGAGAGATCTAATGTTTATTATTGGCGCTTTGTTCATCGTCCATCACATGTTTTATTGCTATTATGAGAAGGTAACCCAAGATCAATGATGCGGTTAAGTTCTTAACTCATCATTGGCCCTTGCACTATTGTTGGTTACATTTTGCCTTTCTAAGGAGAACTTGTGATTGCCGATGGGTGGAGTTCCTCCCCATTGCACAGGTTTGGTTTATCGCTAGTTGAAGTGGCTTGGCAAGGACACAACTTGCGATGAGTGAGGTGAAGTGGAAATCTTTGGCTAAGATCTTCTGATGACCAAATTGATGATTAGTATCTCATCACTGGCTCCTAGGCCATCACTTGATGAGGTTTGAAATTGGATTGTGAACTGGTGATGGGCAATGCTTTTGGGATGTGGTCAAGATTATACCACGATCAATAGGATCGATGGGGAACAAGTCAAGGATGATTGGGTGAGGCTGCAAACTTCATTGATCCACAAATCCAGTGGTGACTCTTAATGTACCTCATTGATTAAGTTTTAAATGCACAAAAATCAAAGATCATAATCTAGCATGCAGTCATTGATCTTATTGCCCACACGAGTGAGCCAAGATGGCCATTAATTGCAACTTGCCTCAAGTCCCTCTATTTAATGAGGATTTTATATGGCTCGATTAAATCATTTGTGAAATATCAGAGCACAAAATTAATTGTTGTGAGTACTAGAAATATAAATGTAGAAGTTTTGAGAATAGGTAGTTGCTAAGGTGGTGGCTTGGCATCTTGTATGCTTGTTGCATTGCTTATTACGGTTCAACTATTCTCTATGACTAAAATCTATGGGTGTTTTTGTTGCTTGTACATGTGAATTTCATGGAAACTATGGATTTTGTTCTTCTCTATAACTAGCTTTGGTTGTCATTGCATCTTGAAACAATGAGCGAGCCTAGTACTCCTATTGCACCAGTTCAGAGGTCTCGAAGGTTGAGTATGCAAGAACTAGTTGCATACGTGCCTAAGGATAAACCCTTCCTAGGTGAGGTTCCAATTGTTCCAAAGAAAAGGAGAAGTGCATGCAAGAAATGTGAGAAAGTGGTTGTTAGGAGTACCTATGCCCTAAGAAGTAGAGTTGTATCATGAAAATTGATTGAGATGAAAGAGAAGGGACCTCTATTTGTGAAAGAATTAATGAGGTCTAGTTCTGGTCCTAGGGATTTTTTAGAGAACCCACCACTTCTATCTTAGTTTTTTATAGTTCTTCAAGTGAAGAGAGAGGAGTTGACCCTAGCCCTAGTCAAGGCCCTACTTCTTTGGTTCCTTATAGTGATTATGAGGACGAGATTGTTATTATAACTCTACTCTCTATCATAAGACCCAGTGGGGGTTATTATTCAGTGGATGACAAGGCTGATTAAACCCCGTGTCCTCTTCTAATGGTGCAGGGTTTTGGGTGCTATGGTGATTTGGCTTCTAGGTGGCTAGTTCTATTAGTTCATTTTGTTGGTGTTGGTTCATGGGTTCATGCCAATTACTGTGATGGTGGTTACTTCGATGTTGGTGAAGGTGCCAATTTTGGCGATGCCTTTTGGAAGGTTTCTATGGCGGCTTCGACAAATGGGTTGGTGCTCCTTTTTTCCTTTTGCTTTTCACATGATAAAGGAATGATTAAGGATGTAATGGTTTGAGAAATTAACCCCAATGAAATGAACTTTGAAATTAACATGAAATGTAATTACATTTTGAGTCTGATGCTTTGTCACTCCCTTGTGTTATAAAAGGGATTTCATGGCTTAATGTAAGGGGTTTTGGTCAAAATTTTGAATCCAGTACGTCTAGGTAGGATTCAACTATAAGAAGTAAAAAGATAATGCAAACTACTTGATGAATTTGTTAGTACACTGTCTTGGGTATAGGTTATGTGTGTGTAATAGCCTTAAATGGTTTTACATAGATTACTGATATTGGAACAAATATAAATTCTAGATCATATACTCTCCTTTTGTACATTTTCACAGATCATAAATGAAATTATCAAAGATGATTTTCTTTATCATCAATGGTTCAATTGTATGTATGGATTTATTTCTTTGCTTTAGCTTAAATATTTAATTAGAATGCTTGGGAAAAATCATGGGTGTGTGAGAATTTACGAGGATTTGATAAGAAGTAATTTTTTGGATAATGTGAGTCTTTGTATTGAAAGACATTATAGAGATAGTCCATATATATGTCAGAGTTAATGAATTAGTGTATTATTGGTTATTTCATATTTGACTCTATTTACCCAATTGATGAGGCACTGGCTTGTTTACAAATAATTCATGCAATTAAATGAATAAGCAAAATACTTGGCTATGGATTCAAAATTAGGAAAAAAATTATAAAAAATTTCCAATTTTGAAATGTATGTTTGAAATGCATCCACATTCTTAGCAACATAGACATTAAGTCGCTTAAAGACTTGCCAAATCTTTAGTGAATTTAGTGTGTTTGCCTCGAATAAGAATGAATATGTATTGAAGTGTTCTTGAAAGTTGATACATCGAATGAACACAATAAGGAATACCCTCAGTCCTATAGAGCCTAAATTGTAGGAATAGAGACCTCAAAATCCTCTATTTTTCATGTTGGCCACTAAGCTTTGGAAAAATTTTAACATAAAGGTTGGATACATTTTAGAAAGTTCCAAGGTTAGCTAGAAAAAAAACCAACAAAAATGGCATCTCTGTTGGGGACAATTTTCATTCTCCAGTTGTAGATTATTTTATTACAAAGTCAAATGGCATGATAAATCTAAACATCCAGTTTAGATGTTGTGTAATTCTTGAACTTGGTGAAAGTGTAAGCAACAATAAAGTTTGAAAGATTTGAAGGTGACTTCGTTGTTGGAGAAAACCCAGAACTAAATCTATTTTTAAGATACTTCAATTTATCCTAAAGTATAATACTCCAAGGAGAGGTGGCGAATTTGACTCGAAGAAGCTGAAAAAGGAATAATGAAGCTTTAGAAATGTGAATTTCAAGATCGAAGGTGAAAGTATACTCAGAAAATCTAAGTATTCTAATGAATTCAAGGAAATATCACTATATTGCAGATAATTTGTGGGAATTTTCATGATATAGGACATAAATGCTTCCCAATTAGGTGAAATAGCACTAAGATGGGGAAAGGAATGATATCTTTGCATAATATTAAAGTGAAGTTGAAATGGATGTTGAAATCTATCATATTCATAAATTTTGTTTGTTGAATAGAATTATGCAAAGTAGAATTAGAAAATTTACATTATAAAGGCTTATGCTTTCAAGTGTAAAAATAATTTGAGTTATCTTTTGATAACACTGACAAAATTTGTAAAGGGTAGAACAAGATGTCTTGTCAAATTGTACATCTAGAACCAAACATGAATCTAATGACACATGATGAGTACCCCTTGTCACATCAAAGGAATTTTAGTACTAAAGCTATAGGGCCTTAAATTTTAGTAATATTTGTGGCTTTCCAAACACTCTTCCACCCAAGATTAGGGACAAGATACCAAAATTTAATGGGGAGAATTCTAAGTCAATAAACAAACATTTGCAGGAGTTTGGAGATTTAATGGGAGATTATGAAGTGGATTTTGAAGATGTGATTATGAAATTGTTTGTCCAGTCCTGAAAGGGGATGCAAGAGATTGGTTCTCTTTCCTACTACTGTCCTCTATATACTCTTGGAATGAACTTAAGATAATTTTCATGGAACAATTTGGTGAAAGGGTGAATCCAAGTGAAGTGAGGAGAAATTTCATGCAAATTGAAAGACATGAAGATGAATTAGTCCCTTTTTTTAATCTTAGATTTACAAGAGCTATAAAGGATATCCTTGAAATATCAGACCAAATGATGTTGGATGATTGGTTGTGTACCTTGGTGCATTTGTTAGCAAAATGAGCTATCTATTGTGGGATAAAGAGCCTGCAACATTGCATTATACATATCAAAGTGCTATGGATATTGAGAATAATTTGAAGTAATCAATGATGAAAGGACATAAGGCTATGAGTAATTTCCACTCAAGTGCACCTCATGTAGGTAGAATTCAGGGATTGGAATTCGGAAATTATTGTCAAGATGACAATGCCTCTGATACTATGGTTTATCCATTGTTAGAATGTGCAGATCATAATAGATCCCATGCCAAGAGTGAACAGAGTTTGAGCAATGTTGTTCAAAAGTCTTATGTTGAAAATTTGTATAAAATGAAAAGGTTTAATGGAGAATCATTATATGAACTATTTTTGAGGTTTTTGGATGCTTTGATAGAAGTCCCTCTCATTTTTAGACCTGGAGATTCTAAGTGCATTGATTTGTTTTATGAAATTTATGAATTTGGGTTGAGTGCTTTGTATAAAGAATTGAACCCTCATAGTTTTGATCAAGTAACTAACTGGATAAAGGTGATGGAATCTATTAAATGTGAACATGCACAAAACATGGATTCCCAAGATAATGACAGTAATTATTCTTTTGAACAGAGTCAAAAGGTAGAGCAACATGGTAATGTTGAAGGAAAAGATACATGGGATGATGATAAAGTAAATATGTATGAATTCTCTCCTATTGATATCTTAGGAAAAGGAGAGGTAAAAGAGGTCTTTGATGTCATTCCATGTCATATCTTGGTCAATGAGAATGATACTAATGTTAATGAAATTCCATCACAAATCAATAATCAAGATATTGAAGATATATGTTCAAGGGCTCACTTCAAAGACTTTGAACATGGTTTCTATAGTGATGAGTTTTCTTGTGATGAGGAGTATAATGATAGCCAATTTGATTATTTTTCTAATGCTCACGAGTGCTCTTGTAAGGATGGTCTGGAAGTGTTTTCTCCACATGGAGAATGCAGTGATATGAATTTTGATGAAATCACTTGTCCCATAGTGGATGATCAAGTTTCACTTAGTGCAAATTTGGAATGTAAGGTGGGTTTGTTATCAACGAAATATGTCAATTCTATGGATGATGAAGAGCTTGAAGATACACACATATGTGTTCAGTATGTTGGTACTGAGTATGAAGCTAAAAATGATGAATATGCTTCTAGCCCTATTGTTCTTGATCGCTCATATGAAGCAGAGGTAGAGACAAGTACACATGAAGAGGAGTATAAGGTATTTTTGGACAATAAAATGTTTTCATTATTAAATAGGAAAATTGTACATTGTGATAAGCACATGAATTTTGAATTAATGTCAACACACATTAATAATATTAACAACCTTGCTAATTTATCTGATAATGAGCTCTTAGAATGTGAGTTGAAGGGGTTAAATATTGATGATGTGGGTGGAATGGAGATTTCATCTGTAAATTCTTCCAGTGATTGCAATCATTTTGAATATAATGGTGATATGGAAGATTTAGACTTTCATACTGAAAAGGTAGAGGTTTATATGACAATAATGAAGTTGAGGGAAAATCCCTTATATGGTGAGCCCTTATCAACATATGGGATAAAAATAATGACCCCTACTGGATTAGGAATAATCCACTTTTTGTTGAAGACTCTGATGAGTGCTTGGTAGGTGTTACTTGCACATATGAAGGCTATGATACAGTTGAGATAGAAAGGAGTGGACGCTTCACAACTAGAGGTAATCCTGATACCAAGTTTTTTGACTTTTCCCTTGAGGAGGGTAATGTTGGTTCAACCATTACCTAGTCATGTGAGAAAAGTGATGGTTATCCACATGGAGAAGACCTTGGAGATGAAGATGACAATAATAAGCAAAAATTCATTCATGACCACATTGAATGTAGTGTTGTTGTTGATGAGGAGTAGTTCACTGAACTTTCAGATTATGCAAATGTTATGGGATGTTTGATTCATGTGAAGGGGATCTTGGAGTTACAAATTGAATTAAGCATGATGTTAATTAGTATGAGTGTACACTTGAATTTTTTGCAGAAGCTCAACACCTTATGAATTTTATTATGGAGTTGCTTCCATCTAATGAAGGGGACACTTGGGCAGGGCAGAATGAAGATTCTCCTGTACTAGTATTCTATTCCTCAAATTACTTGGGAGAAATTGAACATTGCATACAACAGGGTGTTTTTGAAGACCTTCGATCTAATGAACAAATTTAATGCAATTTCACAATCTATGATCAGGTGGAATATGAAAGTTTTATTTTTCGAATTCATCTGGATGAGCTTGTGATGCAACGAGATAATGAGTAGAACAGTTTCATGAGAAGTGGAGTGGATAATGTTAGTCATGGTGGTATTAGTTGCTCTGAAGTGCACAGTGCAGATCTTGATCCATTGATATCAAAATAGAATAAGGTATTTGATAGAGGAAAGAGCTCATTCTAAGCTTTGGAAGGCTATTGGGCCTCCAATTTGGAAAATGAAGTCTTTGAAAATGGGTGAGAAGGTTTATGTGATGGAAAAGGAGGGTTACATTCTATACCCCACAATCATGCTCATTCTTCTTGCTGGTCTACTTCAATCAGATATTTGGATTCTTGCTATGCTTGCAAGAGGCATATATCCCCAGTCAGAGCCACTGGAGGAACCCTAAATTTTCATTGTTCCATTGTTCCTATTTTCAAGCCTGTGAAATCTCCTTCCTTAGTGTCATTGGGGCTTAGGGTTTTATCACTTTACTTATTTCTACCCTTAATCCATTTGTTCGCTTGTATTCATTCATTGACCAGCTGCACCAGGCCACCTTTTAAATTGAGTAGCATTTTATGGCTCCCCCTGTTATCTTTGACCGGACCTAACACCTTGGTTTCCATCGAGCCTAGCTAGTCCCTCTGTTATGAATAAATTTTGTGCACGTTCCTTTAGTGTTACTTAAGCTTTCTCTTTGTTGTCTATCACTGGCATCTAAGCCATCACATCTTGCTTTGTGAAAATTGTCCTCTAATCCTTGATGAGCAACCTAATGTTTATTCTTGGAACTCTATCCATCACCCGTCACATGTTTTATTGTTATTATGAGAAGGTAACCCACGATGAGCAATGCAGTTAAGGTATTAACTCATCACTGGCCCTTGCACTATCACTATTTACATTGTGCCTTTCTAAGGAGAACTTGCGACTACCAATGGGTGGAGTTCCTCCCTATAGTGTGGGTTTGGCTTATCACTAATTGAAGCAACTTGGTAGGGACACAACCCGTGATGAGTGAGGTGAAGCAGAAATATTTGGCTAAGATCTTCCCACAACCAAATTGATGGTCAATATCTCATTGTTGGCTCCTAGGCCATTGCTTGATGAGGATTGAAATTAGATTGTGAACTAGTGACAGGCAATGCTTTCAGGATGTGATCAGGATTTTACCATAATCAACAAGATCGATAGGGGAAAAGTCAAGGATGATTGGGTGAGGATGCAAATAGATATGTGCTAGTTTTAAAGCACCTCCTTGTTGTTTCTTGGTATGATCCACAAAGCAAGTGGAGAATCTTAATGTACCTTGTTGATCGAGTTTCAAATCCACAACAATTGATAGTCAAAATATAGCATGTAGTCATTGATCTTCCTGCCCATGTGAGCGAGCCAAGATGGCCATTAATTGCATTTGGCCTCAAGTCCCTCTATTTAATGAGGATTTGATATGGCTCAATTTAATCATTTGTGAATTACCAAAGCACAAAATTAATTGTTGCGAGTACTAGAAAGAAAAACACAAAAATTTTGAGTGCAGGAAGTTGCTAAGGTGGTGGCATGGCATCTTTTGGCATGTAGGTGTGTATGCTTGTTGCATTAATAATTGTGGTTCAACTATTTTCTGTGATTGAAATATGTGGGTGTTTTCATTGCTTGTACGTGTGAATTTCCTAGAAACTATGGCTTGTGTTCTTCTACATAACTGGCTCTAGTTGTCATTGCATCCTGAAACAATGAGTGAGCCTAGTAATCCTATTGCACCAGTTCGGAGGTCTCGAAGGTTGAGTATGCAAGAACCAATTGCATATGTGCTTGAGAATAAACCCTTCCTAGCTAAGGTACCAATTGTTCCAAAGAAAAGGATAAGTGCATGCAAGAAATGTGAGAAAGTGGTTGTTAGGAGCACCTATGCCCTAAGAAGTAGAGTTGTATCGCAAAAAATGACTGAGATGAAAGAGAAGGGACCTCTATTTGTGAAAGAATTAATGAGCTTTGGTTTAGGTCCTAGCGTTTGTTCAGAGAAACTTGTCAGTCCTATCTTAGTTTTTGATAGTTCTTCAAGTGAAGAGGGAGGAGCTAGCCCTATCCCTAGTCAAGTCCCTTCTTCTTTGGTGTCTTATAGCGATTATGAGGATGAGATTGTTATTGCAACTCCACTCTCTATCATAAGACCTGGTGGGGGTGGTTATTTGGCAGCTAACAAGGCCGATTAAATCTTGTGTCCTCTTCTAATGATGTATTTTTTTGGGTGCTATGGTTATTTGGCTTCCAGATGGCTAGTTCTATTGGTTCATTTTGTTGGTGTTGGTTCGTGGGTTCATGTTGATGATTGCAAAGGTGGTTACTCCAATGTTGGTGAATGTGCCAATTTTGGTGAAGCATTTTGGAAGGCTTGGTGGCAGCTTCAACAAATGGGTTGGCGATCCTTTTTTCCTTTTTCTTTTCCTGTGATAAATGAATGATTAAGGATGTAATGGTTTAGCAAATTAACCCCAATGAAATGAACTTTGAAATTAACATGAAATGTAATTACATTTTGAGCTAGATGCTTTGTCCCTCCCTTGTGTTATAAAAGAGATTTCATGGCTCATTGTAAGGGATTGTAGTTGAAAATTTGAGTCCAGTATGTCTAGGTAGGATTCAAGTATAGGAAGTAAAATGATAATGCAGAATACTTGATGAATTTACTAGTAAACTATCTTGGGTATAGGTTATGTGTGTAATAGTATTAAATAGTTTTACATAGATTACTGATATTGGAACAAATATAAATTCCAAATCATATACTCTCCTTTTGTACATTTTCACAGATCATAAATGATATTATCAAAGATTGTTTCATCTATCATCAATGGTTCAATTGAATGTACAACTTTATTTCTTTGGTTTAGCTCAAAGGGTTAATTAGAATGCTTGGGAAAAGTCATGGGTGTGTGAGAATATATGAGGATTTGATAAGAAGTAATGTTTTGGATAATGTGAGTCTTTGTATTGCAAGACATTATAGAGATAGTCCATATATATGTCAGAGTTAATGAATCAATGTATTATTGGTTATTTCATATTTGACTCTATTTACCCAATTAATGAGGCACTAGCTTGTTTACCAATAATTCATGCAATTAAATGAATAAGCAACATACTTGGCTATGGATTCAAAATTACGACAACATTTATAAAAAATTTCCAATTTTGAAATGTATGTTTGAAATGCATCCACATTCTTAGCAACATAGACATTAAGTCGCTTAAAGACCCACCAAATCTTTAGTGAATTTAGTGTGTTTGTCTCAAATAAGAATGAATCTGTATTGAAGTGTTCTTGAAAGTTGATATACCAAATGAACACAACAAGGAATACACTCCTTGGTCCTATAGATCCTAAAGTGTAGGAATAGAGACCCAACAAGATTATGGAAGATGCACTCTCCAAGACCTCTTCTACCCACTTCCTCTTAGTGGAAGAAATTTGCACACCTTCTACCCAATTTCATCTCTATTGGAGGATATAAGTCACCGAATCTCTTTCATACTTGCAAAAAACTTTCTCTCACATACCGTAAGTCTCGCAAAAAACAACCTAGTCCCGAACCAAGTTCAAGAACACAATAGGGTTTGAAAAGAAACTTTCCACACTTTTTAATCAAAAACCCTCTAAACACTCCAAAATGAATCCATATGATTCCAAATGGTCATAAATGACCTTATTAGACTCCAAAACACACCAATAATCTAAAAATAAAAAATAACAAAAATATGCTTATGAGACTTACCTATACATCTTTTTGGTATCAGAGCTAGAAGACGCTAAGAGTGTAAGGTATGCACCATGACAAGAGAGTTGTGAGAGAAAGTTTGTTGTAGGTATGAAAGAGAGATGGTGACTTATATCCTCTAATAGTGATGAAATTGGGTAGAAGGTGTGCAAATTTCTTCCACTAAGAGGAAGTGGGTAGAAAAGGTCTTGGAGAGTGCATCTTGCAGAATCCTGTTGGGTAGAGGATAGTTGTGTGTGTGAAGGTATTGGGATACCAAAATAATGGAAGTATTGAGGAGAATAATCCATGAAGGCTTGAAGAGTAAGAATTTTTCAAGCAAGCAACAAGATATGAGAAGAGAAAGGAGTGAGATGAAGAAGAAAGATGAGAAGGTAAAACAAATAAATATTTAGCAAGAGATAATAGCAATGAGAATATTTGGAACAAATGCTAAAAACATTTGAAGAAAGAATACATAGTATAGTAACAAGTGTGTGGATTTGGAACATCACCATTGCGTGTGAGAAAATATGTGAATTAGATTAATCAAAACACACAACAGATGCAATGTATTATATTAAGGAAATATAAATTAGCAACACAATTGATAAATAATTCCTTAAAGACATTCCATCTTCCTCTATTCCTAAGGATCCTATATTAGTGCTCTCAGATTTTAAGTGTGCACTGAATTACTAGGATGAAACCTAAGAAATGAGAAGCCATTGATCTAGAATGTAGAAACTATTCCTAAACCTACATGATTTGATGAATTTGTTGGATGAGGAACTAAATGATATGCTGAAATAGTAAGCTATTGTATACAAAATGCTATGAAAATGATATAATGATGATGTGCTAAGCTAATGGAGATGCTATGCAATTATAATGAATCTAAATGATGTAAATAAACTAAGACACGTCTAACAAAGAAGCCATGATTCTACTTTACTTGCTAAATTACTCTAAATGCTAAACTAGAATGCAAACTAAACTCTCAAATGCTAAGATGATTTTTGTAGAGTAATTGTATGCAATACTCTCTATATCAAAAGTTGTAAATGGTCCTCTATTTATAGATTTCACCAAGTCATCAAGTGAGTTGGAAGCAATGGACGATTAGGATTTAGTCTAGAGAGATCAACGGTGAGAAACAAGGAGGTTAGAGAGAAATAAGGAAGTTGTCCCCTTTAATAGAACAAGCTTGCCAAGTGTAGAAAAGAATAAATGGAGAGAATCCATGTGTCTCTGAGTTTGTTGAGATTGTTGAGGATAAATACCCATTTTAGAAATTAGGAATAATTGATTTCATGTGACACATGGTGAGATGGAAGATGATGTGGAAGGAGGTTAGAAAAACATGGAGAAATGTGACAAAATTTGAATTAAAAATTCAACTTTAATGAGAGGGAATTAATCAAATAAAAAAAATTAGTTAAATTTGTTTATTTAATTAAATCATGAAGAAAGTGGTTTAAATAGGAAGAATTAAGAAATATGAACTATATAAATAAACTTTGCAATTTATTTATAAGTAGAGGAGATACATATTTTTATTAATTAAATAACTAGTATTTAATTAATTTTCTCCAGACCAATTTTGGATGTATACATTTTTCCCCTCTTTGAAGTGATGTGTTTACACATTACTTCAAAGAAATTTTTTCTAGTGCTATTAAAATTTCGACGATGGCCCAGATGGTGATTTTCAAAAGATAACGAATGTATGCCCCCTTAGGAGATAAACCAAGGAATTTTGATGATTTAAAGATTTTTGATGATTTTTGAAATTTTTTGATGATTTTAAATGATGTTGATGTTAATTCCTAATTTATCTCCCAATATGGAAAAAATGAGCCACCCTTCGATTAATTGACTCTTGAAAACTTAAAATATCCTACCAAAAATCACACTCTTAATTACCCCTTTTAAGAGGTAAAAAGTGAAAAAAGGATTCATTTGTGCACTTGTGATTTTGAAAATTGTGAAGTGAGAGAGAAAAATTGAGCATTTGAGCAAAGATGTTGATCCCCTACGAGACTCATCAATTTGAGCACGTGCGGAAACATAACCGACTAGTGGCATACGGTCCTTCGGTATGAATTTTGAAAACTTTCCTTGTGACTTTGAAATCATTTTTCCTATGTTTTTAATTTTGAAATTTAATTTTTCATAATTTTGGTGCATGTGAAACCTATTTTGGCACACAGTCTAGATTCTTCAGCGCATCGACCTAGAGTTTTAGTGCATAGGATAGATTTTTTGGTGCATTAGCAGTCTGTAATAGCACATCCACTCTTTGGCACATCGGTTAACAATTTTAGTGCATCAGAATATTAGATTGTGAGTCAAAAGAAATGGTGCATAGGATTGTAGTTTTAGCACACCCACTCAAAGTATTGGCACATTGAATTTTATGGAGCATCAAAGAGGTTTTGTGGCGCATCTGAGAGATTCTTTGGCGCATCTAATAAAGTGGCGCATAGGCAATCTATTATGGCGCATCAACCCAATTTGGTGGCGAATCTGCCTTTTGGCGCAATAAAAAACTGTAATAGCACATCTAGGACAAAAATAAAGATTGTTTTTTTCTCCTTGATTTGGATGATGTTTAATCACGTCATCCAATGATTTGTTGTTGTCGATAGATTAGATGATTTATTGATCTCATGATAGGTGAGATTCAATAATGATGATGTTGTTTTGACCTCATGATAGGCGAGCATCAAAATAGATGTTGATGAGATTTGATGAAAATTCCACTTGAATTGATAGGATAAGTGATTGTGTGATGTTTGATTACTTTGTTGAGTTAACTGATTGATTGATGTGTTGATTTTGATGTGTTATAATGATAGGAGAGTGATTTAGATAATCTTCAGTCCCGAGAGCAATTCACATAGACTTGGGAGCTGATTCCACAACTATCATAGGATGATAGGGATATCATTGAGCGATGCAGATTATCTTCGATGATTGACATGCCCCAGATTAGGATTAATCAGGGATTGAGAACTGCACTGGTAGAGAGGTGGCATAGTGACCACAACACTTTTCATCTAGCCACCAGAGAGATGACTATGATGACAAATGATGTCTATAGGATCTTGTGGATTCCTGTGATGGGTGACATTGTGAAATATGATAACATCAAGTAGGGAGGTACAAATTCCCTACACTGGATATTCCATAATGATCAGATTTGCGGGTATGAGATACCTTGGCAGGATATGTTTGAGAGGTATGCTCCTTTTCCTTGCATGGTTGTAGGATTTGTTGGTGGCTTCCTATGTCCCAACAAGAGGGCAAAGGGATTGTCCATTGATTGGGGTCAGACATTAGAGCAAATGATTCAGTTTGGGACCCAATTCTCCTGGGGTTCATGTATGCCTACATAGTTATATCATGATTTGCATCAAGTAGTTTACCTCAGAGGATCTAGTCTATCCGCAGGAGTGACCTTATTGCAAATGTGGGCTTGGGAGCATATAGCTATGACACGTCTAGAGACAAAAATATTTCAGTCGATTGGGAGATCTTATGTTTATGGTTATGTAGGCCCAGTTGTCCAACATAAGTTGAGAAAATTGGAGTATTAGAGGCGTATATTGGATGACCTGGATTTTGTTACATGGTGACCATATGCAGATTGTGAGTAGTGGGCCGAGGATCATTTGGAGATACCTTATGTTTGCACAACAAGATATCTTATTGGATGGACATGCTTCATTATTGAGAGATTCCTATTGATGAGGGTGCTTAGACAGTATGAAAAATTGCAAGGGATGCCACAGGGATTGGCCATGTATGTGCAGAGACAATAGGATGCTACTGAGTGGGGACCCACCTTATCTTATGATGCTATGTGTGATACATGATCGAGAAGTACTCACAATACTTTAGTGTGCATCCATTTTCAAGGATCTCAAGGCCTGATGAGCCAATGCTAGCACTAGATGATGATGAGGACAAACCACCTAAACGGAGGAGGATTAAAGATGGTAGGGATGAGGAGGAGGGAGATGATGGTGATGATGGTGGTGATAATGGAAATGATGATGGTGGTGATGGAGTAATGGGTGCCCATCCAATGGTAGATGTCAAAGTTCCTCGTACGGGGCAATCCTTGGTAGCAGCAACACAACACGTATATATACAGTTGCCTTCTTAGCAGCAATAGTCACTGATTGCAACCTTACAAGCTCAGGTCCAAAAATTTTAGGGCCATCTGGCATAGGTTCAGGGGAATTTGTAGGCACAAACACAGGTACAGGTATAGCTCTCATAGGCCCAGGGGAAAATATAGACTCCAACAGCTAAGAGGAATGTTGCTAGGAAACAGGTGCATTAGGTGCAGGGCCAATTGGCACAGGTATAGGCCCATGTATAGGTACAGGGTTAGGTTACCACATTGATTGTAGAGAGAGATGCCCTGAGATGGCAGGAAGAGTAGGCTGAGGCCATCACTAAGAGACCATAGCAAGCTGCAATAACTACTGGGACATTAGATTATTTTAGAGAGATTTTCCGCACTACCCAGGAGGTCGAGTTCTATAGAGGTCAGTATCATGAGGTGGTCCCTCCAGAGTGGTAGGAGAGATTTTCCCAGTCTTGGTCTGGTAGGTCTTAGTCTCAGATAGTTAGTGTGTGTGTTATGCAACCATTTCCTAGATATCAGAGAGATCCTGGTGCGGGTCCGTCGGGTGTAGGGGACGTACTGGTCCTAGGATGCCAACACCTTATGGGGGGAGCACTACATAGCTCTCACACTTGATTTTTATTGTGATTTGGACATGTATACATTGATACTCAATGATTTACAACCATTTTTGATGATGTACCTCTTCACATTTAGATATCCTTGTACATTTGACATTATTTTGAGATATATATGCAATGATGAGGATGGTTGACCTATGTGTTTATGTGTGCTGATCATGATGGATGCATTTAATTTCTTATTATGTATGTTATGTGATGTTTTATATGATGGTGATATGATATTCTATGGATGCAACATGTGCTATGATTCTATGATGCTTCATGAATGATGTTTATATTCCCTATATGATGAATCTTATTATGTGAATGGAATGTGCTAAATGCTATGTTTTTGTACTTTTCTGATACAAAGATGAAATGCATGAATGGACAATATTATTAATTTAGAAATGGATGAATGGAATGATTAAATAATAATGCATAATTCAATGTGTTACTATTATGATGTATGATATGCATGGTACTCTTTGTTTTCATATTTTTTTGATGCAAATGTATGAATGCATGTATGAAATGGATGAATGGAAATGTTTCATTGTGGATGTTTTGGATTTTCTTAATGCAAGTATATGACCTAATGGAAAATGAATTCTTACAAAATGACATTGTAATGCTTTATTTTTGGATTTTTCATGATGCAAATATATGACCTAATGAATGATGAAATGATATGATAATGTATGAATGATGTCCTAATGCCTAGGAAACTAAATGTGAATGATCCTTTTGGTAGTGTCAAATGTACTCAATATATTAATGATATAAATAACATCAATTGTAAAATTGTACCACCCTCGAAGAAATCTATAAATACCACTGCATCACCTAGTATGAATGCAGCCTAAACATGCAAACCTAACAATGCAATGTTGCCATCCCAGTAACTAATTTATTGTGCTTGATATGATCATTGAGCTTTTGAAATGTTGAAAGTTACTACAAACATCAATGGTATAATTAGACCATGATGACCTGAGTAGTACTTTCATGATGTTTGATAGTGCAAGTTAACACAAGCATCTAGGTATGATTGGACCAAGATGACCTAAGCATTTCTTGCATAAACACACAAGAGTTAACCGTTTTCCTATGTGAATCCAAAATGTCATCAGTGATACTTTGTAGAGAACGTCCCATGATGATTCAAATAGTATTAATGATCAAATCACAAACAAAAGACAAAGAGAAATATCATTCTCAATCATAGCTTCTCTAGTATTTGACATCCTTGAGTTGCTCCTGAGAAATGATAACAACAATCATAATGCAAATAATTTGAACATTTTGTTAAGGTGATAAAAACATGATTTAGAGGATCATCACCAAATGAGATTTAGTTTTGATTGATCTTGTTATTGTTGGTTCAGATGGTTGGTTTTATGTGTTGGCATATGGCTTCTAGTGTTGTCAATGATGGCAACCTAAGTCATTATTCCGGTCCATAGACTAGGATTTGTTCATACTGACAAGCAGAGTAAAGAACAAAGTTTTATCGAAAGTGAAAATGAAGAACAATGTATCTAGTTCGTATGTCGATCTATATGCTTCACCGGATTATCATTTTGAGTTGTGGATCTTGGGAAAAGTTTTTAAGTATCTATTTTATCTTATTATTAAGTTTTGTGATGTTGCATCAATCGGTGGTTAAGTTAGGAGATCCAATAGAATTTTTTTTGTTTATTACCTCATGGTGGCCAACTCAGTGAATATGGAATGTCGTGGATGTATAAGGAGTAATTGTTTAAATATTTATGTGTTTGAGCATTTTGATTTGGGGCCACAACATAGAATTAACCTACTTTGATGGGTACATATCGAATATTAAATGTGGATTGAGCCAACTATTGGGAAATATTTTTATTGTGCTAAAGCCGACATATAACGATTGAATTCTTGCTAGCAGATATATATATGAGAGATCTATTAATTCATTTTCAAGTGTGAGTTGGTGCATGTTCAAAATGTGTGAATAGAAAAAGGGTTGTTGAGCGATTTGGAATAGTTTCACTTGTGCAGAAGAGGATTTGTGTGAAGCAAATTAAGGCAAAGTAGAGTGAAGTGTAGAATCAGACAAAAGGTTTTGAATTTAATCTATGAGCCTCACTGGAACTAATACTAGAAATTTGTAGATGCTGCTTTCTCAGTTTAAATTTTTGTTGTAATCCAAATATATTGTAAGATAGTGAGGCTTGCTAGTTTGAGTAGTGAGCTCTAGGTAGTGTGCTCGAATGCATGTGCATTCCCCTTTTTCTTCATACTTTTAATAGAGTATAAATTATGGATTAACCTCCACCGTGGTTTTTCCCCTAATAGGGTTTCCACGTAAAAATCTTGGTCTTATGGTGTTTTGATTGTTTCCTTCTTGTGCTTCCATCTTTACTTCTGTTGAAATGTTGTAAATGGTTTAGGATCTGAATTAAAATTTAAATATTGTTGAACACTGATTCAACCCCCTCTCAGTGTCCCTTGAGTCCAAAAATTGGTATTAGAGCAAGGTTCCTCTGAAATTTTTTAACTTGAGATGAAATCTATGGTGATGAGGCAAACTAAGGAGATTAAAGAAAGAAGAAAAAATGAGGAGAATCTGGCCTGGTCCTTAAAATAAAGATTTGAAGAATGCAACAGAGTTAATAGTGGATTCATTTAGCTGGAGATTGAATTGCAACAATCCAGAAATAATGAACAAGAACTTGAAAGACAGATAGTTATTCTTAGAGACGAACTCACTACTGCAAATGAATATAAAGAGAAGATTAAGATCAGTTCTGCTAAGCTTGATGAACTGACTAAAGGACAAAAGGATGTAAATGACAAGGGAGGTCTTGGATATGAAAAGGGAGAAGGATTTGGATTTGAACATAAGGATTCCAGAAAAAGAAATGAGATGAACAAAGGAAAAAGGTATCTAGTAAGACAACCCAATGCTCAAAATTTTAATGGTCACTACTTTTCTTGTAACCAATTTGGTCATATGGCTTCTCAGTGTAGAAGTAAAATGAATTCAAGTAGTCCATCATTTTCCAGTTAGTGTTTCAATTGTAACAAGTTTGGTCATAAATCAATTGAATGCAAAAGTATGTCTGTTAGTGTAAGGAATGTTAAATGCTACACCTATGGAAGATTTGGGAATGTTGCTAATCAATGTAGATCAAAAGGAAATCAATGGAATGAGTGGTCTAGATAAAGAAATATTGTGTGTTACAACTGCAATAGATTTAGTCACACTACAAGATTTTGCAGGAACATGAACATGGATAGAAGAGGTCTGGTATACAAAGGAAGAATTTCATAGAAAGATGATAAAGGAAAAGGGAAAATTACTATGGAAGAGATAAAAGATCAAATGAAGAAAACATGGGTAAGGAAGAATGAATCTGATGAAGGAAATAAACCCGCACCATAAGCAGTTTCTTGTAATTCCTACAAAAATTGATCTTAGGCCATTGGCCTAGGGGAGTTTTTCAAGAAAATCCTTTGTCTCCCTATCAGTAGTTGGAACTGGAATATAGGATGTTGTCAGTAGTTGTGCTAATAGTTTACAACTGTATTAGTGATCACTTGTGTAGAAGTTTGTGAAGTAGAAGGTCCTCAAATGAATTCTTCTTTTGTTGTCTGAGAAAATAGAGTATTTAGAATTGATGAGGGTGCAGCCCGAGACTTAGAAAATAACCCATAAACAAAAGAATAATTTTATTATTTAGAAAATGGAGCTTCTTACATGCAGAGGATCTCAAATCCCCAAATTCTACAACACATGCAAGTTACAAAAAGCTATAGAATCACCCTTTCACAATATGTGAGCTTGTCCCCAAAAAGTTACCCAAAAATTAGAAACTTGCCCGTAAATAGAGCTCCTCTTTAGTTTGGAGCTAAAAAAACATTCAAATTTGAGTTTAGGCAGTTTGGCGTTGAAAAATTACAACTTGAAGTTCAAATTTCAAAAGAACATTTGCAATTGTATTTTCTAGAAAGTGCGCCAACTTCTTGGGGCCATAACTTTTGATCCAGGACTCCAATTCGCAAACCGTTTGAACCGTTGGAAAGGTCTCGAAGTCAATAACATGCTCAAAATCCACTATGCTGATTTTAGTAAGTTTCAAGGATGTTATGGGAACTCTAAGTGCCTCAAATCTAACTCAGAATATTTTTAGGTACAAATCTGAGAAACTAAAACTGCAATATATTTCAACCCAGGAATAGAAAATAAAAACCATAAATTGGGAATTTCATTATGATGAAAAGGGTATCCAAAAATGTAAAAAATATAAAAACTGAGAAACTTGAAATTTAACTATTTTTGGGTGATGCAAGATTTCCCTTACACTACTGGATGCTCCTACATCAGACACCCAGGGTAATTTGAGAAGTGACCCATCATGTCTCAAATGGTTGAGGAAAACCCAACTGGTCAACCGCTACCTTAGATAGCCAGGATGAATCTTCCACATGCCTTCCTCTCCATTTCACTAGATATTCTTCATACTGCCTATTTCTGGTACTCCTTCCCACACGACTATCCAAGATTGCTTCAATCTCGTCTCTTTCTGAAGTAGGTGCTGAAATGCCATACTACTCTATTGCTAGTGCTTCCTCTGTTCCACCGTCATGATACTCTGTCAAATCTGAAATGTTGAACAAAGGGGAAATGTTGATTCCATTAGGTAACTCTACCTCATATGCATTCCCTGAATCACGCTTCTTCAAATTCTTACAGGGACCGAATTTCTTCATCTTCAATTTGTTATAGGTTCCCATGGGAAACATTTCTTTCCTCAAGTGGACCATTACTTCATCGCCAGTTTGAAACTCCTTATTCCTCCTTTTCTGATTTGCCTTAGCCTTATATTGCATATTCATCTTATTAATGTGTTCTCATACCTTCTCATGTATATTCTTAATGTGCTCTACAAAATCTTCGGCTTCAACACTTATTTTCTTCTCTTGGCCCATCTTCCTCAATTTTGGAGCTATTTTGGGGCTACCTCCATACACAATCTGGAACAGTGATCTACCAGTGCTTCTGTTGATAGAGTTGTTGTAAGAAAATTCTGCCTGGGGTAAGATCAAGTCCCATCCCTTGGGTTTATCTCCTACCAAACATCTCAGTAGGTTACCCAGACTCCTATTAACAACCTCTGTTTTTTCCATCTATTTGTGGATGGTGTGCAGAACTAAACTTCAACTCTATCTTCAGCTTTTTCCACAAGGTCCTCCAAAAGTACCCCACAAATTTGGTGTCACGATAATACTCTTTGGCAGATCTGTACCTCACCACCTCTTTGAAGAACAAGTCAGCAATGTGGATTGCATCATGGGTCTTCTGACATGGAATGAAATGTGCCATCTTCAAAAACCTATCAACCACCACAAAGACTAAATCATTCCCTTGTTGTGTCCTTGGAAAACCGAGAACAAAGTCCATACTTATATCCTCCCATGGCCTCTCTGGTACAGGTAAGGGCTGATATAAGCCTGTATTCTGGCTCACTCCTTTAGCCATCTGACATACCCTGCAGCTTTGTACAAACTTCTTCACATCCAGTGACAATTGAGGCCAATAATAATGCTCAATGATAATGGAAATGGTCTTATTCCGACCAAAATGTCCCGCCATTCCTGCACTATGCTTCTCTTTTATCAGGGTCTCCCTAATGGAACTCCTCGGGATACACAATTAACTTCCCTTAAATAACATACCATCCTGGATTATGAAATCTAGCCACCTTGTCCTGTCCATTGTAACAGGTTCCTTGCAAGCTTTCCAAGCCTCTGCAAAATTAGGATCTTTTGTGTATAGTGTCTTAAGTTCATTGAACCCAACAACTTCAATCTGCATCTTTGTCATCAATGTATGCCTCCTACTTAAGACATCTGCAACCCAATTTGACTTCCCACTCCTATGTTTCAAAACAAAGGTATAACTCTGCAAAAACTCTACCATTTCATATGCCTCTGATTTAATTTTCCCTGACTATTTAGGTACTGCAAGGCCTGATGATCAGTATATAGAACAAATTCCTTCAGAAACAAATAATGTCTCCATTTCTTTAATGCTTGAACTATTGCATAAAATTCTGATCATATACAAAATACTTTCTCTTGGCATCATTTAACTTTTCACTGAAATAGGCAATGGGCTTACCTTCTTGGTTCAACACTGCTCCAATGGCACAACCACTGGCATCACAATCCACCTGAAACACCTTGTTGAAATCTGGGAGAGCTAGAACAGGTTGCTCATTACCTTCTACTTCAACAGTTAAAACTCTTTGCTGCTCTAGTGCTCCACTTGAATTCTTTTCTATCCCCTCTCATTGTTTCAGTCAGGGGTCCACAAATACTATTGAAGTTTCTAATGAACTTTCTATAAAAACTAGCCAAACTATGGAAAGATCTCACCTCGGTAGCAGTTCTTGGGTAGGCCATTCCAGAATAGCCTTCACCTTCTCTGGGTCCATCTTGAGACCTTCTGCTGAGACAACAAACCCCAAGTACACTAACTCCCTCTTCACAAAACTACACTTCTTAAAATCAATCAACAGTTTCTCTTCTCTTAACTTCTCAAAGGCTCTCTGAATATGCATCAGATGCTCATCTAATGTCTTACTGAAAATCAAAATATCATCTAAATACACAATAACAAAACTTTCCAGAAATTCTTTTAGTACCTCGTTCATGAGCCACATGAATGTGCTTGGTGCATTGGTTAGCCCAAAAGGCATGACTAACCACTTGTACAGGCCCTCTTTGGTCTTGAAGGCAGTCTTCCATTCATCTCCCTCTCGAATCCGGATCTGGTGATATCCACTCTTTAGATCAATCTTTGTGAAGTACTGAGCTCCACTCAAACAGTCCATCAAGTCATCCATCCTTGGCAGGGGAAATCTGTACTTGATTGTTATCTTGTTTATGGATCAAGAATCTATACACATCCTCCACTCCCCATCCTTCTTTGGTGCTAGTACTGCAGTTACTGCACATGGACTCAAACTCTCCCGTATCAAACCCTTTCTCAACAACTCTTGAACTTGTCTGTTGAACTCCTCATTTTCTGTTGGAGTCATTCTATGAGTTGGCTCCAAGAATCAAGTCAATCTGATGACTGATCTTCCTTATTGGTGGTAAACCCTCAGGTACATTATCAGAAATAATATCCTGAAACTCATCCAACATCGCATAAACTTCTTCTGGAACCTTCTCACTATCCTCCTTACTCACTCTAAGAATCAATGCATAACACACATGCTCATACTTCATACCTTCTAAAAATTTTCTTCCATCTATATAACAAATTCTAGCACTACTACATACCTTTTCTTTGGTCTCCTTTAGGGGGTTCAACTTGTGATGAACCCCATCCTTTGTCAAGGAATAAGTGTTTGCATGGCCATCATGTATAGCTCGCCTATCGAACTGCCATGACCTCTCCAACAACATGTGAAATGCATCCATGGGAATGATATCAAAGAGTACCTCATCATGGTAGCTCCCGATCTTGAACTTTACTAGGAACTACTCATTGACCAAAACTTTGTGGTCTTTCTGCAACTAGGCAATTTGATACAGATGTGGGTGCCCTTCCTTCTTCAGCTTCAACTTTGTGACCATCTCTTCTGACACTAGATTATCGGTGCTTCCACCGTCAATAATGACATCACAACATTTTCCTTCACACTTGCACCTTGTGCGAAACAGATTCTTCCTTTGTTTTGGTTCCTTTTCCTCAGTCACCAAGGCTCTCCTAATCACTAGGGATTCTCCCCTTTTAGCATCATTTGTATGTTCAGATTGGGCCTCCTCATTTTCATGCACAACCCTTCCACGACCTTCTGGCCTTTTGTCTGCCCTTCCTTAGTGTTGCGGACATTCATAGGCTTGATTCCCTTCTTCACCACATTGGAAACACATTCCTTTGAAACCAACTCTTCCAAATCCTTGTCTATATCTCCCTCTTCCTCTACCTCTTTGATCACCACTGTTTTTATCACGAGGGCGGTAGAAGTTGTCATTCCTTTGGCTTCAGCTGGTATCCACATCTTCACTTTTCTTTTCATCATCATTTCGGCTTCCTGAAGGTCTTCCACTACCCTTCCATTTTGACCTCCTCATCCTTTTTGCTTGCCATCAAATCTTTTGTTCAACTTCTCTTCCATCTTCAGAGCAAACCGATACACATCCTCAATGGTGGTCATTCTGACTAGGCTTAACTCCTCCCGAATGCTCGGTTGTAAACCATAAAGATATCGGGCTACCTTCTCCTTATTGGCCTCTGTGTGGCCCGTTCTGATGATTATCTTGTGAAAATCTTTAGTATATTCTTTCACAGATCTGCTTCCTTGCTTCAACCTTTGCAATTTCTTCAATAGATCTAACTCATAGTCCACTGGTATGAATTGCTTCTTCAGTTTCTCTACCATGCGATCCTATCTGGTGATATTTCCTTTTCCTCTTTGATTTCTTTCCAATTGGACCTCTTTCCATCAAATACTGGCATGGCCCTTCAGCTTCATTTTCAGAAACTTAACCCGATCTGGGTCCTTTATTTCCTTATACTCAAAATATTCTTCTAGCTCGTTGATCCAATCGATCAATTCTTACGGGTTTAGACTTTCGAAATAACTAGGGATTTCTGCTCTGGGTCTTTTCCTAATATTTGAAATGGCCCTTATTAGCTGCATTTGGTATTGATCAATTGCTTCTTCTTCCTCTTCTACATTTGAACCTTCTTCCTCTCCTTCATCCTCACTTTCTTTCCCCAAGTTTAACCCTCTTCTCAACTACTCTTGTAATGCATCAATCTGTCTTTGGAGGGCTGCCAGTGCATCTCTTCCACTAGTATTTCTGCCACCTCAACCACCTCTGGCACCAGCATTCCTACCAGGCATCACTCTTGGAGGCATCTTTTTTGACCTCGACCCACAACCATGGTCCTGGTGTGAACTACCTCATGATCAACGATCTGTCCACACGTTCAAGAAAACCTGCTTTGATACCACTTGATGAGGGCGCAGCCCGAGACTTAGAAAATAACCCACAAACAAGAGAATAATTTTATTATTCAGAAAATGGAGCTTCTTACATGCAGAGGATCTCAAATCCCCAAGTTCTACAACACATGCAAGTTATAGAAAGCTACAAAATCATCCTTTTGCAATATACGAGCTTGTCCCAAAAAAGTTACCCAAAAATTAGAAACCTATAAATAGAGCTCCTATTTAGTTTGGAGCCAAAACAACATTCAAATTTGAGTTTAGGTGGTTTGGCATTACAAATTGAAGTTCAAATTTCAAAAGAACATTTGCAATTGTATCTTCTAGAAAGTGCGTGGGGCCATAACTTTTGATCCAGGACTCTGATTTACAAACTGTTTGAACCGTTGGAAAGGTCTTGAAGTCAATAATGAGCTTAAAATTTGATACACCAATTTTGGAAAGTTTTGGGGCCATTCCAGGAACTCTAAGTGCCTCAAATTTAACTAGGAAGATTTTTAGGTGCAAATCTAGGAAACTAAAACTACAATATCTTTCAACCCAAGAATATAAAATAAAAACCATAAATGAGGAATTTCATTATGATGAAAAGGGTATTAAAAAATCTAAAAATATCTAAAAACTGAGAAACTTGAAATTTAAGTATTTTTGGGTGATGCAAGATTGCCCTTACACCACTAGATGCTCCTACATCAAGAACACCTATGGAAAAATATTTAATGTGATAAAAAGGTTAGGTTTGCAAGTTATAAAAGGGTATTTAGAACCCTCATTTGTATCCTTTCATTGAAGAAGAATAGAAGGAGAGTCTCTGCAACAAAATTTTGAAGGAGTAAAGTGAATTTGGCAGTGAATTCATTAGGTATTTCAGTTGCTTGTAGAATTCTCACTTAATTTGGTGTTTAGTAGAAACTTGTTCGGTACAGAAAAGAAAATGAAGCAAGTCAAAGGAATGGTGAATTTAGATGAATAAAATAGTGAAAAGATTAGGGATGTGAGAAATATGTTGTCGGTTGATGAATTGAAATGGCTTGAAGGTGTGAAACACAAAAGTTTGGACATTTGGAGTGAATTTCCCTTATTTTGATAACATGGAAGTTGTTAGGTTTATCCTGAATAGATTGAATGATGACACTCTAACTCTAGATAAACCATATCCCATTTTGAAATAGGTGATTAAGAATCTAACTGGATTATGCAATGTTGGGGATATACCGAAAAATAAGTCGATTCAGAACTAGGAAGTCAAAACCCTAACCTGAGTAATTGGATATCAGAGGGCTTTGATAATTTTGATGATCAAAGATCCAATAACAAGGTACATTGCACATGGAATCTCATACAAATATTTTTCAAAAACAAGGAAGGCATAACTTTAGCAAGTGTTGTTTACATCTCTCATAAAATGATAATGGAGGTGTAGACATCCAAATTTGGACACTTAATTTTTCCAAATTTATCACTTTTCATCTAAAAATCCTCCTATCCGAGTTAATTAAATAATATTACTATTATTTAATTAATATCTTTAATTCTACCAAATCCCTAAGGTATTTAATTGATAATTAAATACCTTACCCTCCTTAATCCTCTTTTCATCAAATAAATTAAATAAATATTACATTTATTTAATTTCTCACATGTCATTTTCATCTAATCCTAATCCATCTCCTAATTTCTTCATTAGGGATGTGCACCTACCTAATCCTTGATTAGGATGAGTCACATCCTCCAACTTTTGCAAGTTGGCCTCTAATCCTCATTTATCTTCTAATTACTGATTAATTAAGCCTAATCATTCTCCAAAGAATTTTTAATTCCTTTTTATTCTTCCTAGATTCCCCTCCTTTATATGTGAATTTTTAATTCACATTCCATCCTTCCAAGGCTTCTAGAACCTTGGACTTGTCACAATCTCCACATGTGACCAACCTTGGACTTGTCACAATCTCCACATGTGACCAAGTCCCACTTTTTTGGAGCCCACCTTTTATCCTTTAGACTTTCCTAAGAATGTGAATTTTTAATTCACACTTATTTCCCCAATCACCTTTCATTTTCCCATGTAGATTTTTGAGGAATTCCAAAATTCCTCAAAAGTACCTTTCACTCCCACTTGGGGACAAGAAATCCCTTTTTGTGGAAATCTCCTCACTCCCCAAGGTGCATGTCCTTTTTCCACCTCATGTAGCTTCTTGACACCTCACCTCCACCTCATATCCCCTTGTCCACTTCACCCTCCACATGTCAAGATGTCAGGGCTTGTGGGTTCTCAACCCACCATAGCCCTTCATCTTGGCCTTGTTGGATCAATCTTGACCATTGAATTCTCTAGAGAATTCAAATTCTCCTATAAATACCCCCTCCTCAAGGAAATTTTCAACACTTTGCATTTTCATAACTACATGCTGCCCATTTGAATCCTCAATCCTTTCCCATCATTTAGCCATCTTTGTTAATCATTTGCACATCTAATCTTGCATCTAGTCACTCAAGCAATCATCTAAGGAGCACACAAACCATTCCAAGCAAGGGGCAATCAAAGGGATATCAACAGCAAGGGAGGTAAAATTGTTTGTGTTTCATTTTATTCATTTTCCTTTTCGTTATATCACTCTTTTGGCTAATCTTGAGGTGTCCTTGGTATTTTTTCATTCACATTTCTTAGCTATTTTGCACATTTAGAGTAGGATAAATTCCAAGGTATCACAGGAGGATCATGATTTTGACTTGTAAAGATTGCTAAAAGATCAATTGATGGAAAATGTTCAACTAACAAAGGAGGCAGATTACCCCTTTAGGTTTGGTACCTTGGTCATATGTCTTGTGATGCATTTTTTGAATTTCTTGCCACAAATTGATAATGTTGTATGGAAAGAGAATGAACCAATTTGTAAACATATTTATGAACATTCTAAAACTTTGGAAAACTATAAGCATGAGTATGAAAATTTCTTTAAAGAATTGCTTGGGAAATTTGGAGCAATTATCATTGTCATTCCAGTAAGAGCACATGAAGTTGGATCCTCTTCCAGTGAGATGGAGAGGAAGAAGAAAAGAGCTCAAGAGATTTTTTATTACACTCCTTTGACACACAAAACTTCAAAAATTGAAGGAAAAGGCAAAGATCTAGTGATTGTAGACATACTAGAAATCTAATGAATACACTCCAAGGGAAGAACTGGAATTAGTTGAACTAGATGTAGTTATAGCAGAAGGAAGCGAAGAAGAAGATGCTTTATCCAAAGCAAAGATACTGCAACTTTTTCAAGAGAAAGATGGGATGCAGAAAATTGTTGACATATGGTTTGATAGACCCTCATATGAGTAGGACTTGATCGAGAGAACACTAAGTACTTATTTTGTGCACAATAATATTGGATTGGAGAGTTTTCAGAATTTGTTTCCTAAAGAGATGATTGAGTGCATTAAGGAAGCCATGGTCTTTGAGTCTGAGGACAAAAAAGAGGGAGAAATAACTCTACGTCTGAATGAGTAGTTTAGGCTATCTCTTACCAAATTAAAAAGGAAAATGAATGTGTTGAGACAATGCATAAATACAACCAATAACATCTACAACTATTTTCTTTGTTAGCCTCATGCAGTTGGGAAATACAAAGATAAGCTGGAGCAAATTGAATCTAAGCTGAACAAGATTGGTCAGGATTATAACATGTTCTAGGATCAGGATGGCACAGTCAAGAAAAGGATTCAAGAATTGCATTCTGAGCATACAAAAAATTTTCCACCAGAAACAACCTTGTGGACACCTTTTGGAAAGTGAAGGATTTAACTGAATGCAAATTGGAGCAGTTGATTGAGGTTCTAAGAAAAGGAGAGAAATTAGAAGAGGTAATCACAATTCTGGAATCTCTCATCCAGATTATCAACCAGACATCTAAGAACAACAACTTGATCTTAATCATTGGGATTTCAATAGTAGCTTGGAGAAAATTTCTTCCAGAAATGAAAGATAAGTACAAGATAATTTTCTGACTCAAGTAGTAGGTGTATTTCTTCAAATTTTGATCCAATTTTGAATTATCAAAGGTGGAGATCCAAAATATGTTTGTCATTGATGTCAAAGGGGGAGAGAGAGCAGTGAAAAATTATTTATCATTCTAAGGGGGGGTTGTAATTTGAAGTTGTGTTTTGAAATTTTGAACTCTGGTAGCGTAATCATATTGGTTCCAACACTTAGTCATTTTTCACTAAGTGTTTCCATCAATTCCAAAGGGGGAGATTATTGGCATATGGCTTCTAGTGTTGTCATTGATGGAAATCTAAGTCATTATTGTAGACACCTAAAAATGGTTTGGAGAATCTAATTAATTAAATACGACTTATTTGATTAATTAATCTTAATTCATCTACTTAGTAAATAAATAGAAATATTTATATATATTAAGTTCACTATTAATTCTTCTATTTTATCATATTATTTTCCTCTTAATTAAATAAAAAAAATGAAATACTTTGTTTCATTTAATTATTATCATTATTATTTCTTCTATACTTTATCCATCAAATCTATCCTAAAATTAAATACACAGCTTCAATAGTTGGTATTTATTTAATTATCTCATCACATTTCTTCTTAATTAAATAAAGATATCCTAAAATATTTAATTTAATTCTCATAATTCTTTTATTTAATTTAATAAACAAACTTCTATAGTTTATTTTATTAAATTATTTATTGCTCTTTTGTTGAATTTAAATAAATGCATAAATAAAATCCCTCTATTCACTCACCAATAAAATTAGAGTTTTCAAATCTAATTAATTTAACTATAATTCATGGGAAAAGCCTCAGGGACAAACCTGTAGGAAATCCTCTCAATCTTCTACCTCAAATCTTTCCTCTCATCTTGCCTAGTGTTTTCATGGGGAGGAACAATCCTCCATGATCAGCTCCACCTTCTCATCTCATACCATTCAAAATATCTAGATTTAATCTCAGCCTTTGTTGTGTTACCCCTGTACAAATGTGTTGCCGAAAATATATATATAGCCTTCTGAAGCATCAAAATCATCCGAGAAATCCCAATTTATGCAAAATTACTCTGTAGGAATTAGTACTCAAGCAACCAAGAAATCATAAGCATTAGCATTAGCATTTTAGTATCATCATAAGCATCATGGCATCATTAGATTTCATATCATGGCAACATCATTAGTTTTTTTACTATAGCTTCCATTTAGCAAGGTCTCATAACAAGATAGCTTACAGTAGCATCATATCATATATAATTCATCATCAATCATCTTGCATTTAGCATCCATTCCGTTCTCTAGATAGGCATTTTAAACATCTACGGTGCTTACAAATCTGAGAGCTTCTGTAATTTGACAAATCTTTGGAGATAGGAGACAATGGGATGCTTTCAGGATTTTCAATGTTTTAAATTAGTTTAATTGCTGATTAATCTTGATACAATGTTTCATTAAGAGGTGTATTTAATTGTATTTAGTTTACATTTTCCACACTTACATTTTGGCGCACACCGTGGGACTGTACCCCATGTTTTTAACAATTTTTTCTAGAAAGTTTTCATATAGGAATCTAGCGTAATTTGTTTTAGCGTGATTGAAAGATTCTATAGCACTTCTGAGGAAAATTATAGCGCTTTGGCAGACTATTCTAGCACTTTTGAGGAAAATCATAGCACTTCTAAGGACTGTTTTAGTGCTTCAATCATACGACTAGCACAGACCCACATTAATACTCAACATCTATTTTAGCGCTTTTGTCTATTCCTATAGCGCTTCTGTCTATTTCTATAGCACTTTTGTCTATTTCTGTAGCGCTTCTCTCTATTTCTGTAGCCCTTTTGGGCACTGTCATAGCGCTTTTGTGTAATTCATTTTTTGTATCTGACACATCCGTGGCCAATAAATTTCATTTCTTCAGTTGGATTAAAAAGAATCAATATAGGATAGACACTTCTTTAGTTGGTTTTAAAATGAATCAATTCTAGGATAGTCACATTTTCCTTTGGATTAAAAATTTACCAATTTAGGATAGTCACCAGATTTTTCAACTTGGGATTTAAAAATGAACACCATGTCTTTTTGTGAAGCAACATCTTCACATAGATTAGAAATTTTTTCATTTGGGCTCTAAAATTTGAACAAATGGTTTCTGTGTTTGAATGGTTGATAGGCATATGCTCTCCCCTTAATTGGGTGATGCAAAAATTCAAACTCATCCTTTTTATGCATTTTTCAAGTTTTATTACATCCTTTAGAAGGCCTGCTGTAGTGGGAAAAAGTACTCACGCTACGAGAATGACTTAAGTGGGTTCAAACCAAAGCCAAGTTTTTCCACCCCACTATAAAATTTAAAGCAAATATGGGGAAACCCACTTTTTTCAGAAGTGTGCAAGATAACCATCCCTTAAAACTTTGTTCTAAAGGTTGGGAGGTCTCTTGAGGGAATCTATTATTTCCACTCTAGACGGAAACCCTTTCTAAGAACCTAGTGTAGTATCCAGCCGAGTTAGTAACCAGACATTGTAATACTCACAGTGCAAGGGCAGGGAAGAATCTGCCCCCAAGAAACCATATAATTTCCAAGGACTGTTTGCTCAGGGGATCGAAAAATCTAACCTTGAGTATGCACTTGGAAAAGAAAAAAACATGGGTACCCTCTAGGGTGTGACACGATTGTGTGAGTCGACACAATTTTAAGCTGTGGGATGTTGAGTATAACAATGACCTTTTGACCTTAAGAGTGAGTCTATTTGAAGTGCATTTTTGTTATCAAAACATTGAAAATAGGACCATGCGTGGTTCTTTTGAACATACACTATCTGTTTATATTACAACTCTTAAAAACAACTGTCTTCATTTGAGTGCTGTGTATTCAAAAATCATTAAAATTTAGATAAAAGATCATCCTGAAAAAATACAAAATCAAAACTGAGAATACATAATTAGAGATTGGAAAACCACTAAGTTTGTCAAAAAATATCTTGTCAAGAGAATTAGAAAACCCAAAACAACACTTAGTTACAAACATCTTTTACAAAGATGACATTTCTTATATCAGAATAGGAAGACTTTGCTTCATCATAGAACATTCCTCCATAGGTTTCATTATTTTGATAGGGGTTACAATGATGATTATGCTATAGAACCTTTGACTTCACAAGCCTATATGCAAAGAAGCGCTCTTTTACAGGAATCTAACCGTAGTCAACGTATCCATCAATCCTCCATTCCACAACCGGCCATAGAATACTCCACCAGATCGGATTAGTTCTTACGATAGACAAAACTTTGGAAACCTTAGAGTTACCACCTTATGACCATTTGGTGACCTACAACTTCTGTTCAACAACCAGGGCTAACCACACCAATATTTCAGCCTAGTAATGTACACATTGAAGGCACTCAAACTGACATCATTAGTAGTTTGAGAACATTTATTTTTGAAAAGAACGAAACACCCCATCAATTCCTTACAACATCTATAATATTGGACGAAGAAGAAGAGAAAGCAGACATAGCAGTTGAAAGACCCATATTGCCACCCCCTACTTGGCATTAAATAGAAACTATAGTGCTTCTGACACAAACTATAACACATTTGACCTCTCTTTTAGCGCTTCAAAAGAAAATTATAGCTCTTCAACCCTCTGTTTTAGCGCTTTTGAACAATCTCATAGTGCTTCTGTCACAGCAAACCAAACTGTCCAGAAATTCTAGTGTCTAACATTTTAGCGCTTCTGATCCATATTTTAGCGCTTCCACAGAAAAACATAGCGCTTTGTTTCTCTGTTTTAGCACATCTACTCTCTGTTTTAGCACTTATTAGCTCTGTTTTAGCACTTTTCAAATCTGTTTTAGTGCTTTTGAGTTTTGTTCTAGCGCTTCCACACTTTGTTACAATGCATTTACCATAAATTATAGCACTTATGTGTTCTATTTTAGTGCTTATGCATTATTTTTTAACGCTTCTTCCCTCTGTATTAGCGCATCCACAGAAGGAGAAAAATAGAGAAACTTCCAAAACAATTGTCAGACAGATCAACATCAGAGACATAAGATTTTACCAGTCAAAAAGATTTTACAAAATAGAAAGTGTCCTAACATCCTGAAACAAAGTAGGTTCTTACAAGTTAAAATTGTTTCACACAAAAAATAGATCTTGAAAAATAAAAAGTGTCCAAATTATCAAAACAAAACCCGGATTAGTGAGCCAAGTTTCCTCATTAGGATTTTTGACATCCTACCATCATGAGACAAAAAAACTCAGTAATCGATAATTTTAAATTAGCCTCATCAATATAATACATCATTCTATTGGGCTTCTTTAAAAATAAAATTGACACCAACATCACATAGAAGATCTAAGTTTAAGTGAGGGAAAAGAAAAAAAACTTGTATGCCAATCTTAACAAGGTTGCAAAGGAAAAAACTTAGAGAAAAAGAAATTGAAAATCTAAACATGGTTGAAGAGAACCCATTTTTTCGATACCAACAACATGCGAACAACGAAATAACACAAGAGGATATACAACACGCACAACAAGACCCAAAATTTCATAAATTTATAGAAAAGGTCTTAGAACAAGACATGGAGAAATACCTCTTAATGTTAGTAGAGTTAGTTGCCAAACTTCCGAAATATTTTGACATCAATCGGTTGAAGGAAACATCTAGAACTAATGAGACAGAACCAAAGCACACCCAGGATACAAATCAAGTAGTTGCTTTAACAACTTGAATGGAACTTCTACAACAACAGGTTCAAAACATGCAAACAGGAACCACAAAAACATATTTATTAAAGGAAATTTGTCCTTACCCTTTTCATCCATGTGTGGATATGATACCCTTTCCAAGACATTGTGATTTTCCTAAGTAAGACAAATACAATGGAAAATCAAACCCAATTGACCATGTACAAGAATTTAGAACAATGAGCCTCAAATTTGCACAAGAAGATACATACCTCATGAGGTTATTTCCTAGGAGTTTGGGAGCCCATTGTATGGAATGGTTCTCAAAATTACAACTAGGGATTAGATCCTTTGAAGAATTGGTTAACAAATTTATCTCTCAATTCTCTTTCAACATAACACATGACAACCATAAAGGATCTCTATAATATGAAACAAAAAAATGGTGAGACATTTTTATCATTCTTACAATGATGGAGAAAGTTGTTCACTAGGTATCCTCAATCTATACCTGAAGAGGAGAAGATTGAATTATTTATAGACAACCTAAATGATCAAATGAGTTATAGACTTGAATTACAATTTCCATCGACATTCAAAAAAGTAATTGAGAATGGGTTCAAAATCGAAGAAGCCCTAGTAAAACGAGGAGTGATTAAGCATTATAGTGAAACATCCAACAATGCAAATCACTATGGAAACAACGACAAGCCAAAATTTTGGTAGAAAAACAGAAATACTGGAAGCAATGAACCTACAACTGACAATGTAAAACCAGTATTCAATTTGACAGTGTCAACTGCCAAAGAAAATCAAAATGAAAAACAAAACAATAGTCAGGGCACCATTCAAAACAACAACACCAACAATGGAGAATCACGACCATCTTACCAAAGACAATCAAATCAACAGAAATTCACTCCATTAGGAAAAACATTGGAATCAACAATGAGAGAACTCATTGGAAACAAACTCATTACTTTACCAGAAGCTCCAAACTGGGAGCCAAAGGTAAAACCATCATGGTGGAATGATGCAGATTATTGTAATTTCCATAAGAATAAAGGACATAAGACAAATGACTGTATGCAACTAAAAAACCTAATACAAGACTTGATCGAAGCCAAGAAGGTGTTTGTTGAAGGGCCTCAGACAAACAATGATCACACTACATTTATCAATCCATTACCCAACTATGAAAAAGGAGAGTCTTCTTCTAGTGGTAAGGGAAAAAGTATAAACTATGTCTATGACACCAACATTCTTTGCCTTTCCAAGGTAGAGAAAAACAACATTGACACTCAAAAGGATAACACAAACAATAATGACATTGAATCCTTGAACATGAGGACAAGCGCAAGAACATTTGATAATAAAATCAATGTTTTAAAAATAAGGGAAACACAAGATCATCCACAAGTCAATACAATGACAAAGGGACAATCCAGGGTAATACTGAAAGGAATTTCCTCCAAAAACAATGCACCCCCATCACATCTGTACAATATCAAAGACCAATTACAAAAGATAGCCACGCAAATATCCATTTTAGAACTTCTCAAAATTTTACCATCACACAAGGAAGTTTTAGAAAAAGCTCTAGTAGCTACAATGGTCCCTAATAATTTGGATGTTAGTCAATTCCAAGCCATGGTGGGCCATCTCTCCACACCTCATTGTCTTTCATTCTTTGAACAAGATGATGTATCTATAAATCACCCACACAATGCAACCTTGCATATAGAAGTTCTCATCCATAAACACCATGTTAAACATGTTCTGATAGATGGAGGAGCTGGTCTAAATATTTGTACCTTGAAACTAATTCATGCACTAGGATATTCTGACAACGCCATTGACACCAAGAGAAAAATAATGATAAAGGCATATGATGAAGAGGAAAGGTCTTCCAAATGACTTATTATACTTCCAATGCAGGTAGGACCGGTTGTCAAAAACATTGTTTGTCAAGTGTTAGACAAAGATCTACTATACAACATACTATTGGGTTGTCCATGGATTCATGACATGCAAGCGGTACCTTCAACATACCATCAATGTCTAAAATTTATAGTAAACGGTCATGAAGTCACTATATCAGCCGACAACAACAATCCACAGACTTGCAGCATGTTGAAAGCAACTCAAGACACTCTGATACCTCATAATAGAGAAGTCAATACTTCTACTTCATCCACTATGGATAGCCAACCTAATTTTATCTCTAAATGGGTTGAGAAAAAGAATCTTGAGAAAGAAATAACTGTCACAGACACATCAAACACCAAAGGTCCTATAAATGAATTATCACAACTTTCATAAAAGGTTTAGATAAAGGAAGAGGGTGTAGGAGAATATTCTCTTGAGCAATCTTTGTGCCTATCATAGTTACTACCATCACCAAAAACATATGGACAACCCATATTAAAATCTCCAAGATCATCACAACCCATCACAGCTCTAAATGAAAGGTTTATAAAAGTGGGTACACTCGAAGATGAGTTAGAAGACAAAGCCATTCTCAGTTGGCTTTACAAAGATGAGGAAGCATCAACATCAACAAACGTCAGCATCAAAACTGATTAGTATGGAAAAGGGAAGGCCATTTTAGAGAAAATGGGTTACAAAGGTCAAGGACCAATTGGCAAGAGAAAGGATGATATTATTGAACCCATTCAACCTTTCACATTACAGCCTAAAGACAAAACAAGATTAGGCTACATCACTGAACAAAAAGAAGAAACCCAAAAAGAAGTGGAAAGGATACTAGAAATGAGAAATGGCTCTGACACAGAATCAAACGAATATGAATGGGATCATCTATTTGCTACATCATATACTGATAAAGAGGTTGATAATATCCAAGCATATACACCCTTACAAGAGGAGGGACAAGGTTCAGGAAATAGAACATTTGTTATGGGATCAACAAATATTGATGACTCAAGCAAGGATGATCAGACATCGAGTGAGTCAGGAAACTTGGAGGTGAGTACCGCCATAGACCTTGAACATCCTACAAATAACTTTGACTACCTAGCTATCATGACACTTACAATAGTTGACCTTATTAAATCTGATGACTTGTTTCCTTTAATGCACCCTGAACTTATTGATTGGGAACCCATCGAACCTAGTCTTATACCGGTCTTTTCAAATGATGACGCCATAATAAATTATCTATGTTGTGACAAAACTGATACGAGTACTATCTAGAACACTCATATTGATACTTTACATCAAGAGGGTGCCAAATATTTCAAAAGGAAAAGTGATAATAGGAAAAATAAATCTAATGATGAAAACCTCTCTAAGGTAGCATTATACTTTGAAAAGAGAAAAATAAACAACGTATCCAATAGCGAAAACCTTTCTAAGGCACTAAAGGATGAAAGATTTGACACTCTCCCATAACACTACCATGATAGATCATCAATGCTAGTAGAGCCAACACAGTCTATAAATCTGGGAACATCTGAAGAGGCAAAGTTCTTACATCTAGCAGCATCCATGATAGAACAGGAGAAGCTAACATTCACCAGATTCTTTGAGCAATGACACATAAATTTTGCATGGTCTTATTTTGACATGCTAGGATTGGATCCACAACTTCTAATGCATCATTTATCACTAGTAAAGGGAATCAAACCGGTCAAACAAAAATTGAGAAAAATGCATCCCCACATCGACCTTATGGTTAAAGCTGAACTAAAAAAATTATTAGATGAAGGCTTTATCAAATCCATAGATTATGCAGAATGGATCTCAAACATTGTGCTAGTATCCAAACCTGATAATAGCATCAGAATATGCACATATTTTAGAGATTTAAACAAGGCATGCCCAAAGGATGAACCTTTGCCCAACATTGACATAATTGTTGATCTAACAGTAGGACATTCCATTTATCTATAATGGATGGCTTCTCAGGATACAATCAAATAAAAATAGCACCTGAGGATCAAGAAAAGATGACATTCACTTTCCCTTGGGGAAAATTCTGCTGGAATTCCATGCCTTTTCGATTGAAAAATGCAGGTGCAACATATCAGCGAGCAATGACAATTTTTCATGATATGATGCATACTTTCATGGAAGATTATGTGGATGACATCTTAGCAAAATCACACACTAGGGAAGGACATATGGAAATAATTGATAAGATCTTCACTAGACTAGAAAAATTTAATGTAAGGTTGAACCCGAAGAAATGTATCTTTGGGGTGACTTCGACAAAACTTCTTGGTTACATAGTGTCAGAAAAAGGTATTGAAGTAGATCCAACTAAGGTCAAGGAAATCATGGAGATGCCACCACCTAAAAAATCAGTCAATTACGATCCCTACAAGGTAGGTTACAATCCATCAAGATATTTATCTCCTAGCTAGCAGATAAGAGTCATCCATTTAATCATCTACTTCATAAAAATGTTTCATTCAAATGGGATTAGAACTGTGAAACAAATTTTGGTCAGATAAAGCAATATTTGGTGACACCTCCAATACTCATTCCACCCATAGTAGAAAGACCACTATTACTGTATATTGCAACAACTGAAATATCTTTAGGAGCTCTATTAGCACAGGAGGATTCTGAAGGAAAAGAACAAGCAGTTTACTACATTAGTAGGACTCTCAATGGATATGAAATAAACTATACATTCATAGAAAGGGCTTGTTTAGTAGTGGTATTTGCAACTCAACAATTGCGACACTACATGTTGACTCATACAGTCAGGCTCATAGCAAAAATAAACCCATTAAAATACCTACTTGGTAAAGCTGCTCTAACAGGAAGACTTGCAAAATGGGTCATGATATTGAGTAAGTTTGATATCCAATATATTGATAGGAGAGCCATCAAAGCACATGTAATAGTAGATCAACTAGTTGAAGCTCCATTACAAGATCATTATCCAATACACATTGAATTTCTAGATGCTGACATCATGAATATTACAACTCAACAATGGAGACTGTATTTTGATGGATCATATACACAAAGAGGAGCAGGTGCAAGAATTCTATTTGTCACACCTCAAGGACACACCATTCCCAGATCTTATAGGTTAATGTTTCCATGCACAAACAATATAGCTAAATATGAAGCATTGATTATAAGCATCAAAATAGCTATTGAATGGAAAATCACAGAAATGCAAGTGTATGGGGACTCACAGCTTGTCATTTATCAAGTAAATAACGAGTATCAAACAAAGGATGAGAAGCTCATGCCTTATAAGCAAATGATAGATGATCTAAAAAAATACTTCATGGATATCAAGTTCAAGCAAATACCAAGGGTAGAAAACAAAGCCACAGATGCCATGGCAACAATTGCATCCCTTTTGCAATTATTAGAAAAGAAAGGTCGATATGAGTTTATGGTTGAACAAGTATCTAGTCCTACATACGATAACCCTGATTCACAGACCATATGCCACATACCCAACATTCAACCCTCACAATATGGAGAGATCTATACTTACCTCAAAGACAACATTCTTCCTATTGACCTCTGTAGAAACCAAAAACGTAACTTTATCCGTCAATCGGCATGACATACATTAATTGCTGACATCCTTTACCATCGAGGTTTAGATGGTACTCTTCTTCGGTGTTTGAAGCATCATTAATCTAAAAAATCCTTACGAGAGGTCCATGAAGGTATTTACGAGACTGATTCAAGTGGGCCAACCCTAGCTAAGAAACTCCTCTATTTATGGTATTACTGGCTGAACATGGAGAAGGAAACGTATCAATATGTTAAAAGATGTCAGAAATGTCAGATTCATGGTAATCTAATTCATTCACTAGTGCAAGAGTTACAACCATTCACATCCACATGGCCCTTTTCTCAATGGGGACTGGATCTGGTGGGGAAAATATGTCCTTCTTTGTCAAATGGACACAAGTTCATATCACAGCAACAAAGTATTTTACAAAATGGATAGAAGCAGTTCCTTTGACAACTATCACTGGGAAATAGATTTCATCTTTCATACTCAACTATCTCATCTGTCGATATGGGGTACCTCAATCCATTATTTCAGACAATGGAAGGCCTTTTAAAAATCAAGATTTCCAGGAATTATGTGAACAATTCCATATTCAACATCATTTTTCAGCACCATACTATCCACAGGGAAATGGATAGGCAGAAGCCTCAAACAAGACAATCCTAAAAATACTAAAGAAGACGGTAGATGATGGTGGATGTGATTGGCATGTTCAGTTAAATCCTACATTATGGGCCTACAGAACCAGCATTAGAACACCAACAAGAGCTACACCATATGCCTTGGTGTATGAGTCAGAAGCCATTCTACCAATTGAGATAGAAATACCATCACTCCACGTATCACTAAAGGGTCTCATAGTAGATGAAGATTATAGAGTTTCAAGGCTACAGGAGCTAGAATTGCTAGATGAACGCCATCAACAAGCAGTAAATCATTTGAAAGCCTACCAACAAAGAATGTCAAGGAGTTATAATCATAGAGTAAAACCTAGAATTTTTCAAGTTGGTGACTTAGTCCTAAAGGAAAACCCTAAAAATCAGCAAGATAGAGAAAAGAAAGGGAAGTTTGAATCTAACTAGTTAGGTCCCTTTGTTATCATATTAGTGCATGGATTAGAAGTATATCAATTGTCCACACCAAAAGGGGATTTGTTTGATGAACCTATCAACAATATCCATCTTAGAAAGTTCTATACTTGAATCACTTAGTGCATGAATTAGTTTATGAAAATAGTTACCTTGATGAAAACCTAGAAAATAGGCATCCTGGTGATGCAAAAATACAAATAAATCAAAAAAGTTGAAAAAATAAAAAAGAATGAAAAGTTACAATAAAAACATATAGTGAAAACCTAGAAACAAGCGCTATTTGTGATTCAAAACCAACTCTCCCATCTATTTGGATACATTTCATGGTCGTTGCTTTCACCATCATCATTTTGTGCATCCATTATCATATCATATCACATGGTCATGTCTCACTTTGGCCTGGGGGCAACATCTGAAAATCATTAGGGGCAACATAAATCTTGAGCTTCACAAAATGGAAAAAAAACAACAAAAAGAATGATTGAAACACAACCCAACAAGAAAAATCAATCACCATCAAAAAACACATTGGACATCCATATCATAACAAAAAATCCAAAAACAAGTTAAAAAAGTCAGTCTCAAAAAATCCAAAAACATGAGTCTATATCAGTTGAACTATGTGGTCTCTGCATGTATAATGTAGGCAAGGCTAATCTTTGATCAGCCCCTAAGGCCCCTAGGATAGGTCTTTGGGTTAGTTTGATCCAAAATCTCAAAAACACAAAAAATATCACAAAATCAGGATGGATAATCTAATCTAAATAAATGGTTGAATACTATAAGAAAATGCAAGATATGTTGAACTTTAGATCATTGTTATCATTTCTTTGGAGCAACTCAATGATGTATTGAACTAAAGAAGACATGAAGAAGAAATGGTATTTTTCTTTGTCTGTTATCTATGAATAAATCATAATTACTATGTGAATTGTCGTAGGAAATGCTCTACAAAGCATCATGGATGACATTCCAATTCACATAGGAAAGTGGTTTATTCTTGTTTGTTTTACGCAAGAAATGCTTAGGTCATCTCAGTTTAATTATACCTCGATGCTTGTATTCCCTTGCAATATCAAAAATCATGAAAGTAGTACTCAGGTCATCATCGGTTTACATTATACCATTGATGCTTGTACTCACTTTCAACATTTTAAAGCTCGATGATGATACAAAAGCACAAAAGTATTGTTAAATTGCCTATGTTTACATGTAGATTTGCATAGTAAAAAGTAGACTGCATCCATAATAGTGTCACATCTGTAGAGTATTTGTTACAAAGATTGGTGAATCATTCCTTAAATAATTATCTTTTTTCATAATAGATTGAGTATACTTGACAATTACAAAAACAACATCATGATCATATAGTTACATCATCATAATCATTTACATATATTTAAAACATTTGCATCATCATTTCATCATTCATACATTTCAACATACATATATCTATATCATTCAAATACATCATCATCATAGCTCATTACATTCATCCATTTATTATATCATATATTCACATATAATCCATCCATTTGATAATACATTCCATAAATTTAGTACATCATGTATCATTCCACATTTTCATCCACATATTTACATTCACATCACATATAGTATATCATCTAAACACATCAATCCATAATCATAAATCCATATACATCATGTATCCATATAAGATACAACCATACATTACCATTAGTTGCATCAAAGATAGAACAACATCGTATCAAAACATACCATCATAACAATAAAACCATCACATAGCATATAGAACATCAAAAGAAAATGCATCCATCAGAAAATAATATAAAACATAATGGACTATAGAATCTATTGCATCTCATATATATCAAAATGACAATGTCAAGTATACAATGATGTCTAAAATGAAGAGAGATAAAACATCAATAATGGTTGTACATCAGAACAATCAAAGTACATCACAAACACAATCATGTGCTGCTAGCTCCAGATTGTGTAGGCATAGCAGGATTAGGACCTCTACCACCAAAAGAACCAGGATCCCTGGGATCTATGGGTAACGATTGAGTAACACTTGCATTGACAGTCCTGGATTGTGACCTGCCAGAACGAGACCTCGCATAGCTCACGCTCTGCTCAGAAGGTACTACATCATAATACCTCACTCTATAAAACTCAATCTCCTCACCAATATGAGCAACCTCACACATGTAATCTGCCAAGGAGGTACCATCTGCTAGTCTTTGTAATCTATTGGCCAAAGCCTAAGCACCCTCTGCTGCAAACCTGGCCGCATCTCTCTCAGCTATCAATGAAGTAACCTAAGCCTAAGCTATCTTAGTTGTCTATCTCATTGCACCTCTCTTGGCTATCAATGAAGTAACCTGAGCCTAAGCTATCTTAGTTGTCTGTCTCACTACATCTCTCTCAGCTATCAATGCTGCAGTCTGTGACTGAGTTGTGACTAACTGAGCCTCCATAGCTGAAAGAGTTTTTGTATGCAACTCATCCTGTACCTGTATCTGAGCCTGTGTCTACTCTAATAAACCCTAAGTCTAAAGAAGCTACTCCTAAATAGTCTCTAACTGCACCTAAAGATTTGCTATCCATAGCCGCACTGAAACATCTCCCATAGCCTACCTCTTATGAGGCATGGTCTCACCAGGAAAATCTAAGGTAGGGCCCAACCCAACTGTAGCCTCTCCACTATCAAATCTCTCATCTCCACTGCTCTCATCTCCACTACTCTCGCCACCAACATCCTCCTCGCCACCAACATCCTCCTCCACACCAACATCCTCCTCTCCCCCAACATCAACCTCAGGCTCAACCTCTACCTCACCAACCACATCAACATCCTCTGCCTCAACTCCTCCAACGTCTTCTCTCCTCCGTCTATGACCACGAGTGACAAGAACATCCTCCTTTGCACATAATGGGACAGGCTCATCTGGAATAGTAAGGCGTGGAAATGGATGCAAAGCACAATACTCAACATAATCTGCTGTAAGAGGAGCCTCAACAATATCTGGCCGAATGTCCCACACAAAGGGTTGTAAAGCCTAAAACTCCTGAACTGCTACAACATATGACAAACAAGGCCGCCAATCTATTGCATTCGACTATCAACACACATAGTCAGCGACACCCTGGGGCATGCCCTGTACCATCCCATACTATCTGTAGACACGTCTGGTCAAGAATCTCTCTAAAACCTGACAAGCATGACTAATCAGGATCATCAACTAACAAAGAAATGGTAGTTGAACATCATCATCATCCCAATGATCACAATCTAGGTAGGGATGCCATGTCACAGACTCTATATCATCAATAACTCTCCTCCAATACTCTAACTTACCCAGTTTATACTGGGTAAACCTACCAGCATATTGGAATACATAAGGTCTCCTAGGTGGCCTCTGTCCAACTGGAACTGGACCTGTGACAGCTATGTGCTCCCACGCCCATACCTAAAGAAAATTAGCACCGACCGATAAAATTTGACCACTAAGATACACAACTGAATGTAAATCATGATATAATTGGGCAAGTAAGTCTTTGTGTAATAGTCATAGTTCTAGAATGACATTTTTGACAGTTTTGGTGTTTTTCAATGGTTTTGATTCAAGTTTTGGACTGTTTCTAGTAAGATATGATTGGAAAACACAGCAAAAATGTATCAAGCAATTTTTTTTGGGTTGGTTTGATTGAATTTTTTTTAAAAGACAAGCAAAATCCTAAGGCTAGCAAGGACTATATTCACTGCATTCCCACTTGGATTTCTCCATCCACACTTATTCTTAGCAGGTGACATAGAAGCTTGGCCACACTAGCTCCCCTCCACGACACTCATGTCTCAGGTCAACCAAGCTTTGAGTTCTGATGAATCTCCCATGACAAACTCTTCACCTCTACTAAGAACTGTGAGAACATGGGATGGCTTGGCAATGACTATTGCTGCACCAGCAAATAGAAGGGATGTTGGCTTCTAAAATAAGAGGGTTCTAGTGAATACTTGGGGACATGGAACCTCACAAGTGTAAAACAAGCCACTTAAGGCTTAACCACTCTACTAAGGTCTCTTATACCTTTGAAAGAAAAGGTAGGTACAGTGTTTTGAATGGGATTGCACGGCTAAGGCCTACATACCATGAGGACTTGATAGTTTAGTCTCATCCTTTTATATACCGGCCCAAGTGAAAAACCTATTGGAGTCATTCCCTCTTTCGAGGAAGGCCCCTCTAAGGTATAAACACAAAAAAAGATGGGTTTGGATTTCTGATCACTAAGTTTGCACAAGATGAGAGCATAATACCTACCATCCTTCAAACACTAAGACATGGTGATTTTTACTTTCTAATTAAAGCTATGTGAGAAAGACAATCGTTCATTTTAAGAACCAAAAAAAAATGTTTTCTAATCTAAAACAAGCAAAGTGGTTTCAAAATGAAATTCTTGGACATTCAAATCTATAAAACCACTTGTTCACAGTCTCAAAAGAAAGCCTTGGACCAACGAAAAAGCTGCATAAACTCCAAGTTAGCTCCAAAAGATGTTAGCACCAAACCAAAACCAAAATCAAACAACTAAGCTAAAGAAGTGAAAGTAAAAATAGAAACTAAAACTAAAGGATTCAAATTTTTTTGTTGCTCCAAGAAGCAATTTTTGGGAATCCACCTAAAGCCACATGCTACAGACAAAATATTAGAACCCAAAAACCCTATTCTACTCACAGAAGATGAAAAAGAACCTAAAACTAAAAATGTTTACTTGGCAGGTGATTGCGTCACACCTTTTGTAAGTTGTGTCTCTATGTTGCATCACACAAGGACAATTGCATCGCGTTTTCAAATTCAAATTTTCCCACTTTTGGATGCCTCCTGCAAATGAGTCATTTCTAGACAAATGTGTCGCTACATTTGAAAAATGTGTTGCTCCTCAGCAAATGTGTCACTACACTCAATAGTTGCATCATTCTCTACCCAAAATTTTCAAAACTAAGTTAAATTCATACAAGAAAATCTACAAAATAGTATGCTTGCATCGAGTTCACCAATGTGAGATGGGGTTTCCTAGTTTCTAGCTTAGAATAGTAACATCTAACACCTCTAGACCAATAAATCACACCTAAACAAGATAAAACAATGAAACCATGAGAAAACAAAAACATGAAATAAGAATACTCCCCATGCTTGAATCTTGAATCACTTCCCTTGCTCTCATATTTCTCCTTTTTGCAATCTTTTCCTTCATATTTGTTGCTTCACATGTGCAAATACCTGCAAAATAGTAAGTAGAAAGTTGGAGAAAATTAGCTATTAAGGACAAAGTGAAGGGGGAAGGATGCTTTTATAGACAACCTTTCAAATGGATGACTATGATTAATCATCTAGAAATATTCCAAGATCAATGGTGGAGGATGCATGAGAGGGAGGTTACAGAATGGATGGTTGAGATTGAGTCTTAGAAAAGATGCCAAGATCAATGGTCTAGAATTGATGCACCAAAAATATGCTATTCTTAGATGAATCATAACAGGTATGACACTTGACGACTATGACAACAATGAAGGATATGACATAAATGAATGATAGGGCATGTTTGACCAGGTGGTACATAAATAATTTATTTTAAATTATTAATTCAAAATGGAGGAAAATGGAGGAAGGGGACAAGTGGCAAATAAATTATTTATTCAAATTATTTATTTGGAGAAAATGAAAAGAGGAGAATTTTATTAAATTTATCAATTTAATTAAATGGAGAGATGAAAATTAGACTTGGAAGAATGACACATAATTAAATACTTTTGAAAATTATTTAATTAATGAAGAGGTGCATAAAAGGTCAAATAATAATTATCATCTGACTATAGACAGGTGATGAAAGATAAATAATTAAATAAATAATGATTTATTTAATTAGCAAAGAAAGGGGATATTAGCTATGCAATTAATTTTTTTTAATTGATTAGGAAAGAATAGAGATTAGAAGGTGAATTAATTAAATAATTAAAAATTATTTAATTAATAGAGGCGTGTGATGAATCATAATTGAATAATTAAAATTATTCAATTATCGGAGGATGATAACCAAGAAAAATGATGCTCATAGACTTAGGACATTTTTCAATGTCCACACCAAGGATATATCTTGAGCTAGGGTATAGTCATTTGCATTCAAGTTATATAAAATTTCCCCTAGTTTCTAGTTAATTCACATAAAATATCTTGGAATTTCCTAGTAAAACTATACTCTCTCTCTCTCCAATTCACTCAAAATGACTCCACCATGAGCCCGAGCCTCTGCTTCTTCCAGAAACTACGCTCTACATGAAGATTTAGTAGTCCAACTACCTAATTCCACCACTAAAAAAAATAAAATTCAAGGACTTGGGTCTACCAAGGGTTTGTCAGATGTGTTGCATGGGGTTAGGGAAGCATACATTCCTCATGCTAGGTGGACATTATTCAGTCACTAGTATGGGAAGCGAAATGTTGATGCTCCCATGTCGAATGTATGGAAATATGACTTAGGGAAGTTGGTTGTCCCCAACATATTCATGGATGTTGACCTATTTAAGGCCATGGTTATGAACTATGATGAAGCACTCATAACTATTAGGACTATTTCTGGTAAGACCATGGTGATGATTGATAAGTAGTCAATCTCACAAGTTTTCCAACTCAACTTGGTAGCCAACAAGCCAATTGATTTTGAGGGTTTTAAGAAAAACTACAATCAAAATAATAGCACTTAACGAGTAGTATTATTGCCATTGTTTAGGATTAAGGGGAATAGTGGAAAGTGTGTGAGAACTTCTCCCAATGAAGTGGAACCTTTTAGGGTTGATAGTTTGGAGAATTAATTCATTAAGACTTACCATTCACTCTGCCAAGTCTTAGGAACGAGTAAGCAAGAAAGAATTCCAATTGCTTTGATATTCATGGCAACTAACATTCAAAATTTCATAGTTAATGAGGAATTTAATTTTTTGCATATTTATTTGATGCCATACACAAGGCCTTAAATAAAATTAGGGAGGGCAAGAAAGGAATAAGGTTCTGGTGGTAATCCCTACTTTTCCATATATTTTTGTATAGAGGGAGAATGGAGTTTATCCTTGCTTTCCAAATACGTGACAAAGGAAATGATGGTATTGATTATACAATTTATTAGTGGAAACATGTTTGTGATAGGCATTGTGAGTAGGCCAATTATGTCACTTTTAGAAACTACTTCAAGGGTGTTACATTTCTTGTAGGGTCAATGGTGTAGGGAACCTAGGTCTTCATGATGTAAAAGGGGTCTAATATTAGTATTTTTGTGATTAAGTCATGTTTTTGTTTGTAATAAGGTATTTTAACGCCATGTTGCAAGTTTTGGGTCAATTTGAGTCATGTGGGGTCAATTTTGTGCTGAGATGCAAATGTTGCAAAAAGTTGCACAAGCAACTTTGCATTTTTGTGTTTTTAAGAAGGTGAATGGATGGATTTCATAAGGTAGTTGGTGAACGGTTAGTTTCATTTTGCAAATGTTTAAATATGCCTTGTTGTGGTCAAGTAAATCTTTTGGAGTTAAGCTTTGGTGATCAAATAATAAATATACTCTGTTAAATTTGTGTTTTAGAAGGTTTCTTTGTTGCTACACAGATTGGTACGGCTCTGTACAATCTAAAAATGGTCCAAACTTATGTGGAATTTATGGTGTATTAAATTTAAAATCTATTGCTTTTGGTTTCATCTAGTTTTATCAAATTTTGAGTAATTTAGAGCACTTTTTCTCCAAATTTCTTGAAACCCTCATTAGAGTGTGTTTTGACATAAAATAATGAAGTTCTTCCCATTCCACCAATGAAAAAGCCTTAAAATCAGTGGAATGCATGTAGACATGTTTTTTTGTGTTCATGATGTTGCGGGAGTAGGGAATGAAGGTTGGTGTAATTTTGTTGATTCCCTAGTTAGAAAACCTCATGTTTTAGGCATTGGAGATGCATAGGAGTTAGGGTTTGAAGAAGAATTCTTAGATAGTTATTGAAATCTCTTGGAAAGGGTTTGATAGTCACAATATGATGTGTCTAATCCATTGGCATGGATATTTGAACCTTGGAGTGTGAAAACCTTTTTGTGACCTAGTGAAGCAAGCTTAATTAGGCCTAATTGGCATAGCAACAAAAATTTAACCTTTGTGTTCCAAAACATCCCCACCTGCAATTGAGATATGTTTTCAATGGACTTAATGAGTATCTATAATTTCAATTATATTTTGGATATGAGGTCTTTCAATAATATTATGTTGGAAAAACCATCTATGGAGTACTACTAGGAGTTGGTAGACCTAGGTAAAGAAACCCACCAATAAGTGATTGAAACCTTGAAGAATTGATTGATTTAGGTCAGTTTGAGACTAACCACCTTTGCTCTACATCAAATTGGTATCAGATCATAGGTTTGGTTAATAAGAGGATAGTGTGAAGCAAAAGAGAACAAGATTCCTTCAAAAGGTAACCTATGGCTAGGGAAATGAATGAAATGAAAGAGAAGACTACAAAAGAGATTAGAAAATTGAAGGAACTACAAGATATGTTGGTAGCAAGGCTTGAGGCTGTTGAAACCAATCAAAGGAGAGGTATAGTCTTGGGTGATGTGAGTGACCATGAAGAAGAAGAGGAAGAGGAGAATCACCAAGAAGAAAAGGAATTAGATCCTGAGGAGCAAAAGTTTGTCAAGGTATTGAGAGCAGTCAAGGAAGATAAACACAAGGTAAAGATTGATTTACCTATGCATGGAGGGAACTTGAATGATGAAGAGCTTTTGGATTGGATTGAAACACTTGATAATTACTTTGAATGTGAAGACACACCAGACGAACAAAGGGTCAAGTTGGAAAAATCAAAATTGAAGGGTCGTGCCCTACTGTGGTGGGATTATGAGCAGATTGAAGGGAGGAAGAAAGGCAAGTCAAAAATTGTCTCTTGGGACATAGTGGTGGCCAAGATTAAGGGTAAGTTCTTACTGGCTAATTATGCAATTAAATTGTACAAGAAACTTTAAAATTTGAAACAAAGAGATATGGATGTTAAAGCCTATACTGAAGAGTTTTATAATTTGAGTATAAGAGCAGGTCACATGGAGGATGATGTGGAGAAGGTGGCTAGATATCTTAGTGGGTTAAGTTTTAACCTTCAAGATGAGTTGAGTTTGACAAACTCAAGAACATTAGAGGAATGCTTTCAACTGGCGATTATGGCTAAAGAAAAGCTAAAGAGAAGGAAAGACAAACAAAATAGGCGAAGAGGCAGAAATTCTAGAGGAAGAGGGTCATTTTCTAATCCAAGGAAATCATATGAGAGCCGAGAAGATACAAGAAAAGTCCAACACCAAGTTGTAGATGTGAGAGGTGGATTTAGAGGAGGTAGATCAGGCTTTAGGGGTGGATTTGGAGGTCAAGGAAGAGGTTCTAGTGGGTTCACAGGAAGGTGTTGCCAATGCAACAAGTTTGGACATCAAGCATGGAAATTCAATGAAAATTAGGCCTCTACTTCATTTGGGGGAGAAAGACAGACTCAATGGGTGCAAAAAGATGACAATGAGAGTGTAAAATCTCCATCATAACATGCTACTCCAGAAGTTGGTGAATCACTCATGGTAAGGAGAACCCTCATCAAAGCACTAGTAGAGAAGGAGCCACCACAAAGGAAGACTCTCTTCAAGACAACTTGTAAGTGTTTGGTAAGGTTTGTAAATTTGTAATTTATTCAAGTAGTATAGATAATATGATTTTAGTTCAGATGGTTGAAAAGCTTAAGTTGCCAAGAATACCACATACTACCCCTTACAAAGTCTCTTGGTTAAATAAGGGTCAATATGTTTTGGTGAATGAACAAAGTTGGGTGGAATTTAACATAGGAGGGTATAAGGAAAAAAAATTATGTGCTACCCATGTATGTGTGCCATTTTATACAAGGGAGGACTTGACAATTTGATAGGAATGTTATGTATGATGGAAGAAGGAATACTTATGAGATAGAAAAAGATGGGGTCTCCTATACCTCGACACCATTGAAAGAGGAGGAAAAAGGGAAAACCATGGGATCTAATGTGATGATGGTAGGTAGAAAGGAGTTCATAAAGGTAGAAGAAGAGGACATGGACATTGCAACCACTCCTAAACCTAGATACATTATGACAACATAAATAAAGAATGATTTGATTTTGGAGATCCAAGATTGGTTTAAGAAGTATGTTGCTATGATGATAGGAGGGTGCTCCATTGATTTCTTTCAAAAGGGGATATTGTTCATTCTATTTTTTTCATTCTAGAGGTTAGTATACCTGATCAAGCAATAGCTACAAGGACACAACAACAAATGGAAGAGATGAGTAGCAAGGGTGAAGAGGTCAAGGGTAAACTACAAGGGACTGTGGAAAATTCCAAGAAGATAATTGACATGAAGAAGAAGGAAGTTCATTACAAGGAAGGAGAGGATGTGGTTGTAGGTAATGATGTAGGTTCAACAACATTCTCAAATGAAGGATAGGTCAAAGATCATCCATCAACTAGGCCTCTAAAGTTGGAGCATATTATAGGTGCTAAAGAATTCAAAAAGACAAGGAATAATGCCTAATTTAAATATTTATTCCATTGGAATGGTTTACCAAATGAGGATTTCCCTTGGGGGTCAAAGAATAACATGATCAAGCATGAATCTACTATTGTAGCATTGTCCTCAATGGGACTTGGGTCTATTTTTTTTTGGTAGTATGGTGCAGGGCACTTGGCTCTTCATGATGTAAAGGGGGTCTAATGTTAGTATTTTTGTGATTAAGTCATTTTTTTTTTTGTAATAAGGTCTTTTAAGACCATGTTGCATGTTTCGGGTCAATTTGTGTCATGTGGGGTCAATTTTTGTGCTGAGATGCAAATGTTGCAAAAAGTTGCAAAAGTTGCATAAGTAACTTTGCATTTTTGTGTTCTTAAGAAGGTGAATGGTTGGATTTAAAAATACAATTGGTCAACAATTAGTTTTGGCTTGTAAATATTCAAATATGCCTTGTTGTGGTCGAGGCAATATTTTGCAGTTAAGTTTTGGTGATCAAACAATAAAATATACTCTATTTTCAGTGTTTTAGAAGGTTTCTTTGTTGCTACATAAATTGGTACGACTCTGTACAATCTGAAAATGGTCCAAACTTATGTGGAACTAATGGTGTATTGAATTTACAATCTTTTGCTTTTGGTTTCATCTAGTTTTATCAAGTTTTGAGTAATTTAGAGCACTTTTTCTTCAAATTGCTTGAAACCCTCATTAGGGCGTGTTTTAACAGAAAATAATGAAGTTCTTCCCATTCCACCAATGAACAGGCCTTAAAATTAGTGGAATGGATGAAGACATGTTTTTTTGTGTTCTTGATGTTGTAGGAGTAGGGTATGAAGGTTGGTGCAATTTTGTTGATGCCCTAGTCAGAAAACCTGGTGTTTTAGGCATTGGAGATACATAGGAGTTAGGGTTTGAAGAAGAATTCTTAGGTAGTTATTGAAATTTCTTGGAAAGGGTTTGATAGCCACAACATGATTTTTCTAAGCCATTGGCATGGAGAATTAAATATTGGAGTGTGAAAACCTTTTTGTGACCTAGCGAAGCAAGCCTAATTAGGCCTAATTCAAAGCATAGCAGCAAAAATTTAACCTTTGTGTTCCAAAGCACCCCCACCTGCAATTGAGATATGTTGTCAAATGGATTAATGGGTATCTATAACTACAATTAGATTTTGGATATGAGGTCTTTCAAGAAGATTGTGTTAGAAAAAACCATCTATGGAGTACTACTAGGAGTTAGCTGACCTAGGTAAAGAAACCCACCAATAAGTGATTGAAACCTTGGAGAATTGATTAATTTAGGTCAATTTGAGACTAACCACCCTTGATTTGCATCAGTCAAGTACCAAGGATGCCTATTGAATTTTTAGATTTTCTAAGGCCTATAGAGAGGAAGCTTGATTTAGGAATTAAGCATAATTTAGGAGATGTTATTCTCCAATCAAACTGCATTATGATAATAATCTATGGAATCTTTGCAAGACCTCATTTCCTACAAAGATATGTTCCATTAAGAATTAGCTTCTTGGAATCTATGTGGCAATTGGATCATATAGAGGAGGTGCATTTGGCCAACTAGAAAAATGGTTCATTCTTCCCATTTTGAACTATGTTATTAGACTTTAGAATGAATAAGGAGGGATGAAAGAAACTATATGATAAATCCAAACCTCTCAAGATGACTCAACTAATATAAATAAGATTTAATGTAGAAGGATTCATCAAAAACCTAATAACAACCATAATAATGTCAAAGTTTTATCATAATATTGATTAGAGTGAGGATGTAATAAAAAACTATTTCAATGAGAGGGAGATAAATGAAAGAAAACTTAAGTGGACTAGATTCCAAGGGATTGTGAAAGCAAAGAAGAATAAGGATGCTTCTATCAAAGGGACTTATGTAGATGTAGATGATCCAATTCTAATTATTGAGTCCATATGGAAGAATATAGATAAAATCATTGGTGAATCCACCCAATTGAGGTCAGAGAAAGGGGAAAAGCTCCAATGTTGGAAGAAAGATCAACCTATCAACCTACTAAAATGGACCCATCTACTTATGTATTTAGAAGAATTCCTAAAGGGGTAGTGATAAGAGAACAAGAACCACAATCCCCTCCACATGCATAGATGTCCCCACCTTGTCCACTAATACAACAAGACCTTCCTTCTCCAACACAAAATGTAATGAAATTGACTCTCCCCCAAGAAGAGGAAAGTAGAAAAGACCTCTCTAGTTGATTACCTAGTTGACCTAGAGGATGATGATGAATATTGTTAGATGCAGAGGACAACTGGGGGGGGGGTAAATTATATGTACATTAAAACTTTCAATTCCTCATTAACTTTAAACCTTTATTAATCATTAGAAAAATGTAAGCATGTGAAATAACAATGGAAGCACAACTATACACAAGAGAACACCTGATTTACATGGAAAACCCTAAGTAGGGAAAAACCATGATGAGGATTAGCTCACATATATATGAATAACAACAACGAATACAATTAGGCTCACTACTAATGGCTCACTACCTATAAAATAAGAAAGGTTCATTGTTGGGTGGCTCATTTCCAAGAAGATAAAAGATAAAAGAAAATTATTAAAATGAGATTTACAATCTCAAGGAAATAGGAGAAATCCACCAATACAACTTTGTACCATCTACAACCTTTGGCTCACTACCTCCAGTAACTTTAAGCACACTAAAAAATGTAGACACCTTCTACTCACTGCATCTGGAGTCATAAGCATTAAGCTCATACTAAAATCACCACACTTGATCACATTCACATATTTCACACTTTCCACACATCCCACAAAAACTTCACCTTGCATTTATACTATCCACAACCTAAAAAGTATCAATTAGGTCAACCTCAATGAAACGTATGCACCTCAAATGTGTAACACCAAAATAGGTTAATACCAAACACATACCCAATGGAAACATGTGAATTCGAACCATGCCACAACTTAACTAGAACCAAAATCTACACTTACATGCATCACCACACTTCCACAAATAATAAAAAACCTCCACAATTAGCACCATCACATAAGGTCAGCCAAACCTACACTAACACTAAAAGGAAACCACATACATGCCTCTCTAGGTCAAAAAACATCTCATTGACCACATAGCAACACTCCACAACATCCAAGAATATTCCACATCATCAGGAATTTTCAACAACACTAACACAACCACCCGAAACTAAAGAACATTTTCATTTTGTTCAACCAGACACACTGACAAATACATATAGCTCACTAACCAAACTTGCAAAACACCCGAACACTTAAAACCTCAAGGGAAGGAAGTTGCATACAATATTAGCATATTTCCCAAATCTACAAGACAAGAACCTCAACGAGGAGAAATGCAAATAAATCTTATTTCTTCCAAACAACCTTCTTCACAAGCAAACACACTATCAACCACATCTTCCATTGCCACATGATCTAGAACCTAAAAAATTGGATATAACACCTCTAAACACCTTAGATCATCATTGTTGTGCATTTTATTTGCATACCCTACTGAAAGTAGGGACCCCCTCTTTTTTCTTTCCCCTCTCCAGCTACTCGCTTCTACTTTGTGTTTAGTCATATTAGGTGCTTGTTGGGTCTGCATGAGTTTTCCCTTTAGATAGTCATTATGTTTTTCATTTTAGGTTTTGAGGTCATTTTCCTTGTTTGTGTGATGATTCACTAGTGAATTTAAGTTATAATCCTTTAGCCTTGGACTTTTTTTAATGGTTTCTCTGCATGCTAAGTTAATTTGCACTAAAAGTCTAAGTGTTAAGGCTTTGCAAAAATTATGTGCTAGTATGCCGTCGACTGGCACCGAACACCCTAGCTTCCATAGTCACATTTTTCACATTTCTTAAAATGGGGAAAAACATCAAGTATTAGGTCTAGGTACCCTTCCTACCCATTCTCCCATGTGCTTGAATTGATAAAATGCAAATTTTCTAAGTGTTAAGGCTTTTTACAAATTCTGTGCAGGTATACCATTGTTTGACGCCAGATCCCCCGACTTCCATAGTCGCATTTTCTGCATTACTTAAAATGGGAAAAATCATCAAGTATTAGGTCTAGGCACCCTTCCTACCCATTCTCCATGTGCTTGAATTGAGAAAACTCAAATTTGCTAAGTGTTAAGGCTTTGTGGTAATTTTGTCCAGGTATGTCGTTGACTGGCACCAGACCCTTTGGCTTTTGTAGTGCTCCAGCCTAAAAACCTCTGAGTTATATAGTTAGATTTTCTACAACTTAAGAAATGGGTGAAAATTTTAAGTATTGAACATTTAGTGCCTTTAATATCCAAGTCTCCACATGCCTAAATAAGCTAGATCCATAATGACTAACTTTTGAAGGATTGCAGAAAGATGATTGTGGAAGGCTGGTTGTGGGATGCCATTCCATCCTTGTTTTATGGCACAGACTTGTCTAGTTTTCGACCTAGTGGCTTCCACATTCTCTTTTCCCGCATTGATCATTCCTTGAAAATTTAAAGCGTGATGTGATTCATGCCTTGGAAACATCATTTATCTATGTGCCCAAATAGATAAATCCTAAAATAACTAAGTATTTGGGCTTTGCGGAAATTTTGTGCAGGTATGTTGTCAACCGACACCTGACCCTCCACCTTCCGCATTGCTCTAGCTCACAAGCCTCTAGCTTCGGTATTGCTTTGGCCTATGAAAAGTCAAATCCCCTCAAAAGTGAAATCCCCTCAAAAGTCCATTTCTCGAAATGGAAAATTTCTTGAAAAGGAATGTTTCTTGAAATGGAAAATTTTCTGAAAAAGGAAATTTTCATAAAAGGAAATTGTCCCAAAATGGAAATTTTCCAAAATGATTTTTTCTTAAAAGGAAATTTTCCCAAAATAGAAATTGTCCCAAAATGGAAATTTTCTTGAAAGAGCTTTTTTTTAGAATAGAAAAATTTCCTAAAATGGAATTTTTTTTGAAAAATGAAAATTCTTGATGGACTATAAATCGATAAATTTTAATATTTTAAAATAAAGGAAATCTATCATTTATGGAAGTTTAAATTATGATATTTTATGATAGGTGTTTCTCAGGATGCTTGGAGGGATAAAGGATCAATTCATTGAAGGGACAACATATGAAACAGTGCCATATATTAGAGGGAGGAGTAAATGAATTAAATGGTCAAGATGAACATGCATATGGATTCGTGCAAGGCCTTATTCACTATGGAAAATATCAATATTCAATGCAAATCTACATTGGAATCCATGCCTACCAGCTAGAAAGGTGATTTTAAAGAGGACTATAAAGGATGTTGTTTTCACTTCTCCAATAAGGAGTTGATCACTAAAATTGAGGAAGTATATTTTTTTCTCTATGGGTCAAATATGTAGCCAAATCACTTTATTGGATGTAAAAGAGGCATGTATTGCCAAAATTCAATGTACTTCAAATATTTAATGTTGATTAAATCTAGGCCCTTGAATTGGACTCAATCCTGGCCATTGATTGTAATGTAACATCTATAAAAAGCTGGTAGTTTCTCACTTGTAAGGGGAGAATTCAGTAGTAAGAGTAGAACAATAGAAAATAAGTTAGTTTAGGAGAGGGAAGAACTAAAAATTGTTAAGCAAATGTTGGAGAAATTAATGCAGATAGGTCATTGATTTGGTGAATTTTTGTGTTAAGACTGAAAGTGTTATGGTTTCTTTCTTCTTCTTCTCGAATGTTAATTTCAATTATTTAATAATAATGGTCAAATGTTAATGATGTTTTGATCAATTTGTTGTTCATATTGTTAGAACACAACAATCTACTGAGAGGAGGGGTGAATCAATACATACTCAAATTTTAATCCTTTAAACTCTTGAGCAGACATACTTCTTAGACATTTCATGTGCAGATTGAAATATGAATTACAAAATGCAAGCAAGCACACAATCAAGCATCACATAACACATAGTATATGTGGAAAACCCAAGATGGGAAAAACCATAGTGAGAAAATGTTGCTAGGAGCTACTATCCTAATCCAACCTCACAATGAAATATTTTGTTACAACTTTTAAGGGAATCAACCCTAAGGAGATACCAATCCCTTGAACTAAGCACCAACTCAGTTATATGAAAGGTACCAACCTATTGGATTTACAACATAAAATATCATTACAATTTTTTCCTAAGGAACTCAAATCAATGTTACAACTTACTCTACAATTGCTCAACTTTTTGTCGCTATCACAAAAACTCTCTTCACTGCTCTACACCCCACTAGTTCAGCTATGTTCTTCTCCTTCTTCTTTAGTGCAATCTCGATCCACCTCAATACACCACCATACCCCTTCTGTAGCTCACTCCTTTTCTTTCAATGTGTTCTTTGTTCACTTCTAGAGCTTAGAATCACTTTTGCACTTACACTCTACTCTTCTCTCACTTCTTACTCATTGACACCCACAAAGACCATATTTTCATTTGTTTTTTGTAGTGTTAACTGATGGTGAATACCTCAAGATTATCTACCACTTACAGATCTTCTATTAGGGTTTAGGATATATTCTCCTTCTATCATGCAATTGTATTGAGCCACATTGTAGACACCCAAAATTGTCCATGTCATAACATTACCTAGTCATACATGGCCTTGTAAAGCATCTTGCAATATTGTACCCTAGGTCATTACCTTATCCCATTTATTCCACTTAATCACCTTCCCAAGTAATTAAATAAATCTCATTTATTTAATTAATTCCCCTTCACATGTCTCAAAATAATTCAAATTAAATATTTGAATTAATCCCTCACTTATTACCAAATTACAACATGTATCACATGACTACAACTCTTCACATGCACACCTAATTTAAATAATTTTATTATTTAAATTATGAGATTTCCACTCACATCCTATTTTTAGCCTCACTTATTTGTGCATCATAGGCATCTTTTCATTTAAAATAAATAAAAGAATCCCACTTTTCCCCTCACATCCTAATTTTATCCTCATGTCATAACCCACTTAATGTGCACCATAGGCACTAAAATCAACTTTTAATCCTAGCCATACACATCATGCAATTGAATTTTAATCTTATCCATCAAATCATATCAACTCTTGCCTATAAATCTAGCCTCACATGGGCCATTTGGATCTATCTTTTAGTATCCTCACTCTTCCAAAATTCTTTCAATCTTCTTATCTATATATATATCTTCTTCTATCATCTTTCATCTCAACGTTATGCCACGAAATTGAGCAATCAACAATCAAATCTTACAAATATTGTATTCTCATGTGAGGTGGAGAAGAGCAATGGAGATAAATCGAGTATAGCATGGATTTGGGTTTGCATTCACTTGTTATTTTGATTTGCATGCTTGCTTGTGCACTATTGTGCTAGTTGGAGTTCTAATATCTTGTTGTTTTAGGTTTATATCTAATTTTCCCTAACTACATTGGTGAACTTGATGTGAATCCTTTGATCTAGCTTGCTTTTTGCAGGTTTTATTGACTTTTTGTTGCAAATCTGCCATTTTTTGGACAAAACACTAAGTTTTAAATATTGTGTCATATCTTCCAAACGTCTACAAATTTTTCTATAGTATTTTCATAGAATTTTTTACATCGTCTAAGGAAGCTACAACATAAAAAATGTGGGTTTATCACCTTTTTTGTAGGAGTTATCGTGATTTTTTTTTTATGATATTAAATGTTTGGGTGCAAATCAGCAAATTTTCCAGAAATTTTTACATTTCCTAAAATATCTTGAAATTCTAATGGGGGTAATTTTTTTACAAATATCATTTTGAGGTCACATAAGGTGCTAAATGATTCAATCTTTGTTTATTCTAGGGTTTTCATAAATCTTCATTTCTGGGTGCAAAACAAGGAAATTTTTTGACTTCTTTACATTTTTGGAAATCTCTTAGAAAATTAGTAGGGGTGTCTTATTTTATTTTTTAGTTTTTAGATTAAAAAAATGTCTTGATATAATCAAATATAATTTGACTATGTATATGAAATTATAATTTTCCTTGTTTGATGAGCTTTTTTTATGGTTGCATTATAATCTAAGGAGCTAGAATAGCATTGGCATCAGAATCTATAATAGATTTAAGGATGAAAACAATTAGGTGCACACATTCCATCTTTCATCTCTAATCATTGTTTGTCAACACACTTCAATTTGGGGCTTAAGAAGAACAACTTGTTTGATCACACACTTAAATTTTGGGCTTAAAAAGAACATCTTGTTTGCTATCACATAATTGAAATTGGGTTAAAATGAACAACTATCTTCCTACACATTTCAATTTGGGATCTAAAATGAACAAGTGCTTGAACTATTTTACACACATTTCAAATTTCTAAAGAGAAATTAACAACTACGAGTGTGAATCAAGTGCATGCGTGTATGCTCTCTATTAGATAGGACAACTGAGAGGGGGGGTGAATTATTTGTCACAGATTATAACCTTCAATTTAATTATTGGAACTAACTGTAGACACTCAAATTATACTGATTGATCTTAGGCACCTAATCTTGATTTACTAACATTAGTTCTCCCTGAATCACTCCTTTACTAACCATTTAATCGAATAATATTCATTTGATTAAATTCATCATATTTCATCTTTTAATTAAATAAATCAATTTTATCTGATTAAATTGTTATCTTCTATTAATTAAATAAATCATTTTGTTTAATTAATCCTAATGTTCCTCCTTTGGTTAAATAAATCACTTTATTTGATTAAATCATATTTCATCTCCTTTAAATTAAATAAACTAACCTTTATTTGATTTAAGTCTAACATCATCCCTCTTTAATTAAATAAATCAAACCTTATTTAATTAAATCTAATATTCGTTTTCCTCTCATTTTGATTAAAATAAATCTAAAAATCTAAGTCAAAGTATCAAATCAAGCTAATCTCCATCTAAGTTAATGAAATCTTGATTAACTCTAACACTAATCCATCAAATCCTCTATATTTTGCAACTTGCACAAGTAAATCAATTTAATTGATTTATAAATTCATCTATTTTCATTCAAAAGGGCATCAAGTTGGAATATTCTTCAAATTTGAATTCTCCCTCCCAAAGGTCTTATCCTCCAACTTGGCATTTATGACTCTTACAAGTCCTTTTTCTTGAGCCAAGTGACATTAACTCCTCTTCCACATCTTCATCCACAAGCCAACTTTCAAATTTCAAATTTCCACCTCTCTTCAATAGCATGATGATAAGTGGCATTTTGTTATTGGTTGATATTTAGTCCCACATTCATCCTTTTTGCTCATTCCCCCATCCTTCTTTCCTATAAATGGAGCTATTTTACTAATTTTGGATCCAAAACTTATGCAAATTCATCCATTGTTCATCAAGTTTTCATAGTTTTTTCACCCACCATAGCTAGGTTATTGCAAATTTTATCAAGGAGCACCATTGATCATCATCAAGCTTGCAAGGAATTTGGAAAGGGCTATTTTCTACATCAAAATAACACCAATTCCCCAATGGGATTGAGGGTTTGAATGTTTTAAGCAAGATTAGATAGCTTTCATTTGGTCTATTTGCTTGGTTTCTTGTTCTTGACATTTGAATGAATTGCATGGGGAATGATGGTTTTGATTTATATAATTGACTAATATTGTGTTTATTGTTCATGTTTATACAAGTCTAGATCCACCATTCACATTTTGGTGCTAGAAGGAGGGCATAAATCTCAAAATTAACACATTTTTTTGGCCATTTCCATAATTTTGTATGTTTTTTTGTCTTATTAGGTCAAACAATGATGTTGGAGGAAATAGTGATGCATATGCAGTCTCTATTTTTCCACAAAGCGATGCTTGTTTCACTGGAGCACTGCTCAAATCCTCAAACAACGATGCTATCATTCCAACATCACTGTTTGCACTCAAATAGCGTCATTGCATTTGTGTTTCAAATGGCAATGCCTTTGTTTTCTTTTTTTTGCACTCAATCTTTAAATGGTCATATCTTGGTCTTTTTCAGAGCTTTTTTTTTTGAAATGGGGTATAATTTCATAAGCTATTCAGTGGTGTAGGTTTTTTCAACTTTTATAGAGTTAAAAGTTTTAAATTTTCACCTAAAGTCAAATTACATTGTAACATGGTCTAAATTTTAGAGTTTTTATCCTTAATTATTCATCTAACCCTCATATCTTCTTGTTTCTTTATTTCATCTAACATTTGGAGCTTGGATTGCAGGTTTTAAAGGATCATAGATCATGGAAGTGAAAGAAAAATCATTTGATACTCATTGTAACAAGTGTTTTTAAACACTTTGGGAGCATTTATAATCCGATCTTTAGGATCTTGTTATCTTTAGTTTTAGGACTCCAATACATTTCGTTTGGGCTTTAAAAAGATTAATCAAATGGTTCAAAAGAACATTAGAAACTCACTATATTTGTTTTTGGTTTTTAAGAATTGAACAAAAAAACTTCACACTTCATCTTGGTGCAATAAAAATAATCCATTATTGTTTTTGAAGTTAAAATGAACATGTGCTTATCTTGTTTTGTAATCTTTTCTACAAACTAATATCATTTAAAGGAATATGCACTTCTCTCGCACTTCACGGTGATCTTGAGAATCAAAAGTCTTTTGGTGATATTAGGTTGTCTAAAAGATTTCCTCCACACTTCAATTTGGGCTCTTAAAAATTGAACAAATCTTGCTAGTGTGAGTTAAGTATATTGTGCGTGTTCTCTCTTTGTTCATGCAAAAAAAGATTGATCAAACTACAAATGTAATTACTCTCTTCTATTTACCTTTAGAGGGCCTACCTTGGTGGGAAAAAACACTCACCCCAAGGGAACAACCTGAGTGGTAATGAGCATAAGCCAAGCTCTTCTAAACTGCTATATAAATTTGTGGTTACAATGAAAATTGCAAACAATAGGAAGCGGTGCATGGTAACTCTCCCCCAGTATCTTTATGATGCATAAAGCCCTTGTTCTAAGGGTTGGGAGATCTCTCACAAGGATTTTATCATTGTACCCCCTAAACTAGATTCCCTTACTACCAATCTTTGTTTAGAATCCAAAATCCCAATATTTGTTGGCATTAGGAGGTTGGACCTCTGGAGCCGTCCCACATACTTGCGGTTCTTTGTAGAGATGAAAAGTTCATCATGGGAGATTCATGAGAACTGAAGCTTGGCTGACCTATAGAAGTGAGTGTCGTGGAGGGGAGCCAGTGTGGTCAAGCTTCTAATCATCCACTCTAAATAAGCATAGTTGGACTTATCCAAGTGGGAATTCAACAAATATTTTCTTTTCCATCCTAGGATTGTGCAATTTTGAGTCAGTTAAACACATTGTTTAGATCCAAAATCTTGAAAAAAAATTCAACAAGGACATCAAATTTCAAACCCTTTAGTAGAAGAAAATACCTTTGAAAGAATCCAAGTGCTACTGTTTGTCCCTTGGGATTTCATCCTTAGAGGCTTCTAAGTATTTGGGCCCATTTCTCAAATTTCTCTCTAAAGTCAACATTAAGGAAACTATGGCTTTGACTTCTTGATTCTCACATAATGAACCTTTTGGAATGAAAGAAGGCCTTAGCATAGATATTTAGTTTGAAACTTTAGCAAGACAAGTGGATGTGGTAAAAAAAATTTATTAACCAATATTTAATCAATTGAACCCCACACATGTGATTGTTATCTTTTTTCTTATGATCTTCCAAGCAAAACATTGGTATTTTGGTTTGAACTACTCATAGGGTAAAGCGTGTTCTTCACTATCTTGGTCTTGTAAAAAAGGTTCTCCTTAGGTTCATTTAGGATCAAAATGAACATTTTCATCCATCCTCAAACATCAATCAAATCCCATCTCACAAACAATTTTTGAACCATTGGAAAAATCATTCATACTAGGCTTTTGGTAAAATCCTTCAAATCAACATCAAAATCTCCTTGTTTGGCTAAGTGAGTGTGGATGAATCCTTCCTCATACATCTAGTTAAATTATCATCCTTGAGGACAAGTTTATTCCAAGACAACATCCAACATCTTGGTGTTTATAAGTCCATTATCCAAATCAAATCAAACCAATCCAATCAAAAATCCTAAATTCTAGCATTGATCCAAAATTCCTAAAAAGTTCAACACCCATATCATTTACCCCTTTCATGCTTCATCTCATCATTGGACCTAAATTCCTTAGAGGTCAACAAGGTCAAAACACAAGAATAATATGGAATATAAACTTGATCCATACATCATGAGTAATCTAAATCAACCAAACTATCAAATCCTTACAATGTTGATTGATTATCAAAACTCACATTTATACAATCCATACATGGGATCACTATCTCCTACAAACCTCAATGGTACAACAAATGTGAGTATGTCCAATATAAATTTTGGAAGACCTTTCCCTATGGTAGATTTAAATTAAAGTCCAAACCTACAAATCTATCAACCAAACAATAAATGCATGAGTCTTTAACAAAACAACATTATCCCACCAAATCCATACATGCCAAATGTGAATATACCAAGTACAAGTTTACCAAACATGAACATTTCAAATCCACACTTGGTAAAATTTGGGATAGATATGTTTGTGAATCATACAAATGTTGTTCAAATTCTAAACAATATGTTAACGACTCCATGTATTGATCCATGTCAAGGTAACACCACGTAAAATCAAAGTTACTTAAACAAGGCAATGTGATTCCCAATCACAACAATGTTCAATTTCAACCTATCATGCCAAATCTAAACATTATCCCAAATTAGAACATTGTCCAAAATCAATTTGTCCATGATCCCATACAAACACCACAAGTATACATTCCAAATTTGCTTGAACAAGAACCAAATCAACTATATCAAGGGTGTGAAGATCAAATTTTGTGAGATCAAATTGCTACACTTACCAAAATAGTTGATTAATTGCACCAAGAGACATCTCCAACCCAAAATCAATACACTCTTACATTGGTTAAACCATGCCATCAAAGCATTGAGTTGTTTCTACAACCGCATCATGAACAATATCTCCAATGTCAAGAGTTTGCAATATCAAGATCAACAACATCAACAAAAACCAACCTCCACATCTCGAAGATCAATCACCACATCTCAAAGATCAATCATCACATCTCCAAAATCAATCACCACAAGGTCAATTTAAAGTACAAATCTCACAAGGTAACAAACAAAAAATACACACCACTTGGGAAACCAATCGAATCAGTCATGCAACAGTTGGTACAAGAAAATCTCATCAAAATCCCCTTTTATGAAAATTATCAAGAGCCTCAAGTTAAACCACTAGGGTATAACAAGAAGCACCTTTGTTATTTTCACAAAATAAAGGGACACACAACATCAAGTTGTATTCAACTCAAAAATATCATCCAAGACCTTATTGATAAAAAAATAATAACTATTGAGGACAATGATGAAGATTCAACCACTAGTGATAGCATTGACAATCTCTCCACCATAATTGTTGAAAACAATGATCAATGTCTATCCATCAATGAGTACCTTGAATATGTTTCCTCAACATACATCAAGAGTCACTTTTTAGTCATGATCAACACCCCTAAACAATATTCGACAATGATCTATTTCAAGGAGTGTTAACATTATTTGATCCTATAATCAGTGATCCTTTGACGAATGATCATGTTGAAAATACCTCTACCTTATCCAATGAGTTCGAGGACATATCTCAAAAATTCATTCCAAAGCATGATCAACATCTTTCACCAAAGTCTAGCAATGATCCTTTCCAAGACATATTGACATCCTTCGACCTCATGGTTGCAGATATTGAAGGAATATTCAACTCAACATTTGATCCAAGTCCACTCAAAGATCAAGAGGATATTGAGCCACTTCCTATGCCTAATGAAGATATCCAAGAATCCTTCATAAGTAATCCATCCTTTGAAATTGAACCATGTCAAGAACTTGATCCAAAGCATGTCTAAATCAATTCCAAAATTAATCAAGATCAAGAATTTGTATCTCCGAGATACTACAATGATCTAATGGACACTCTCTTATGTATAAAAGATGTCACAAATGATGATCATATCCATATAACACATATTCCTCCATCTACCCATGAGATGCTTACTCCTAATGGACATGTAGATTATCTTCATTCAAAACAAGAGTCTCATACTCTTGATATTATTACCAAGGAACAAGAGTCTCCTACTCTTAACATTTGTACACATGATCAAGATATAGAAAAATCTAGAGACATATAAAAAATGGGTCATGAAGAAGGCTTCTATAGAAGTTGTGAATTAGAAACATCTTATGAAGGCATATCAAAAATGAATCATGAGGAAGACTTCTATGTGGACAGTGAATCATCAACACCTCTTGAAGAAGCATTAAAATTTGATATTTTACAAGATCAAGCCAAAGATATGAATCAAGAAGTTATTCCACTTATAGAGGGTCCTATCGCTTATAAACTTGGATCACTTACCTTTTTTAGGGAAATCTATCTTATCAATGAAGAAACTACCACCATCGAAGATCCACAACAAAGTAGAGAAGGATTATCACCTTGTTTCCAAGGTAAATCATATCCTATTGAAAATAAAATGTTTCAATAGATGAATTATCAAGGTAGAGGATTAGGCCTACTTAAACAAGGTATCCTAGAACAAGTGCAGATAATTAGCAATCCTAAGCATCAAGGTCTTGGTTATTCAACAATGAATGGACCTAAATATATCAGTGATACCTCTATAATACTGGGGGCAATTTTATCTAGTGCAAACATCAACATAGGGAGCATGAAGAATCCTTATGATGAAACCGATGCCAATACTACAACCAACCACATCATGAATCTTCATCCACCCATCACCCCATCCACAAATTGGGACCAACATCAAAAGAAAGATTTGAATCAAAGCACAAATAATGCTATCAAAGAAAAAAAAGCTAAGGAGCATAATGGAAAAATCAAATACACACGGATACCAAAGAATATAAAGAAAGATTATCCCTATCAAAATCCATTAGTCAAAGAAACTATGGGGAAAAATAAAAAAGGGAAAAGTATCCATCAAAAATTTCCACAAAGGAAAAATTAGGCTTCTCAAGAAATGTACAAAGTATATCAAGCATTTGTTCCTAATTCTATTCACACTTCTGTATCCACACATTATTGCTCACCATCCCAAGTTTGGAGAGTCAAAGGTTCCAAACTATCAACCAATCCATCTCCTAATCCTAAACACACAACACCATCCATGCCTCCACACATGATATCCAATTCTTATGTTGACCATGTATTGGCATCCAACCTTCATCATAAGGATTTAGAAGGAATCCTATTGTGATATGCACACAAAGACAAAGTTAACTCCTGTATAAACAAAGCAGATCAGGAATTTCAAAAGTTGCATTCAATTGCACGTATCTTGGAAAAACAACTTCTTTAGGTAGGATATCGATGACACATTATGACAGAAGCATCTACATCAACACCACTAGGTGATTCAACATGATCTTAAAAATATTTCACAAAAAAATATAAAAAAATCAAAAAATCATGAAAATAGTAAAGATAAAAATCATCCTCTAGTGAAAACCACTATGATGGCACTTTGGACAGGTACCATGATGAAAACCTGGAAAATAGGTGTCATGTGTAGAATCGAGCATCTACGTGCACTAGTTCAGGTGGAATCATCTCATCCCATCCATAATAAAATCCAACGTTCCATCCATATTATCCATAATAAATCCATTCATCTATTAAGCATTTATCCAATCCATTTTCATTCATCTGCATCCATCTTCCAAATTATCTTGATCTTGATGAAAGTTTTGTGTACACTTTACACTTGCTTATGGTAAACATCTTGACCTGAGTCATTTTCATTGATCCTATTCTATCCCAATGTTATCTGAGCCATGAAAAACTATCCAAATGAGCATCCTTTATTCAAACACCTTATCTTATCACAAGATAATCCTCAGCATCCTTTATATGCTAACCCATATCCATCGATCCATACATCTATCCAAGCATCCATCCATGGCATTCTATACATTGCTAGAAATTGGGGGAAGATATTTACATTTTCTTTAGGAGTAAATCTTGATCTATATCTTCCAAATTATGTGGTGATCCGAACATTGGCAAACATAAAATCAAATTGGTCAAACCACTTGTGAACAAAAATTCCAAATCACTATCCCATGGCATATTTTGATGAGAAGATGTTCCTTATCAAGATTTATCTTTCATCGAACATAAATCCAAATAATCAATATCAGTTGCATCTAATTGGTACTTCCATGTCATATAATTTCATCCAAAACCAACTTTTGTTCCAAATCAAGCTTCAAAATCTTGATCAATCAAATCCAATCAATCCATCATCTTGGGATATCCTTCCCAATCCTTGTGTTTCTTAACACTATCCTTGCATTCTTGTGTATCCTCATCAATGTTATCATCATCAATCCATCATCATCTTGGGATATCCATCCTAATCCTCGTGTTTCTTAACATTATCATTTCATCGTTGTGTATCCTCAACAATGTTATCATCATCAATCCATCAATCTAATCAATCAACCCTAGCTTGGTTTTCAAAAAAATTACAAACATAGCACTGATATCATCACACATGTCCATATCCAAAATGTCAAAATCGGGCAAAAAATCCAAAAACATTCAAAAAACCAAGAAAATCCAAAAACATCAAAAATAATATCAAAATCCAAAAACATTCATAAAAATAGAAAATGTCAAAAACATGGTATCTGAACTACGTTGTCTCTGAGCTTAAACATAGGAAAGGCTAATCTTTGATCAACCCCCAAGACACAAAAATATTCAAAAAACAAAAAATCCAAAAACATTCATAAAACCTCATAAAACACCAAAAACATTGGAAAATTTAAAAATCAAAACATTTGCAAAACCTTGAAAATACCAAAATCAGCCTCAAAAAATTTCAAGAACATCAAAAAAATTCAAATATTTGAAAAAATACACCCATCCTATCTTGCAATCACCCAAAATAAACCTCCGCTCACAATAAATCAATCATCATCCTCAAACTTTGGTGAAACAATCAAAAACGAGTCTAGCAAGTTAAAAGTTAAAACTCAAACGTCAGGGTCTCAAGTCTAGGTTAGTAAGTAAACAAGTTGGTCAACTATTGGTATTAATAGCCTATCATCTAGTCAATCCAAAATCATCTAATAACATCATGTCCTAGGATGCATCCTTCCTACAATGGAAATCAACATCAGGCATCACTGTAGTTTATGCTTGTCTAGCGGTATGAAGAACATTAGCTTATTTTTTTAGTTGATCTTTGTCTTTTGACTTATCTTATTGCACTCATTCCAATGACCTCTCGATGATGTCCAAATAAAGGGATTTAGAGAGAAAGGAATGGGGAAATTATCATTATCTTTTATCTTTTGTTCTTATTGGATATTCTTATAATATAACCTTGGTCATGCCTACTTTGTTTGGTCTATAGGGAGGTTGTTTTAGGTGTCTTGTTGACCACATAGGAAGGCTCGCCTTTCTATGTTTTGGTTTGAGATGTTTGAAATATCTGAATTACATTCTAAATAGGGTTCCATATGCCAGGTGTGAATAGGAATACTCCTATCTAATTGTTGAGTCAAAGTCCATCACACTAGGTGCAACACCATCCTAGTTCTTTATACCTTGATGCATCATACCTATGCGTGTTATCAAACATAAGGTAAGTAGCCCTTTTTAAAATCCCAATTCCTAATAAGAAAATCATCATCATCATCTCTAATAAAGTCTCATATATCATGGGCTTGTTGGATCCTCTTGTCTTCATCTCGTTTCATCTTTCTTCTCTCCAAGCTAACATGATACCATGACAATTAATCAAAAACATCATCAATGCATCCATCCTGCATCCACAAACCATTAGCATACATACATCTCATAATACTAGCATATCACATCATCCATCTCCATGCATTGCATCATCATTTAAGATGTTTAGGATAATATAGATTGGTTATTCTAAGCATCTCATAAACAATCTCATTTGCATCATCATCATAACCATCCATATGTCCATCTTGAACCTCTTTGTCGCAGTGTACCAATATACTTCTTTCCACTGGGGAATTTGAAAAAATCAGAATTTTTTTTGAATTTTGATCTTGACAAGTTTACTTTTTGAACCAACGCAGAAATTACATTGCTTTAAAGAGGGGAAAAATGTAGGCACTCAAATTATACTGATTGATCTCGGGCACCTGATCTTGATTTACTAACATCAGTTCTCCCTAAGTCACTCCTTTACTAACCATTTAATCGAATAATCTTCATTTGATTAAATTCATCATATTTCATCTTTTAATTAAATAAATCAATTTTATCTGATTAAATCATTATCTTCTATTAATTAAATAAATCATTTTGTTTAATTAATCCTAATGTTCCTCTTTTGATTAAATAAATCACTTTAGTTGATTAAATCATATTTCATCTCCTTTAAATTAAATAAACTAACCTTTATTTGATTTAAGTCTAACATCATCCCTCTTTAATTAAATAAATCAAACCTTATTTAATTAAATCTAATATTCATTTTCCTCTCATTTTGATTAAAATAAATCTAAAAATCTAAGTCAAAGTGTCAAATCAAGCTAATCTCCATCTAAGTTAATGAAATCCTGATTAACTCTAACACTAATCCGTCAAATCCTCTAGCTTTTGTAACTTGCACAAGTAAATCAATTTAATTGATTTATAAATTCATCTATTTTCATTCAAAAGGGCATCAAGTTGGAATATTCTTCAAATTTGAATTCTCCCTCCCAAAGGTCTTATCCTCCAACTTGGCATTTATGACTCTTACAAGTCCTTTTTCTTGAGCCAAATGGCATTAACTCCTCTTCCACATCTTCCTCCACAAGCCAACTTTCAAATTTCAAATTTCAACCTCTCTTCAATAGCATGATGACAAGTGACATTTTGTTATTGGTTGATCCTTAGTCCCATATTCATCCTTTTTGCTCATTCCTCCATACTTGTTTCCTGTAAATGGAGAGCTCTTTTACTAATTTTGGATCCACAACTTATGTAAAGTCATTATCTACACATTTTTATGCAGATTCATCCATTGTTCATCAAATTTCATAATTTTTTCACCCACCATAGCTAGGTTATTGCAAATTTTATCAAGGAGCACCATTGATCATCATCAAGCTTGCAAGGAATTGGGAAAGGGCTATTTTCCACATCAAAATAACACCAATTCCCCCATGGGATTGAGGGTTTGAATGTTTTGAGCAAGATTAGATAGCTTTCATTTAGTCTATTTGCTTGGTTTCTTGTTCTTGACATTTGAATGAATTGCATGGGGAATGATGGTTTTGATTTGCATAATTGACTAATATTGTGTTTATTGTTCATGTTTATGCAAGTCTAGATCCACATTCACACTAACATATAAATTGATTAAATGATTAACCATCAAATTCCAATGCACAAATACAATAACACAAAATTTACATGGAAAACCCAATGAGGGAAAAACCACGGTGAGGATTAACTCACACTATAGAGAATGTCAAAACTGATTACAAAAAGGCTCACTACCTGAGATAAGGCTCACTGCCTACAATAAGGACTCACTATCCATAGGGATACAACTTGGAGGGCTCACTGCCATAGAGATACAAAGAAGACAAAGAAGACTTGTTACAGAGAGACAACAATCCTAATGCAACAAAGGATTCCACCAGAATCACTGATCAACTTGCATGAATGTTAAAGTTCGCCTTCTACTCACTACATACAAAAAATCAACATTAAGCTTTGCACTAATCAACCACACATATAACTCACACACTTTCAGAATAGCATCAAAGTCACATCTATTCTCTCAATTATCTTCCTTATTTTCTTATGTATAATTTTCATTGCTAGCTCATTTTGTATTTATACTATCTCCAACCTTGAAAAGATACAAAGTTGGACATCCAACTTCAAATTCAAATTAGGTTGACACCAAACATCCTAGGGTGGAATTAGAATGAGGGTGACGTAAACACATGCTTCACTGGGACCCATAATAGATCCAACACGCTTCATCTGCTTCAAAGATAGTGCTTAACACATGATCAACCAAACCAGTGTAAAACACATAGAACAATTAAGCTCGTCACTTCTAGAAACCAAAAATATCTTCAATGCAATCAGAACATCTTATCTCTAAACCCACAAGTCAAAAGAGTTCATCAAAGGGAAATCTTGACCAACAACATTTCTCCCAGATCTTAGCTAGTACATAGAAAAACATAGTTCACAATTGGTGAACACAACTCGATCTTCACAATGAGTGAATATCCAAGAATCTGGATATAGAAACCTTTAGCAACCTTGACTAGCATATCTGAATTGGATGAACACATGGAAAAATACTAGAGCAACATCTGAATACCTACAATCTTTCTTTAATACAATTTTCTCAATATCCTCAACATATACAACCAATAGCAACTAGTAGATGACCAGTTGACATCAATGACATCACTTCCATTCCTCTTTCCATTCTTGCAAGAATCTCCCCCTTTATCATTGATGGAAACACATGATGTGAAAAACCATCAAAGACACCATACCAATTCTAGAAATACTTCTCAAGATTTTTCTTTTGCTTCTCCACCTAAGATCATTTTCCTCATTACCTGTTTTCTCTTTTTAGTTTTCTTTCCTTTCACATGGTTTTTATCCCCCTTTTACATCAATGACAAGGGCACAAGATATGTTCATTGAAACTTCCTTTGACATGAAAATAGAATACTCATAATGACAACACTTGAAACTACCTACTCCACCTAAGAGGCAGCTGCCAAAAAATTAGTCCAAAGAGATAGAACCATGAATCCATCAGACTGATGCACCTCCAAATGCATCTTATTTTATGAAATGAGTGACAATAACCCATAACTTCACTTGAAGATACTCAAAATTATCTTTAGGAAGAGCCTTTGTAAATATATCCACAATTTGATCCTTTATCGAAACATGCTCAAGCTAGACTTCATTTTCCATGACCTTCTCTCTCAAGAAATGATGCCTGATAGATATATGCTTCATTCTCAAGTGCATCACAAGATTCTTTGAAATGTTAATTGCACTTGTATTATCACATAAGATAGAAATAGGATTTGTTGGCATATGGATTTGGGAGATTTTTTATGGCTTCTAGTGTTGTCATTGATGGCAACTAAAGTCATTATCTCAGTTTGCAAATCAGGATCTACTTAAACCAACAGAAATTGTAGTATGCAGTGTGTTATCGATCAATAAGTTAGTCTGTATACTTCACTAGATCATTATTTTATGATGTGGATCTGTAGGAAAGGTTGTTAAGCATGTATGTTACCTTATTGGTGAGTTTTGTGATGTTGTAGCAATTTGTGTATGAGTTAAGAGATTTGGTAGAATGATTTATTGTTTATTTTCTCATTATGGCTAACTTGGTGTATATAGCATGTCACAGATGTATAAGGAGTAGTTGTTTTAATATTTCTTTTTTTGGGAATTTTGATTTGGGTCCCAGCTATAGTCTAGCCAACTTGTGTGGGTGCACATTAATTTTAATTGGTGATTTAAGCTGACTGTTGGAGAATAATTCATGTTTTGTTGAAGTTGACTTAAGTGATTAAAATCTTTGCTAGTGGATATATATGAGATTGGTAATTCATTTTTGAAAGTGTACATGATGTTTTAAGAAGGTGTGTGTGTGAAAAAATTTAGAGCAGTTGTATGAGCATACATCAAAAGACCTGTTGAGTGAATTTTTGTTTGTACAACAAAAGGGTTGTTGTAGAAAAGCAGAGCAGAAGGCAAATTGGACAGAAGGTCTAGAATTTGTTTTATGAGCTTCACTGGAACTGAATCCAGGAATTTGTAGATGCTATCTTCTCAGTTCATTTTTTTTTTTAATCACAATTTTTTTTTAAGGTAGTGAGCCTTTCTTATTTTGAGTAGTGAGCTCTAGGCAGTGTGCCTAAATGCAAGTGCATTCCCTTTTGTTCATAATTTTAATAGGGTATAATATTGTGGACTAACCTCCACCGTGGTTTTTCCCCTAACAGGGTTTCCACATAAAAATTTTGGTATTATGGTGTCTTGATCATCTTGTTTATGTGCTTGCATCTTTATTTCTATTCATGTGCTGAAAATGATTTAAGATCTGAATTGAAAGTTAAAATTGTTGAACATTGATTCACTCCCCCTCTCAGTGTTCCCTGAGTCCAACAAGATCATCATATAGCACTGCGATATCCTTCAATGTATGTTTCATACATAACACTTGTGTACAACAAGATGCAACAACAATATACTCAGATTTAGTAGTAGACAAAGATACTGAATCTTTCTTCTTACTCAACCATGCCACCAACCTACATCTAAGAAAGAACACACCACCACTTGTACTCTTTTTTACATCTATACTTCTGGCCCAATCTGCATCTGTATAGGCACTAATTGTAAAGTTAGTATCTTTAGGATACCATAATCCATAATCCAAAGTGCCATTCAAATATCTGAATATTCTTTTAACTACAAGAACATGTGTTTCCTTTAGATCTTCTTGAAATCTAGCTTCAAGACAAACTGCAAGCATAATATCTGGTCTAGTAGTAATCAAATACAGTAGTCCACCAATCATAGATCTATACTTGCTCTAATCAGCCTTAGGTGAATCATCATCTTTACCCAGCTTGTAACCAACCCCATAGTAGTACTTACAAGTTTGGAGCCATCCATCCCAAACTTCTTCAACATCTCTCTCACATACTTAGATTGTGAAATGAAAATTCCTTTCTTTGATTGATTAATTTGTAGCCCAAGAAAGAAATTCATCTCTTCAAACATAGAAATTTCAAATTCTTTATGCACCTCTTTTGCAAACATCTTGCACATCTTTTCATTTCCTCCAAAGATAATGTCACCAACATATACAACTACAATAAATATATTGTCATTTTCAATCTTGAAATATAAATTAATTTATGTCATGCCTTTGTTAAATCCTTGTTGACTCAAATACTTATCTAACCTTGCATACCAGGCTCTAGGAGCTTGATTCAACCCTTATAAGGCTTTCTTCAATTTGTACACTATATCCAGTTGCTCTGTTAACTAAAATCCTTCTGATTGTTCCATGTAGACCTCTTCTTCTAGCTCACCATTCAAAAATGTTGATTGGACATCCATCTAATAGACTTTGAAATCTTTATAAGAAACTAATGTCAAGAACATCCTTATATCTTCCATTCTTGTTACTAGGGAAAACATTTCCTAAAAATCTATGCCTTCTACTTGTGAGTAGCCTCTACACACAAGCCTTGCTTTTTTTTGACAACTTTTCCATTCTCATTCAACTTATTTCTGAATACTCATTTTGATCCAATAATATTTTTGTTTTCCAGTCTTAGGACCAATTCCCAAGTTTAATTCTTCTCAATCTGCAAAATTTCTTCTTTCATTGCTTCTTTCCAATGTTCATCCTTATAAGCTTCACTTACTGACTTTAGCTCAATCTAAAAGAATAAACACAAATTTACTTCAATAGTAGCTTTGCTTCTAGTTAACACACCTTTCATCTTGTCTCCAATAATTTGACTTTCTAAATGATTCCTCTATACATATTTCAGTGTCCTAGGGGACATCACCGAAGCATCTTCTTCTCTTTCATTCTATTCATTTTTCCTTTTCTGCTCATCTTTATCCTGTTCTTCCATAATTTCTTCTATTCTTGCAAAGTCATGTTCATCAGAAACATATCCATCAATATCAATAGAATTCTTCACTATTTCATCAACCTTCACATTCGAGCTTTCTACAATCTTCCCCAGTCTTTTATTGAAACATTTGTATGCCTTGCTTTTGGTAGAATATCCAAGAAATATTCCTTCATCACTTCTTGCATCAAACTTTCCCAAAGTTTCCTCATCTCTTCTAATATAGCATTTGCTTTCAAATACCTTGAAATATTTAACTGTAAGAATTCTTTCGTGCCATAGCTCTTAGGGATTCTTTGTACTATTTTTTCTTGCTTGAACTCAATTGAATACATATACATCAATTTGAATAGCTTCTTTCTAGTAAACTTCTAATAATTTGGCTTCAATGATCATTAACCTAGTAGCCTCTTGAACTGTTCTATTTTTCCTTTCAACAACTCCATTCAGTTGAGAAGTTCTTAGAGCAGATAACTGTCTCTTTATTCCATGCACTTCACAAAACATATTGAACTCATGGGAGGTGAATTCTCCACCTCTGTAATATCTTAAGCATTTTATCTTCAGATTCACTTCATTTTCAACCATAGCCTTGAATGCCTTGAACCTATCTAATGCATCTAATTTTTCCCTTAGAAATGTAACCCATGTATATCGAGAATAATCATCAATTAAAAGCATAAAGTACCTTTCACCAAGTAGACTTCACACTCCCATAGGAACAAAAAGATCTATATGAACCAAATTTAGTAATCCAATAGTAGATTGTTCTCTTGATCTGTAATGATTTCTTCTTTGCTTCCCAAACTGACAATTCCTACAAATAACATTTATAGGTTTTGTAATTCTTGGTAGATCTCTCATGGCCTGAACAACACTAATCCTTTCCAAGTTATCAAAATTCATGTGACACATTCTCCTATCCCATAACCAACTATCATTTATCTGAGTCATAAAGCATCACCCATCATCACCCTTAAGATGATAAATATTCCCTTCAAATTTATTTCCTATAGCAATCAATGTTCTAGATCCTTTTCGGATCTCACATTTCTCATCCTTAAACACAAGATCATATCCTTTTCTGAACATCTGACCAATGCTCAATAGATTATGCTTCAAACCCTTAACATAGTAAACATCGTTAGTATGATGCTTTCCATCAAAACTTACTAAATCTATGCCACAAATTTTAGCACCAGTATCATCTCCAAAAATAACTAGACCTCCATCATATTTCTCAAGTTTCAAAAACTTACTCTTATCACCAATCATGTGATGTGAGCAACCACTATCAACTACCCAAAATTTCTTTTCCTATTTAGCATGTAGGGTAGAGATAACTATACCTTCATTTTTCTCCTTCTCCTTCTCTGGAGGACTTTCCTCTGTCTGTTTTTTTGAATTAGTAGAAGTAGGTACATCCTTAATCACCAAGAACAAGCATTCATTGTCATCTAGATCCTCATATTCTAAATCTTCATCTAAAATACTAGCAGTCTCATTAACATAGTAAGCTATGTTAATCTTCTTTCCTTTCTTTTCTTTCTCATATCTTTGTTTATTCCTTTTAGCTCTCTCTAGAAACTTTTTAGCATAGTGACCAATTTATCCACAACTAAAACACTTAAAGGGAAATTTACCTTCATACTTACTGGAACCTTTTCTCATTCTTCTTACAAAGTTAGCTTCAATTTCATCAAATCTTTCTTCATCCAGATCATCGGTTTTTGTAGATTTAAAAGCAGTCTCTATTTTGCCTCCATTTCATAGATTCAGTTTCCCCATCTCATAAGATGTCAAAAATCCTAGCATCAAATCCTTATTACAAGTCTTATAATATATAGTTTGCTCAATAACACTCACCTTTTCACTATAAGCATCAGGAAGAGTTCTTAGAATCTTCTTTACAATCCTAGTTTCATCTATAGTAGCACCAAGAGATTGTATTCTAGCCACTACCTCATCTAATCTTTGTACATAAGCTTTAACATTTTTATCTTTAGACATATGTATAAGATCAAACCGTGTTTCCAAATTATGTAATTTTTCCTCTTTTACTCTTTCCTCACCATCGTGTGCTCTTTCTAAAGCATCCTAGACTTCCTTAGTTGTCTTCAAAATTTGAACCTTAATCAACTCAGAATGTACCAGACTATTCTTCCAGATGAACTTTTACTTATTATTTGCTTCATGTGCTCTAATTTCTTTAACTGTACTCAGACCATTAGTGGGAGGAGTGTAGGGATTCTTATAAGCTTTCTCCACATCATATATGTAATACTCTAAATATTATTCCATCAATACTTTCCAAATACCATAATTAGTTCCATTATAACTTGAATAATCAAAGACCATTTTTTTATCCACCCCGAACCTTCCTCAAGTGGTTAAGTTCTTCACCAAGGAACCAAGCTATGATACCAATTGTTGGATAGGACAACTAAGAGGGGGGTGAATCAATTGTCACAGATTATAACTTTCAATTCAATTACCAAAACTAACATATAAACTAATTAAATGATCAACCATCAAATTCCAATGTACAAACACAATAACACTAGATTTACGTGGAAAACCCAATGAGGGAAAAATGATGGTGAGGTTTAACTCACACTATAGAGAATATCAAAACCAATTACAAAAAGGCTCAATACCTGAGATGAGGCTCACTACCTACAATAAGGACTCATTTTCCATAGGGCTACAATCCAGAGGGCTCACTACCACAAAGATATAAAGAAGACAAAGAAGACTTGTTACAAAGAGACAAAAATCCCAATGCAGCAAAGGATTCCACCACAATCATTGATCAACTTGCATGAATGATAGAGTTAACCTTCTACTCACTACATCTGGAAACTCAACATTAAGCTTCAAACTGATCAACCACACACATAACTCACACACTTTTAGAATAACATCAAAGTCATGTCTTCTCTTTCACTTATCTTCTTTTCTTATGTACAATTTTCTTTGCTAGCTCATTCTGTATTTATACTATCTCTAACCTTGAAAAGATACAAAGTCGAGCATCCAACTTCAAATTCAAATTAGGTCGGTTCCAAACATCCTAGGGTGGAATTAGAATGAGGGTGACCCAAACACACACTTCTCTGGGACCCATAATAGATCCAACATGCTTCATCATCTTTGAAGATAGTGCTTAACACATGGTCAGCCAAACCAGTGAAACACATAGAACAATTAAGCTCGTCACTTCTAGAAACCAAAAAAATCTTCAATGCAATCAGAACATCTTATCTTTAAACCCACAAGTCAAAAGACTTCATCAAAGGGAAATCTGGATGAACAAAATCTCCTGGATCTTAGCCAGTACACAAAAAAACATAGTTCACAACTCATGAACACAACTCAATCTTCACAAAGAGCCAATAGCCAAGAATATGGATATAGCAACCTTTAGCAACCTTTACTAACATATCTAAACTACATGAACACAAGGGAAAATATTGAAGCAACATCTAAATACCTGTAATATTTCTTTAATTCAATTTTCTCAATATCCTCAACATATATAGCCAATAACAACTAGTAGATAACTAGTTGACCAGTTGACATCAATGACAACACTTTCATTCCTCTTTCCATTCTTGCAACACTTTCATTGCGTTGCAAGGTGATCTTGAACATCAAAAAAACCTCACTTGGTTCTCTTTTGTCATACCCTTCTTAGGAGGCCTGCTTAGAAACACACCACTCCAAGGGATGACCTCAATCGAGAGGTGAATCAAAAGACACTCTCCTTTGGGAGTTGAAATCTTATCACTCTTGGCTAAGGCCCAAAGAATTTTATACCTTTGGGAAGTGAAGGTGAAGGGTGGGTTACCTCTTTCTCTCGACTGTGTGGAAAGATTTTTCTTTCAAATCATCCCTAGTCTACCTCATGCATCCTAGATTAATACCTAATTGGCCATACCCACTTGACTAACATTATTCTTTTTGTTGTGTATTTAAGTGTTTTTTTAATCATAACATTTAATCTTGAAAGAAAAATTTATCATTGTGTTTGGTGTGTGTGTTCATCCATTCACATGTGAGATCTTGTGTTTGATGTTTCCCAAGTCAAACTTCTAATCAACACTTTCTGCATCATCCAAATCATCCAATCTTGTCATTCCACATCATATCTTTATCATCATCATATCTTTAATCCAATCAACATCATTTTACACCATGCCAACATTAGAAGACCTAGTACCTGAATTCCAAGACCTCCTCCAATCACTTTATCAAGCACCACAATGCTTAGATCAACAAACTATACATGAGATCCAAGAACTCATCGAACAATTTCAAGCTGATGAAATCCAATCACCTCAAATGTAACATCTCATAGCGCAAGCCCAATATCTCATAGCCACTTTTCAAACCCAACAAGCACATCATCCTCTATTCATTCAACACCAATCAATTCCACCTAATTCCTATGTGGCATATCCCTCCATTCCATATCAATATAATCCATCAACCTATCAAAACAATTCCATATCACCTTATCCCACATCCTTCCATAACATTTCCACATCACCTTATCCCTTATCTTTCCATGTCAATCCTACATCAACCTATCAATTCATCCCACAACAAGCACATGTGAGCCAAAGTCCACCTTCGCAACAAGATGAAAAGCCTTTAAGTCTTAATGCCATCTTTGACAAGGGAAATACCAATATAGCTCATGCATCTTATAAATATATTATACCACCATCTAATCAAATTCCTATCCTAAAGCCACCATGTCCTAGTCCAAATCCATTGGTCCCCACACATTCCAACCCATCAAACCCTTGATTACCCACACAATCATGCAATCCTCCATCAATTCCATGCCCTAAGTTCAAACATTACAAAATCAAACCAAAATCCACCTATCCACCTAAAAAGGATGTGACCCAAGGGCTACTAGCAAGGAGTAAACCATGTCAACCATTTCCCATCCTTGGGCTTACAAAAGATTATTCCAAGACCATTCCTAGTCTTCTAATTTCATCATGTCACCCACAACCCCTTGAACCTATTCTAGAGTCAACCTCCATCATGCCCTCATGAGATTGATCATCAAGAATATTTCAAGACCCTCCAAGAGCTTTCCTCATCCACTTCCATTCAACCAATCCAAGAGGTATGTCAAGATCCTAATCCTCAACATGGGGAAACATCAAGCCCTCCTACTAATCAAGATCAAATCATTTTCATTCAACCTATCCATAACATATATCTTTTCCATGATCAAGACAATATTCATGATGAAGAACCTATCCATGGGCAGCTTGATCTTATCCATACCCCCACTACCATTCATGAACAAGACACCCAAGATCCACATAATGAAAGTCTTGTTGACCTAATTGAACATTCACCCCATTCCATGGCCTTCCTTTGAAGAGAAGAAAATTCCCCTCCGTGTAGCCCTATACATGATGCACAAAATCCCACTTGTCATGATGATACATGTACCTCCCAAGCACACATAGAAGATCAAAAAATTAACTTGGATATACATGAACATAATAAAGATCCTAATGATCTTTCCAAATCAACTATCAATCCCACCTCAAGTCCACCATCACATCCCATTGGTCTTACCACCTTCATCCATGAATGTTCCTCCTTAGGACAACAACAACCATTTTACTCCACTTCACCTAATAATGAACTTGTGTCTAGTTTCCAAAACACACCTAGTCCCATTTTCCATCGCATGCTTCAAAACATGAACTATCAAGGTAAAGGCTTAGGCCTTTATGAACAAGGTATTTTGGAGCCAATCTGTGTCAAGGTCCCTCCACACTCTTATGGCCTTGGATATACACCTCAAGGACACTAGTCTCAAGATGTTGGTACTTCCTCCATGCATCCTAAGTCCACCTCCTTCCATCATAAGCTCTATCATACACCTAAAACATATGTTGCCATTCCACCTCCATCATCCTAAAAATCACAAAATCATGTGACCGTACACCTTCCATCATCCACTCTACAACCATTATTTCCAACTCCTAATATCCCTCCATCTAATCTACCTCCACTACTCCCAACACCTAATATCCCCATTATCCAATCCCCTTATCCACCTACGCATAAATCCTCTAAAAATCCTAATCATGACCAAAAAATTCACACATTGTCTAAACATAAAGCTTCCACTCATTCCACCAAACCCAAGGGATTCCAAAATAAAAATTTGGTTGCCTCTACACATAAATTCAAAAATCCTAATGGTCTTAATGCCTTAGCATACAATTGTAAAAAAGTAAAAGCCAAGTACATCCAAAAAGCAATATAAATCCATACCTTCAAAAGAAAATTCTAAAAACAAAATGATTTGGGTACCTAAGAAAAAATAAATCAAGTAAAACAAGGCATCCACATCACAAAAATACCAACCATCCTCTTCCATCCAAAAATCCCACTCCTTTCAAAAATCCCACTAGCAAAGAAAAAATCATAAAAATACTAAGTCTATGTGGGTACTTAAAGCACTTTGGCAACCATCTCCTAAGAAAACATTGCCATTGCTTCCTACACCACCTTTCTATCAAAATCTTCAATTTTTAACACAGCGTGCGAAACCATTGGTCATGATTCCATTCCCACATTCCTCCATCTCCCCATCCTTCAACTACTATCCTACATATCTTCCCAATTACATTCCTATGGTCCATGCTTTTGCATAAACCTTTCATCCATTCTTTTACATAAGTCCTATACAATCCACATCATAATCTATTATTCCCCATCCATCCTTGCATAAACCTTTCATAATCTTCCATCTACCTAATCCATCTCACACTCATGCAATTCCTTACCAACATCTATGAGCACACTTGATATGGTCCATGCAACAACATCCATCTAGCAGGACTATCACCTTTCATGGAACTAGAAATTTCAATCCCTCATATCATTCTCCTATACAAAAAATCAAAAAATCAAAAAATTCATAAAAAAAAAGAAGTAAAGAGAAATCCCTTCATCCAATGGTGAAAACCTAGTAAATAGGTGTCTTGGATAAGTATCATCATGAAAACCTAGAAATCAGATGTCATGTGTAGGTTGATCTTCTATGTCACTTACACTTTGGGGAATGTTGTCTCATCCTATCATATCCTATCTTACCATGTCTTATCTTATCATCCTTAGCCATCATACCCATATACTTATCATATTGAGTCCATTCATACTCTCTTCCTCCTTTTCATCTTGATAAAAATAGGGGACAAAATGTTGAAACATGCTTTGGATATCTTTTGATATACCTCATCCTTCCAAACAAGCCTATCATTATCCTATTTTCATAAGCTTTGTCAAGAAAAATCCCAAGTATTGTACCTAGAATGGGGCATGTTATTCCTATATGGCATAGTCTTTGGAGATCACATCCTTGCTCTCCTAGGATGCATACATCTATTCCATTCACTATGACCTATCCTTTTTATCGATCCATCTATTATGAGCCTTCTACCCCTTGTCCTATCAACCACCCTTTCATCCATCAATCCCATCTATCCCCTTGCACCTAGACTTGGTTTTCCACTGTCATTGGTATCTAGCACAAAGGCTACCCAAATTGTCATCCATTGACATCTCAAAAAAATTGAAAAAAGTCCTAAAAAATACAAAAAAATTTGAAAAAGGTCCTAAAAAAAATCCCAAAAAATACAAAAAAAAGGGAAAAAGGTCCTAAAAAAAGACAAAAAAACCAAATAGCCAACAAAAATCCAAGCAATTAAATCAAACCAAATCACTTCTTCCAATCAATTCAACTCCTTCAAATCAATCTTCAAATTATCAATCAGTCAGTCCTCTAATCAAATTGCTCCAACTTAAATCATTCTAAGAAAATTAGTTCCTCAAGTAATTCATCAATCATCTTCAATAATTCCAAGCAATAATCCAAATTCAAGTCAATCCTTGATCCATACCAACCAAGCTAATCAATCTTTCCAAATTATCCAATTACATCAATGGTCTTTATCCTAGCATTGTTGTAAACCCAATCAATCAATCAATCAATCATCCTTGTGTTGATCTAGGGATATATCATTCCCTTCAATGACAACACTATCATAATCATCAATCAATCAATTAATCATTGGTTTATAACTTGATAGGGGCAATACCTTGTTTGTTCTTGTATCATTTGTGCATGCTTGCTTTCTTTCTTGTGTCTGTTATCATTTTTATCTTGCATTTTCATCAAATCTGAATCACTCCCAACTAATATTCATATCTTGTATCTAGACAAGGTTGTATTACTCTATGGCACAAGAAACATCATCACCTTGTTCTTTATACCTTGGTGCATAAAGCTTAGTGCTACATCAAACATATGATTGCTCACTTTATTATAGCATAAGTGTCATTCTTATTTTTCATCCACTTCCTATCTTGTATCATTCATCTCATCCCTCCTTTATCATTTTATTCATTTCAAGAGAATACCCGTGTTTATCCAACCTTCCTATCCTCTTGAGGGGGCATCATCATTATCATATCCTACATCATCATCCCATTTATTCATATCTTTTACATCATCCTATTCTTCTATCATCTCTTTTCTTCATTCATCTTACTCCTCACTTCCTCAAGTGGCTAGGTCATCATCTTTTTTTCCTCTATCCATACCTTAGCTTCTTTGAAATGATGTTACTCGACATAAATCTCATCATCTCAAAGAGGGGAAAAATGAAGGCACCAAAAATTGCCCATGTCATAACATTACCTAGTCATACATGACCTTTTAAAACATCTTGCAATATCGTACCTTAGGTCCTTACCTTATCCCATTTATCCCACTTAATCACCTTCCCAATTAATTAAATAAATCTTATTTATTTAATTAATTCCCCTTCACATGTCTCAAAATAATTCAAACTAAATATTTGAAGTAATCCCTCACTTATTACCACATTGCAACATGTATCACATGACTACAACTCTTCACATGCACACATAATTTAAATACTTTTTTTATATAAATTACGAGATTCCCACTCACATCCTATCTTTAGCCCCACTTATTTGAAAGTCATAGGCATCTTTTCCTTCAAAATAAATAAAAGAATCCCACTTATTCCCTCACATCCTAATTTTATCCTCATGTCATAACCCACTTAATGTGCATCATAGGCACTAAAATCAACTTTTAATCCTAGCCATACACATCATACAATTGACTTTTAATCTTAGCCATCGAATCATATCAGCTCTTTCCTATAAATCTAGCCTCACATAGGCCAACTGGATCCATCTTCTTCTAGTATCCTCACTCTACCAAAATTAATTCAATCTTCTCATCTATCTAGCTATCTTCTTCTATCATCTTTCATCTCAATGTCATGCTGCGAAATTGAGCAATCAACAATCAAACCTTCAAAATCTTGCATTCTCATGGGAGGAGGATAAGAGCAATTGAGATAAATCGAGTTTAGCATGGATTTTGGTTTACATTCACTTGTTATTTTTATTTTCATGCTTGCTTATAGTCCATTATGCTAGTTGGGATTTTGATATCTTGTTGTTTTAGTTTTATATTTGATTTTCCCTAACTACACACACAACATTAAATTCTAGTGCAGAGAGTTTTCCTTCATTCTCTCTTTCAAAACCCTAGAATTGGATATGTAATTAATGTGTCATCTGGTCATTTGATCTAATCTCAATCCTTGCTTCTACAACCATCTGTGTTGCCACTTTGTGCATCAAATAATATCACATATGTCATTGATGAAGGTAGAACATTTAATTTCCACCTCCATTGTGGTTCATAGGCGAGACCCTAATTACATGAAGTTAGGCATTTGACCTCTTTATGTTCAAACCTGAGTTGTTTCTCTCCTACCTTTGTTCCACAATCCTACATTCTCCATTCACCATCATATCTTTAAAACATGACCATTCAATAAACAGTCTTTAAACCCCCATTGTTGATTTCAGTTCCATTGAAATCACACCCATCATGTATCACCATACCACTGATGACATTCGCATTCATTTCTGAGATGCAACAACCACCATCTGATGGCCTCCTTTGAATCTTTGTCATCCATCACATATCATTGTATTGCACTTGCCTCCATCTTGCATTATCATGATGCATAGTAACATAGTGATCACCATTGGATCATTTGTTGTTTAATCTACATTGTCCCCCATTACCCTATTAGCACTGATAATGGGCCCGAAATAGCTCCACAGGCTATTGGGAAAATTCCATGTGTCTTGTTCTGACATCAAATTCCACTACCATTCAACACTCATCACCCATTGTTGAAAGCATGAACTCTTTGAATGGTGTATTAGTGCAATGTACTAACACCCAGTGATGCAATAATACTTGGACACCTATACCTACTAATGTCACAAACCACTAAATCCTAAAAATCATTGCTCATCGCCCAATTTATCCTATCTCTTCTCTTCACAAAAAAAATGTGAAGTGATGGGGTGATATGACACCACGTGTCTCTAGACCCACCAAATCTTTGTCATCCTTCATCGTGCATCATCCAATTGAGCCTTGTTTAACAACAAATGTTCCCTGCTTCCCCGTGGGGCATAGTCAGGTCCCATCAAGAACATAACGGGCTAATGGGCACCGCCCAATTAACTTGATCACGGCCGTTGAACCATCTCCATCGCACATCGTTGATCTTCAAACTGATTTCAAAGAGCTTTCTACGATGCATGAGATCTAGTGATGGCTATCGAATCTACTAACTTTGATCGTGCATCGTTTGATCTCCAAAGGAACATATCAGTGACATCAACTAGGTGACTAGGTAAAGAGGTTAGTCACTGAACAAACTTAAAGGCATAAGTTATAACCTATGCAAACTAAAATCTCCAACAAGTAGTCAATGATAGAATAGAAGATCTATTAAGGCACCATGACTGCAAACATCTAAGGTTTAACTAATAAACCCTAATTTTATTTGAGGGCACAAATAATTCTTTTTTGAGCTCATCTTTCATCCATTGGACTTGCAAAACACATCTCTAAGATACTCTCAAAAAACCCATGCTGAATTTGGCCTTAGATTTCACTTTTGAATACTGGAAGAATTCACTACATCATAGTGACAAAGTTGCATGACAACAATGTAACATTTTTTGCAACTTTTGCAATTTGTAGTCCAGCTTCTAGAACTAGATCCACCACACACCATTTCTCTTCTTGGACATCAATGACAACTTCTTGACATCAATGCTAGCACTCCCTTCATACAAGATCAGTTCCATCACACACCTGATCCCCCTTTTATATCAATGACAACAATATGCTAACAATCTCCCCCTTTTCCATTGATGAAAAAAATAAATTTCTCATGCCCATGGTCTGATACCACTTGAAATTTGTAACATTGAATCTTTGTATCAACTGGACTATCTAATCAATTCACTTACCTTGCTCCTCTTTGCTCACATTTCTCTATCTTGAGAATTTTCATCTCTTTTCTCCCCCTTTGACATCAATGGAAAAGGGAATATTCTCCCTGACACTATACTCCCCCTTTGATAAGAAATTCAAAGAGAAATTCAAATGTCTAATCAATTCACTTACCTTGCTCCTCTTTGCTCACATTTCTCTATCCTGATTATGCAGCCATCAAGTCGTTAGAAATTTGTAAAATCATTGTTACCTGACCTGATCCATCTTTTATATTTCTAGGGATGAATGAATTATAAGTGAAGCTCCCCCTGGACTTATGCCCTATCACTACAATTTAGTGATATGATGTGGGAGAAATTACTTCCAACTTCTACCTCAAATGTTCAAATTTTTCCTTGGGAAGAGGCTTGGTGAAAATGTTAGCTACCTATTCTTTGGTTGGAACATACTCCATTTTGACCTCTTTATCTACAACATTCTCTCTTATGAAGTGATACTTAATAGATATGTACTTTTTTCTGGAGTGCATCACTGGATTCTTTGATATGTCTATGCCACTTGAATTATCACAAAGAATTGAGATTGGTTTTTTATACTCCACTTTGATATCCTTAAGTGTCTACTTCATCCATATAACTTGAGTACAACATGATGTTGCTGCCACATACTCTAGTTCTGTAGTGGATAAAGTGATTGATTCTTGCTTCTTGCTCATCTAGGAAACTAACTTGTTTCACAAAAAGAATTCCCCACCAATGGTGCTTTTCCTGTCATCTATAGTTCTTGCCCAATCAACATTTGTATACCTGGTTAAGGAAAAATCCTTGTACTTGGGGTACCATAGCCCATAGTCAACAATACTTTTAATTTATTTAAAATTTTTTTTTACAACATTGACATGAGACTCTTTTGGTGCAACCTAAAATCTTGCCACCGAACATACTGCTTGCATAATATCTAGTCTTGATGCATTTAAGTATAGCAAGATTCCAATCATTGAACTATAAATTGTTTGATCTACCTCTAGTTATTCATATGATTTACTTAATTTACAACCAATTATCATGGGGTACCAACTAGTTTACTATCTTCCATTCCAAACTTCTTAAGCATTTCCTTAGCATACTTGGTTTGGGATATAAATATCACCTTGTCAGTTTGTACAATTTGTAAACCAATGAAAAATGATAGTTCTCCCAACATTGACATCTCAAATTCATCATGCATGAGTGTAGCAAATATTTTACACATTTTATCATTGCTACCTCCAAAAATGATGTCATCAACATAGACAACAACAATAATCATGTGCTCATTTTCTGATTTGAAGTACAAATTACTATCTGCACATCCTTTCTTGAATCCTTGTTGTTGTAGATACTGGTCTAATCTAGAATACCATTCCCTTGGTGCTTGCTTTAGACCATACAATGCTTTCCTTAATCTGCACACATAATCATCATCCTCTGACAGTTGAAAACCTTATGGTTGTTCTATGTAGACTTCCTCTTCTAGGTTTCCATTTAAGAATGCAGATTTGACATCCATGTGATATACCTTGAATCCCTTACACACTGAAAATGCAAGAAACATTTTGATTGGTTCTAATCTTGCTACTAGTGCAAATTTTTCTTCAAAATCAATTCCCTCAACTTGTGCATAACCTAATCTTTCCTTATTTCTTACTACATCTCCATCTTCATTTAGCTTGTTTGTAAACACCCATTTTGTGCCAATGACATTTTTGCTTAGGGGTCTTAGAACCAATTCCCATGTTTTATTCTTCTCAATCTGATTTAACTCTTCCTCCATGGCCTTTATCCAACTCTCATCATTGCTAGCTTTAGAAAAGATCTTTGGCTCAATCTATGACTAGAGAGAAAAATTTACTTGTTCCTTAATCTTTGCAATTTTCCTCCTGGTCAGAACTCCATTTTTGTCACCAATTATTTGATCTACTGGATGATCCTTTTGCACAAAATTTATAGGTTCTTTTTCATTCTCTAGTTCACAAACTTCTTCCTCATTTTCTTCATCAACAACCTCTTCTTCATCTTCTAATTCAATCTCAAGGTTGGTTCAATTGGGCTTAATCTAATTTGTATCCTCATCAATCTTGGCATTGATACTTTCCACCATCTTATGCAGCCTCTTGTTATAACATTTGTAAGCTTTGCTTTGGGTGAAATATCCTAGAAATATCCCTTCATCACATCTTGAATAAAATCTCCCCAAATTTTCATCTTCTCTCTTTATGTAACATTTTCTACCAAAAAATTTGAAATACTTGATAGATGTGGGTCTGGCATAACATAACTCATATGGATTCTTACTATTGTTTTCTCTTAGAAGAGCTCTATTCTAAATGTATACTACAGTGTGAACAGATTCTTCCCAAAAAAATTCTATCAATTTGGCCTCATTCAAAATGGATCTTGTCATATCCTTAACTATTTTGTTTCTCCTTTCTACAACTCCATTTTTTTGTGGAGTTCTTGGTGTAGAATATTTCCTCTTAATTCCATGGTCTTCATAGTACCTATTGGATTCACTTGATGTGAATTCTCCTCCTCTATTTGATCTTAAGCACTTGATTCTCCTACCAGTTTCCTTCTCAACCAACTTCTTGAATATTTTAAACTTTTCAAATGCCTTCTCCTTTTCTTTTAGAAAAGTTACCCATGCCATTCTAGTATAATCATCAATTAGTAGCATTAAATACCTTTCACCTTGCAACCCTTTTGTCCTCATGGGACCACACAGATCAGTATGAACTATTTGCAAAGGTTTTATGGTTGAATAATCCTCTGTTGGAAAATTAGCTCTTGTTTTCTTTCCTTGTTAGCATCATTTGCAGGTTGTATTTGTAGGCTTGGTTATCTTTGGAAAGATTCTTACTAGCCCTCTTGAACTTATTTTGACCAAATTGTTAAAATTGACATGCCCCAATCTTCTATGGCACAACCAAATTTCATTTGCTTGACTTATTAGACAACTTTTAACTTTTAGTTCACAAAGTTTGTATAAGTTGCTATCAATCCTTACTCCTTATGCAATTGTCTTACCATTCTTTCTTATTTTGCAGCCTTCAAAATTAAGCCTTGATTCCTTTGTCTTATTCTTTCCATCTAGGATCAAGATTTCTTTACCACAAATCTTGATGACAATATTATCTCCTCGGCTTACTAAGCCTTCTTTACAGTTTTTGAGCTCAATGAATTTTCTCATATCTCCAGTCATATGCTTGGAGTAGCCACTATCAATTAGCCACAAAATTTGTTTCTTTGCATGCAATGCAGTTTGGGCAATCATAGATTGAGTAGAAATATTCTCTTTTTCTTGCCATATTTTCTTAGGTTTCTTTTAAATATTTTCCCCCTCTTCTTTGGAAACATTAGATCCCTTTTCCACTTTGGAATTTGTATTCTTCTTCTTCTCAGATTGAGCATTTAATGTTATAAAAAAAATTCTACAGTGTTTATGTATTTGACCAAAATTGTTGCAGTTGTAACAGATCGCATTCATATCAACTAAGGGAGTAAATGGATTATTGCTTAAGTAATTTGTATTCCCCTTAGGAATGACTCTTCATTCACTAGCTTTATGACCAAACTGATTACATGTATAATAATATCCATGAAAGTATGAATAATACCTAGTCATAGATGGCCTTCTTTTTATTGTCCTCCTTGGATTACGTACTCTTGTAAAACCATCAACATCTATTCTTGTCATGTTTTGCTTCTTCCTTTGTTGATCATGGAATGATTGTTTATTCTTATTTTCTACCTTAGGATTATTTATTTCATTTGATTTCTTCAACTTAGTATACTTTTTCTCTTCTTCATCTACATTTTCCTTGTAGAATTTATCATCATTTGAACTTGAATTTTCTACTACCATAAACCTTTCATAGAGTTTTGCAGACTCATTGACAAAGGAATTCTTTCCTTTTTCTAGTCCTAACCTTGATTTCTCCTTGTTTGCAGGTTTTTGTGTGCTCAATAGTTCATCAAGGATCTTTGATCCTCCTTTTAGCTTCAACCCTCTTTCAATTTGTTCTTTGGCTTTCTCCAGATCTTTTCTTAACGAAACCACTTCTAGCTCAAGCTTCATGCATCTATCTATTTCAGATCCAACTTTATTTTTCATCACCTATTCCATCCTTTTGGCTTCTTCTACTTTGAAGTTTCAAACTCACTACCATCTGGTTAGACTCCTCAAGCTCTTTAGATAGCTTCTTATTTTCTTTTTTAGTCTTTCAACTTCATCTCTCAAAACATAAAGATCTTCTAAGGAAGAAATAAGTTCTCCCTCTAGATCTATATTGGCTTCTTATTAACCAAGATGTTTACCCATACCATGATTCTACTTCATTGAGTCTTGAGCCATGAGAAGAAATTCTTCATTTTCTTCATCCATCACAAGAGAACAGTTGAAATCATCATCTAGACTATCATTAGCATTAGATGAGTCACTTCCTTCTTGAATGTACAAGATTTTCTTCTTCTTTTCAAAACTATTCTTTATAGGATAATAGGTTTTCTTAATCTTATGTTCTTCCTCTTGTTCAAGATTATCCTTCTTGTAGGTACATTTAGAAGAAAAATGTCCTACTTTACCACAGTCAAAGAATTTGAAAGGTAACTTACCTTTGTACTTGCTAGATCCTCTCCTTAATCTTCTGATGAAGTTCTCCTCTTCCTCATCAATTTTCCTTGTTCAAATGTGGTGGTTTCAGCTTTATTTTTCTTGGGTTCTTCATCCTTTATTTTGTTGACAACCTTGAAAGCAACTTCTTTTCTAGATGGTTCTCCATCTCCCATCCTCATCTCATAAGTGGTGCATATACCATGAAACTCATTAAGAGCGAGTTTGTTTATTTCTCTTCCTTCCTCTATTGCTAAGATCTTAGAGTCATACTTGTATGTCATAGACCTGAGAATTTTTAGTACAACAACCTCTTCCTTTACTTCTTGTCCATATCCTCTAATGGAGTTCATTATATCATTAACTCTCTGAAGATAGTTTGTAGTATTCTCTTCTTTTGTCATCTATAGACCTTCAAATCTGGCCCTCAGTACTTGAATCTTGGCCAATTTTACTTTGGAATCTCCTTCATAGATCTTCTTCAATGTATCCCAGACATCTTGTGCATTTTTACAATATATAAGCTTGCTATGAATTGATCTAGACAGGCCATTTGTAAAAGAAAACCATGTCTTTTCATTGTTTTCATAATCTCTTTTCCATACATCATTAGTAGGAGGTGTGACTGGTGATATGTATCCATTTACAACAGACATCCACACATCAAATCCTAATGACCCCAAGTTTCTCTTCATTAGAAAACTCTAGAAAGTATAATTTGTTCCATCAATCAGGGTGGCTTGTTTGTGGAAAAACCTTCTTGACTGGACATTGTGTTCACTAATCCAAGAATCTACTCAAGCTGGTTAAGATTCTCCTAGGGGACCTAGGGCTCTGATACTAATTGTTAGAACACAACAATCTACTGAGAGGGGGGTGAATTAGTAGATACTCAAATTTTAATCCTTTAAAATCTTGAGCAAAAAACTTCTAAGACATTTCATGTGAAAATTGAAATATGAATTATAAATCAAGCATCACATAACATACATTATACATGGAAAACTCAAGATGGGAAAAAACACGGTGAGACAATGTTGCTAGGAGCTATTGTCCTAATCCAGCCTCAATGAAATCTTCTCTTACAAGTTTTAAGGGAATCAAACCTAAGGAGACACCAATCCCCTGAACTAAGCACCAACCTATTAGAATTGTAACATAAAAGATGATTACAATTTGTTCCTAATGAACTCAAATCAATGTTACAACTTACTCTACAATTGCTCAACTTTTTGTCACTATCACAACAACTCTCTTCACTAATCTACACCCCACTAGTTTGACTTTGCTCTTCTCCTTCTTCTTTACTGCAATCTCATTCCACCTCAATGGACCACCATCTCCCTGCTACAACTCACTCATTTTCTTTCAATGTGCTCTCTGTTTGCTTCTGGAGCTAAGAATCACTTTTTCACTCCACACTCCACTCTTCTCTCACTTCTTACTCAGTGACACCCACGTAGACCATATTCTCATGTGTTTTGTGTAGTGTTAACTGATGATGATTTCCTCAATATTCTCTACCACTTACATATCTTTTGTTAGGGTTTAGGATAACTTCTCCTTGTGTCATGAAGTTGTATTGAGTTTCACAACATTAAATTTTGGTGCAAAGAGTTTTCCTTCATTCTCTCCATCAAACCCTAGAATCAGATATGCAATTAATGCATCCATCTAATCATTTGATCTAATCTTGATCCTTGCTTCTACAACCATCTGTGTCACCCCTCCGTACATCATTGATATAGGTATAACATTTAATTTCCACCTCCATGTCAATTCACAGGTGAAACCTTGCTTACATGGAGTTATTTGTTTGACCTCTTCATGTTCAAACCTAAGTCGTTGATCTCCTACCTTCGTACCATGATCCTACATTCTCCATTCACCATTTTAGCTTTAAAATGTGACCATTTTATAAATGGTATTTAAACCCCCATTGTTGATTTCACTTCCATTGAAATCATACCCATCGTATCTCGCCATACAACTCATGAAATTCACATTCATTTCCATGATGCAGTGACCACCATTTGATCACCTCCTTTGAATCTATATCATCCATCACATATCATTGTATTGCACTTGCCTCCCTCTTGCATTATCATGATGGATAGAAACATATCGATCACCATTGGATCATTTGTTGTTTAATTTGTGCCATTCCCCATTACCCTATTAGTACTGACAATGGGCCCACAAAATCTCCATGGGTTTTGAGGAAAATGCCATTTTTCTTGGTTTGATGTCAAATTCCTCTACCAATATTCAACACTCATTTCCCATTGCTAAAAGCATCAATTCTTCACAGTGTATTAGTGTGATGCACTAACACCCGACAAAAAGCAATAATAATTAGACACTTGTTCCTACTGATGTCACAAACCACTAAATCTTGAAGCTCATTGCTCATCACCCAATTCAACCTATCTCTTCACTTCACAACAATGAGGTGAAGTGATGGGGTGATATGACACCACATGTCTCTAGACCCACCAAAGCTTTGTCATCCACCATTGTGCACCATTTGATCGATCCTTGTTTAATCGTGACCATTCCTTGCTTTCCTGTGAGGCATAGTCAGGTCCCACCAAGAACATAACAGGCTGACGGGCACCATTTGATTAATTTGATTATAGTTCTGAACCATCTCCATCACACATCACCAATCTTCATACTAATTTTGAAGAGCTTTCTGTGATGCATGAGATCTAGCGATAGCCATCAGATCTACTAAATTTGAACATCCATTATTCTATATCCAAAGGAACATATCATTGACATCAACCAAGTGACTAGGTAAAGAGGTCGATCACCAAATGAACTTAAAGGCATAAGTTATAAATTATGCAACCTCCAACCTCCAACAAACAATCAATGAAAAAATAGAAGATATGTTAAAGTGCAATAACTGCAAGCATCTAGGGTTTAACTAATAAACCCTAATTTTGTATGAGGGCACAAATATTTCTTTTCTAAGCTCATCCTTCACCCCTTGGACCTACAAAACACATCTATGAGATACTCTTAGAAAACCCATTAAAATATGGCCTTAGATTTCACTTTTGAATACTAGAAGAATTCACTACAGCACAGTGACAAAGTTGCATGACAACAATGCAACATTTTGTGAAATTTTTTCAATTTGCACTCTAACTTCCAAAACAAGATCCATCACATACCATTTCTCTTCTTAGACATCAATGACAACCACTTGACATCAATGCCAACACTCCCTTCATACAAGATAAGTTCCATCTCACACCTGATCGCCTTTTGACATCAATGACAACAATATGTGAGCACATACATTTTATGATTTGCTAATTGTAAATTGCTTTGTAAGATTAGTCTGAGCCAAATATTGCATTAAGTTCAACTATGAATGTTTTTGTTCATGTCATGCCAGTTATTGGGTGTATGAATGGATGTTTATAGTATGAAAATATTTTAGTTTTCATTGAAGATTGCACTAGTTTTGTGTAGTTGTAGGCTTTTCCTTAGTCAAGCAGAAATAGGTTCCATGGGAATTTGTTCATCTACAACATTAACCATTATTATGATTATTCTTAGGAGTTAAATTAGGATCTCTCTCAACCCTATCTTTTGATCTTTCTTTGGATTATTTTTAGAATCAAAAGCATCACCACACTACCACATTTGATTTTAAGACATTTTCAAATCTCTGATCTTGATATTATAGTTTGGGTTTATATCCATTTTCAAATTTTATGAAACCCTCACTTAAGTTTGACACTTCTATGCTTGTTGAATTGTAATACCCTCATTATTACCAAAAAATCACATCATCATTGAGCTATTTTTTGCATTGTCAAGATCTAACTTTATAAACATTGGGGTTATTTTTTGAAGATAGTCTGAGGGAAGTCACCTTTCAAGAGAGATAGAAAACTCATGTTTTATCTATGTTGAGTAGTGCTAAAACACTCATCAACAATCATATCCAAACTGCACAATCATATATTCATCCCTGAAGAAATGTGGAGCACAACACTAAGCACAACTTTTTCACACTATACACTCTTTTAGTCAAATTTTCTCAAAAGAACTTGGAAACCAAGTGAACCAACTACATAAACAACACTATACAAAACTTATCAACTCATCCACAACATCTCATCATAACTACACTAGAGGTTGACATCAAACCATAACATAGATGAAAACATAGTGCAACATAAACCAACCATCTCCACACTAGGGTTTGACATCAATGACAACATCAAAAATCTTCTAAGGCATCAATGACAACACACAATCTCCATACTATTGAAATTAATGAAAATACCAATAGCATACTTGCAATCCCCCCCTTTGTCATTGATGGAAACAACATCTCTAAAAATCTATCAACAAAAAAAGTAACTTCTGCATCAAGCAACACTCCCCTTACTAGGGCATCTCTTACTCTTTACACTCTCTCTTTATAGAATTGATCTCCTCCTACCTGAGGATTTATTCATTCACTCATTAAAATCATACTCTCCCCCTTTTTTCCTTTATTTTTCAAGCAGTATTATCCCCTACAATATTCTTCCACAATTTTTTTTTTCAACCAACTCTCTCCCGCATAGAGAATTTTTCCTTTTTTGCTCTCCCTCTTTGGCATCTACATACATCAATTTGACACCACTTGTTCACTTCAATTTAAGCAACACCAAAAAGCAACTACTATTTTTCCACTACTCTTCTCCGTAAATCTCTCACTTGTACATTCTATACTACTCATTCTACTACTCCCTCTATTTCTTTCCATTTTCTAAACATTCCCCTTAGGGACAATAGATATTCTCCACTTGACCACGCCAATCAAAAAAACACCACTACTTTCCCCCTTGAGAGGTAGCCTTCAACATTAGTTTAGGAGCAAGAACGTATCTTGAAATGCTTCCTAGACAGGTGCATCAACTTATGCATCTAATTGAAAGGAGGGGAAATAACCCCTAACTTTTGCTAGAGATACTCAAAAGTATCTTTAGGAGAAGCCTTTGTAAATATATCTGCAACTTGATCTTTTGTAGGAACATACTCTAGCTTCACCTCATTCTCTACAAATTCCTTTCTTGGAAAGTGATGGGTGATCCCACAATAGTGGTTTGCAATTTTTGGCCAAATTGGACACTTAAATAATTTTTTCTAACTAAATCTTCACTTTCGGGCACCTGTAGCAGGTAAATCGTGATGAATTTGAAGATGATGCAAACTAGAGTTTCGTGACATTTTGTCTGTAGATTTTAAATATATTTTTTTCAAAATTTTTGGAATCAAATTGCACCTCCTTTTCCATCTCCCTCAAAAACTAGTTTTTTTTTTTTCTTTCAGAAAACAACAATTTTAAGGAGTGACCCTCACTGTATAAAACATAACTTTTTTTCCATGAAGGATAAAATTCTATTTCTTTCAAATTTATATTTTTAACTCTGATATCTAGTACTTCCACTTAGTTAAATAGTGTTTTATTGAATATTTTTTCCTTAATCAAGTTTCAAAGTCAAACCAATTACAATTCAGACATAGGCAAACCGTATAATGCGTAACTTACTTTTTTTGTATACATATCAAAATTCAATTGTTTTTTTTGTTGGATCAAAGACTTCAATATTTGGTGCACTCATATTTTTCAAAAAATAATTTGATAATATTCTATTTTTCCACATGTGCAGAATAGAGAGCTTCATTTTTGGTGAAAAACCTACATTCACAAGAAATAAAAAATAAATATAATAATAAAATAAAATTTATTTAAAATTATACTTTTTGGGAAGTTTATAATAAGGACTACATACTTACAAAAAATAAATTTTAAATGAATTCATTTGATCCCCCAAAAGGTAAATCAAAAGTGGTTTTTTATTAGCATTTTGATAGGTGTAAAGGAGACTTTGTTATAGGTATGGTTTAAGACTAGTGGGGTTCTATCCAAAGGGGTTTGATCTAAGGTAGTTTGATCAAACCCTCTTCAATTGGAATGATTTAAATGGAAATTTTTAAGAATTAAATCATTATATTTTCTAAAAATATGTGATTTCAACAAAAATCAGAATCTCCCAGAAATTGTAAACCAACTTTGTGGGATTACCCTGATACTAGATTGAGATATGTTTTTTTCTTAAATAAATTATCGAGCTCTTTGAAATAATGATAGAACTTGTATTATCACATAAGATAGAAATAGGTTTACCATATGATACTTTGATATCCTTCAATATTTTCTTCATCCATAAGACCTGTGTGCACCATGATTTTGTTGCAATATAATCTACTTTTGTATAAGATAATGAAACTAAATACTACTTCTTACTCAACCATGAAACCAATCTACTTCCAAGAAAGAAAGCACCTCCACTTGTACTTCTTTTGTCAACTATACAACCTACCCAATCTGCATTTGTATATGAACTCAAGGAGAAATCAGTATCCCTAGGATAGCATAAACCAAAGTCCAAAGTACCCTTCAAGTATCTAAATATCCTTTTTACTGCTACAACATGTGATTCTCTGGAATCTTCTTGAAATATCACCACAAGAAAAACTACATGCATGGTATCTAGTCTAGTAGTAGTTAGGTATAGAAGTCCACTGATCATTGATCTATAATTTCCCTTATCTATCTTAGGAGATTCATCAATCTTACTCAATTTACAACCAGTAACCACATGAGTACATACTAGTTTAGAATCCTTCATTCCAAAATTCTTCAACATTTTCTTAACATACTTTGACTAAGAAATGAAAATACCTTTTTTTCAATTGACTAATTTGTAAACCAAGGAAGAAATTCATCTCCCCACACATTGACACCTCAAACTCTTTCTACATTTCATCTACAAAATTTCTACACATACCTTCATATCCTCCAAAGATAATTTCATCAACATACACTACCACAATCAATATTTTTTCTTCATCAACAGTGAAGTAAAGGTTGCTATTTGCAATACCCTTTTTCAATCCTTGTTGTAATAGGTACTTATCCAACCTTGCATACCAATTTCTAGGAGCTGATTTGAGTTCATACAATGCCTTCTCCAATCTACATACCATATAAGCATCTTTTGATAATTGGAAACCTTCAAATTGTTCAATGTACACCTCTTCTTCTAACTCACCATTCAAGAATTAGACTTAACATCCATCTAATAAACCTTTAATTCTTTATGTTCTGCAAAAGCCAAAAACATCCTAATGGATCCCATCCTTTCCACTAGAGAAAAAGTCTCTTCAAAATATATTCCTTCCATAAATGAATATCCCTTACAAGTCTAGCCTTATTTTTCACAACCTTTCCATCCTCATTTAGTTTGTTCCTGAAAACCCATTTAGTTCCTATCACATTCTTGTTTATTGGTCTTGGGACCAATTCCCAAGTCTAATTCTTCTCAATCTATTATAACTCTTCTTTCATATCTTTGATCCAATTCTCATCTTTGCATGTCATAGTTACAAGTTTAGGTTCTACTTTTCAAAGTAAACAAAATTTTACTAGTTCCTCTATCATAGCATCTTTCCTTTTTGTCAACACACCTTTTCTCTTATCTCCAATGCTCTAATCTCCAAAATTATTTTTATGCACAAACTTAAGAGTCTTAGGTATCTTTTATGGAGCTTCTTCTTCTTCAACTATCATCTCTTTTCCTTTCACTTCACCATTTTCTTCTTCACTACAAGATGGTTCATCGGATTCATATTCTTCTATCAATACAAAATTATGATGTGATTATTTCATCCATTTTAACACGTGCACTTTCAACAATCTTATTCAATCTTTTATTAGCTTTACTTCTTTGAATTGTTCACTCTTGCTTGACCTTTGTTAAGAATGTAGACTGCAGTATGAATTGCTTCTCTCCAATAAACATCTGATGGGTTTTCTTCTTTCATCATAGTCTTTGCTACTTCTTGAACTATTCTATTTTTCCTCCCAACAACTCCATTCTATTGAGGAGTTCTAGGAGATGAAAAATTTCTCTTAATCCCATGATCTTCACAAAACCTATTATAATCTTTGGAGGTGAACTCTCCACCTCTTTCAAACCTTGAGAACTTGATTTCCATATCCATTTCATTCTCAACCATAGACTTAAATGATTTAAGCTTATCTAGATCTTCTTGTTTTTTCTTTGAGAAATGTCACCTAAGTCATTCTAGAATAATAATCAATCAATAACATAAAATAACCATCTCCTTGAGAGCTTCTTATTCTAGTAGGTTCAAATAGGTATGTATGCACCAACTCTAAAGGACCTGTGGTAGAATATTCTTTAGTCTTGAACCTCTTCTTATTTTTCTTTCCAACTTGATATTCTTTGTAGATTGCATTGATAAGCTTTGTAATCTTTGGAAAATCTCTCATGGCATTAGTAGAACTAACCTTTTCTAGGTTTTCAAAATTGATGTGAACTTCATTAAGCATTAGAAGAATGTAAACATGTGAAATAGTATTGCAAACACAACTATACATAGGAGAACACTATATTTACCTGGAGAACCCTAAGTATGGAAAAACCATGATGGGGATTAGCTTACATATATAAATAGAAAGATCAAAAACAATTAGGCTCATTGACAAGGGCTAGCTGCCTAGAAAAGAAGAAAGTCTCACTACCAAGTGGCTCATTCTCAAGAAGAAGATAGAGAAAATTGTTACATAGATATTCACTATCTCAAGGCAATAGGAGAAATCCACCATTACAATTTTTCACCATCCACAACCTTCAACTCATTGCCTCCAATAACTTCAAGCACATTGAAAAATGTACACATTGTCTGCTCACTACATATGGAGTAATAAGCACTAAGCTTGTACTCACTTCACCATAATTGATCACATTTGTATATTTCAAACTTACACACTCCACAAAAACTTCACCTTGGATTTATACAATCCACAAACTAAACAATCTTAATTATGTTAGACTTAATGAAACATATGCACCTCAAATGTGTAACAACAAAATAGGTCATGAAGGTTGAATTTTTCTGCTTCTATGCTTAGGAGATAGAATAACAATCTTCACACTCTCTCATTCGAGGAAAACCCTAGAGTTCTCAACCTTAAGTATGCAAAGGAGAAAGAGATATTGCAATAGGGTTGTCCTAGGGTATGATTGTAAATTAATAAGGGGTTCACCACCAAGCTAGGGTTTGTAAAGACAAGTGAAATGAAGGATCTAATGCTTAACCCTAATATGATGCTATCTTTCACTAAATGGCCTGAAATGAATGAAAATCAAAATAGAGAACTGCAAGATGAAATGTGTGCACCTGGAAATCTGGAGATGACTGGATGAAGGCCTGAAATGCTGAAAACACTAATTTTAAAGCTTGATAGGACTCATATGCCAATCTAGGTGATTTAGTCCCAGATTAGGGTTTCTGGGAAAAAACTAAAATCTGGCAAAAGGGTGTCTGAATTGTAAAAACCTAAAAAATAACCTATACTGGTACTCATATGCTAGAAATGGCATATCATTCCAGTTATGGTTTTCTAAACCTTCAAAGCTTTAAACTACTCTTCAATGTATCATTTATCCTTTCCAATTGATTTCTAGATCTGAAACCCTAATTTACAACCTATAGAAGTCTTCCAATGATCTTCAATGCAAGGTGACAACTTTGACAACTTTCTCCAAAAATTGCTCTTCAATGTGTCTTCAATCTAGACCTACAAATTACACAATAAAGAGAGGGAAAAATGTTGTTTTGTTAGTGGAAAGTGGTTTTCCTTGGTCAAACCTTGAAATGAAATGAAATAGGAATGGAGAATGATGAATGAACAAACCCTAGCAATGAGAGGCTACAAACATGTATGAAATGGCTCCAATGGATGTAGATCTTAACTCTTGCTTGAATGTGATGGATCTTGAATTGAATGCTAGAATAAATCATGAAACCCTACATCACAATTGCTAGCTCAAAAACAAACATGATGCATGAATACTTTGACATGATTCTTGATACTTGAAGAATTCTCTTAAACACTTGATAATTAACCTTTGAATGCTCTTGAATGCTCTTATAAACACTTGAATGCTCTTGTAAACTAAAATTTTCTATAAGGATGATCCTTTAACTTGCTAGGTCACTTGATTGCTTGTTAGGAGAAAATGAATGAAATAACCTTGTATTTATACTTAATTATGCCAAATTTTCCAAAATTACAACACTACAAGTTGACATCAGATCTAGGAGGATAAAATCCTCCCAAGCATTTGAATTAATTTTGATTTTGGGCCACATGGGACTCATACGCCCAAGGTGGCATATGATTCCCATTAGGCATATATGATGGGACCAATTTTTAAAATGCTTAGAAAGGTGTAAAATCTAGATTGGGACCTAAACCCCTAGGTGGGACTCATATGCCCAAGGTGGTGTATGATTCCCAGATCACTAAATTTGGGACACACAACCTAAAAACACCCGAATTTTGATTTGATCTTGATTTATGTCAGGATTATCCTAAAAAGATGCATAAATTAAGGCTTGTGGATGCAAAATGTGGCCAATTAAGGCATAAAGAGGCCCAATTATTTATGAAAACCCTAGAAAAGTGTGAAAGTGTGTTACAACACTTTACAACACTGTAAATAAGGCATAATTAAGTTTATTTAGTTTACAAAGGCCCAAGACCTAATGTGAGTGTGGTAAAAACATTACAACACTAAGTCAAGGCATTATTAAGCTCAATTTTATAAGGGGGGCCCAAACAAGTGTGAAAATGTCACCGATGACATTTTCTTACATTACATTTATCCCCCACTTTAGCGAGAGGATGAACTTTCTTCAAACTCACACTGAAGTAGATGAACTTGCTTCAAGAGGGGTCCAAGTTCACTAATACTAGTAAGATAGGATGACAACGATCAAGAGGGTTGATCAAGCCCCCAGGATCAAGATCCCATGATAAACCAACATAGGCACAAAAGAACACACATGAAAATGATATAAAGAGCAACAACAAGGCACAAGCATACATTGCCAAAGACAAAGAGAAAAGTAAAACAAAAGGGATGGATGTGGATCAAAACTAGGTTGTTTGTCTGAAAAATGTATGCTCACTCTGAGGACAAAAAACTTCAAGACATCCATTGGGTGAGGATTTGAGAGAGGTGAGACACATACACACATGGACGATATGCACTCACACATGCACATGAGTGGATATGGGAAAGTCATGCCTTGGTTAGGCTTCTTGTCAAACCATAACAAAGCTATACCTCCTGATAAATTTGATAAGGTGCCATGAAATAATGAACTTCGAGGTTCATGATGGAAGCAAAGCTTCGTATGCTTGGAGCTCATGAAAAAACCATGAACTTAAAGCTTCATGAGGTAAGAAAAGCTTCGTATTCTTGGAACTCATGAACAAATAAGATGGCTCCATATGAATGCAAGATGCATTATGCAAGGTGGCCATATAACTAAAAATGTGAATGCAACAATAAGGAATCTTCAAAGGAGCTTGCTTAGTTCACGTAAGGTCTTTAACTTAGGGAACATTATGCCTAATGTCTCTAAGAGAGGACTGATCAAAGAATAAAATATTCACAACTTAGGGGTGCAGTGCACCACATCAAACCACTAAGAGGAATATAATATGCTGAGAGAGATCATGCTCTTCAAGGACATCACACTCAATGTCATCCATAAAGTGAAAGACAGATCACATAAAGTAAGAAGACTACACCATGAAATATGAAAATGAATAATTCAAAAGAATAATGCCAATGTATGCCCCCACATTAAAGAAATTTCTAAACACCATGTTGTGAGAAATTACTTTAAAGTAGTGTATAGGTGCAAATTTGCACCGCTTACAAAAATTCCAATTTTACACTCCCTCACCCTAGAAAACCAAATTCGAAGGAAACATTCCACATTAGCAAGTTGCCTTCATTCTACTTGGCATTCATCTTTTGTGTCGATAGAAGAATACTTGCCAGAGATGCATGCCCGGTGCATAGATGTACATGTGACGCGCTTACATCCCTGATGGATTCCTACGTCTGAAGTTGGCAGAGGCATTACACTTCTTTTTGGAAATGATTTGTAATGTCCCTCTTTGACCAACTAACCCAAAAATGCCTTATTCTCCTCACCTTACCTTCAAAAGCATTCATTATTCTTGCAACTAATCTCCTTTGGCAATCTTCAAGCATTCAACTCCATTCTCTTAGAATTCCCCATTCTCAAATAACAGTCTAGCACTCCATTGCAACAACACTCCATCAACTCCATAAAGCAAGTGTGGAACAAGCCATTGTAGCATGGGCTTGAGGTTTTGCAACACCTCTCTTCATCACAGTTGAGGTTGTGGTGATTGTTCAAGCCTTCTTTCTCCATCATTGGCTAGTGAGCCCTTGGTGGAGGTGGTAAAGTTTCATTCCTCTCCTTTAATATTTGGTTGAGTAGCTTTATACTATTTTGTAGTGTTATTCGTGTACTTTCTTTCTTTACTTCTTTATCATACTTTTCTCTATCATTTCTATTTGGCTTTCTATGGAGGTGGAAACACCAAAATGGGGGTCTGATTGAGGTTGACCCCTATACAACCCCCAACAATTTTCCCTCTTTCTTGTGTGTAGGTGGGTGCGCATTTGGAGCTAGCTAGTGAATGAGCATCTTTGTGAGATTATCTTCGTCACCCTAACCTTCATATATCTACTTTATCATATTGGTTTGTATCTTTCCTACTTAATTATGTTTTCTCCCTTTAGAAGTAACTAGCTAGGTCATCAACTTGTTTTCTAATGGTTCATACTGTGTTCTTGGTTCTTTGGCCGTATGGACACCAATGCACCTAAGAGACACCAACATGTTGCGCTATCATCCTAGAACCATGCTTCCATCATTGGGTAGAGAGCTACATGAGTACAGTGTTGAACCTGAAAACCAACTTTCCTAGCCCCGATTTAGATCTTGAGTCAGAAGAGTGGTTGTAGGGCCTTATAGTCCTCATCATTCTCGTCACTCATCTGAAACATTCCTTTAGAGTGAGGTAATCTAGGGAAGATTTCCACTCTTGGCTCTTTGTGACCTGGGCCTTGACGTGGTTGGTCCCGCCTCTCTTACATTTTTGGTGAACCCGATCTGAACCTATGTTTGTGCATTTTTTGGTTTGGAGAATTTTCCCTTTTGCCTTGTGATCATTGTGTCCCTAAGCATTGTGAAGGTTTATGAGCACCACAACCTAGTCCATGACCTCTGGGTATGTTTTCAGGAGAAGTGTGTGACACCTTTTGATGGATAAGATGAAGGTCACCTCTAGTTTCTCTACAAACCTTTTCTCTAGACCTGTAATGGGTCTTTTAACTCAGGATCAATTGTTCAAGGGTGAGGTAGGATTCTCTGATGAGACTGACCATGTCCCCACTCCTCTTACATTTCCCACACCATCATCGATAGATGAGCATTAGGTTGTTCATATTATTTCATAATATGTCTTTGCCCTTAGCAAAGGGTTGAGCGACTTAGAGGATCACTTAGAAAGAAACTCAAAGTTGGCCAGGGCCACTCGGGTTATTAGTGAATTAAAGTATATGGTGGGAAAAGATCGAACATGCATAGAACTCCTAGCTAGACTCTCTAGTCTAACCGAAGTGTGTGCCCTTTCGAATAATACTAACATTATACAAGGGACCACTTTCAAGGAACATAAGAGATAGTTAGGAGTATTGATGCCTCCCATAGCTGTTTACATTGTTGATGCAGTCCTTTCGATCAACATCCCTTCTACCTCTAAAAGACCCAAAATGATCAAAGTGAACAGGATCCCTTTGGGTTTTAGCTTCACCCCTCCTATCACCTCTAGCAATGGAGGTTTGGGCAGGATGAATGGTGTAGGATTTAGTAGTGGTGCTAGGGGAAGTGGTTTCAATGGAGGTCATTGTGGTGGCTTTAGAAGTGGAGGTGGCTCTGGTGGAGGCCTTACTAGTGGTAGTGGCTCTGGTAGTGGTTTCGGTGATGGCCACAATAGCGGTTCCAGAGATGGATCTGGTGGTGGTTCTAGAGGAAGTCCCACAAGTTCTATGTCATCCAATGACCCTATTCTAAATACTCTCCTTCAGAATACAGACAATATGTAGAGCCAATTGGCAAGTCTCTCCCAAGCCTCTGCCCAGCCTATCTTTCAACCCTTCTTCTGACATAGCCCTTTGTAGGTCATACTTTTGAACACTCCCTTCCCTCAAGGAATGGAGATTCCTCAATTCAAAAAATATGGTAGAAAAGGGGACCCACAAATACATGCGTCCACCTTTAATGCCCTATGCATAGATTTCTTCCATCACGACACGTTGATGGAAAAACTATTCCCTCGATCTCTCAAGGATACAGTGCTCGAATGGTACTGTTCCTTTCCTGATAATTCCATTTTCTCATTTGATCAATTGGTGAACCAATTTCTCTAACAATTTCAAGCCAACATCAGACCAAAGATGACCTTTTCATATCTTTTCTAGTGTGAATAGGGAGATAATGAAAAGATTACCAATTTCATAGAGTGGTATCAAGCACTTTTCTCACAAATATTTTACCCATTTCCCAATTCTGATGTGTATAAGGTATTCATAGGAAACTTGCATAGGCCTTGGCAAGAAAAGTTTTCCCTTATGAAATACCCTTCTTTTGCGTATTTTTTTGCGGCCCTACAGGAGTATCAATAGATGGTAGTTCAGTTTAGGGGATCCTCCTCACGCTCCCATTTTGAAGGAAAATCCATCGTATCAATCTCTGAGAAAGGAAAGGCTATTGCGAATTTAGTAGCTGCTATGACTGATAACAACCTTTGACATAATTGAAAGTTCACAAAGTTAGTATAATCTTACACTTCCATCTTGAAAAATTTGTTGAAAGATAAGATCATAACCTTGGAGAACCCTAACCCTCTTAACGAGCCTTACCCTAGTTGGTATGATGCAAATACTTACTGTCAGTACCATCAGATTAACAAACATAATACCGAACATTGTATGCACCTGCATCATGAGATATAGGACTGCATTGAGGATGTAACTATTTGTCTCGATTGAAGCAAACAAAATACAAATAAATTGGTGGAGAAAGAGAACAATGAGTTGCAGATATACATGGACCCATTTTCATCACATTCTACCAACATGGTTGTCAATCCCTTTGATTCTATCACCAAGCCAGAGGCCTATGTTAACATGATCATGGTTACTCCTACTAAGCAACCTATGACTAGCTCACCAGATGTGACATTCACTTCACAGGATATACCCTTAAATAATAATCCTTCTCCCCTCTACATTCCCACTCACCTCCATGGAAACATTGTGATGGGGGTCTTGGTTGACCCTGCAAGCCGTGTGAATGTCATCACAGAAGAAACATTGTTGCTGAATTCATTACAGAGGGGAGTATGAAGAAACAAAATCCACCATCTGTACACATTATGGTATTTTTCTTAAACCATATGGCTCAATAACTTTGTATGTCCTAGTTAGACATAGGGTTGTTCACATAGTTTTCGATGTCATTTCAGAGTTGGATTTGTTCAAGATGAAGCTAGGCATACCTTGGTGACCTTCCATGAATGGAATTTCCTCTGCTATTCATAAATGTTTAAATTTCTCTCATGAAGGTGTCATGCATGTAGTGCATGACACTGGATAAAAACCTATGGTGTGCATGGGGATATTCATTGGATCACTTTTGGCCCACCCCAGTTGGTCCGCTTCCTCCAAGGACAAACCTAATTTACCAAAATTAAGTAAAGTATAAGACTGGGGGTAAGGGATAGCTGAAACTGACCCTTCCTATAGCACATCAGCCAACTGCCTCCTCTTCCCAAAAGGGAAAGGAGAAGCTTGATTCTTCTTAGGATACCTCATCTGCTCCCCTTTCTTGGGAGGAGTATTGGATGAGAAAGCTTGGCCTTTGCCCGTTAAGTTTGATGGTGCCTGATTGGCATAGACCCAAGATCAGAATATCGAATCTCCCTACTGAGCCTCTCAGGCCTTGGTATTATTTGTACGGAAGAAAGGTCCCCAAAGGGAATTTTCTCCATAGCCTCCTACCACTTCTACTCCCAAAGCATTAAATGGGAAGAGGCCCACTGTCGAGGCACTTGAGCTGACTCCCCCTATTGTTTCCCAACTTGCTCCTCCTACTCCCTTTCAGGATTTTGTTCCTCTGCCAGAAACAACTATAGTGAACACTCCCATGGCTGAGCAGGAGCCTTCTGTCCCTTCGTAGCCTTCATCCTCTAGCTCAAAGATTCATAGGAACTTCCTTACATGTGAGCGCAAGCATCATCAAAATGCTATCATGGATGAACAAGCCACCTTACAGAGGAAGGAAGAGGAGACGACTGCCCCTTTATTAGTGCCCCCTATCACATCCTCCTCTCACCTCCCCTTTGCTTTTGTCCAACCTAATTCAGTCTTGCTTCCGACTTCCGTTGTAAGTATGAATACGCCTAACCCCAAAAAGGTGCAAGTGTTCATCACTCCTTCAACAGAGCCACCCTTGTTGATGTCTCTTCCATATGTCCCTCCTTTCCCTAAGCTCATGGATATTCCAAAAACTTCAATAGTATCTATTGAGGTTTTCTCTGCCTCCTCTTCCTCTGCACCTCTTGCCTCATCTATGGGGAGTTTGCACCCCTTGATGAAGTAGAAGGTAGAGGTTGGACCCTTCAACAATGGAAAGGGTACTTGAGTAGCCCACCTTCTCTGAAAGGTGGTCCTGCGCTAGCTTGTTCTATCCTAGTGACGGGGCAAGCCACGACTTCCCTTGATTTCATCACCTCTCTTGAATTATTTGGTGATCCTAGTGGTGAATCTTGAGCGTAGTCCTCTCTATGCATGGAGGTAAAGCATGGAACTCCTATAAAGTGCATGTTTAACTCTCTGGATGAAGTTTCGGCCTTTTTAGTGATCTTTGCAAAGTCATTGACCTTAGCTCCACAAGAGCTTAGTGGAGAGAACCTTAGGAGGCCTTCTTCCTTATCCCTTGTTGTGGGAGGGTCAGAAGCTCCTCCCCTTAATATCCCAGCACTATAGGCCCATCATCCTTCCCCCTATAATGATCTAGAGTGTGAATCAGATGACCTCTTGGTCAATCAATGTAAGGGGAGGCCCCTTCTTGATCTTTAGATTAAATGAGTGTGTGTTTTGTGATGTGTTCCCCTATGATCGTGCTATGTTTTCTTGGATGACCCTTGTCACCCTTATTGGTGCGTAGATATAGGCATGATTTTTGTGTTGTAAACCTTCTTCTATCTGTTTCATCATTTTTCCATGTTTGTGCCTTGATTTTCGGTAATTTGGTGATGATGCAAAGTGTTGGGGGGAATTTAAGCTTCCCTTCCATGTTGACCCAATTTTTTATTTTTACTTTTTCTTCTTGTGCACTCTTCACATGGTCTAATATAGTAGGTGGTTGATGAAAATTCATTATATATTATTATACTATATATATATATATATATATATATATATATTTATGAGTAGCTCTGACCCCAAAATATCAAATCACCCCTATGCCCTTTGTTCGTGATGTTTCTTTTAGCTTTTATTTTATCTTTCTCTCTTCCTTGCTTTAGTTTTCCCTTTCATGTGTGACAACGCCATTTTTATAACATTTTTATTTTTAGAAAATGCATTTGTTTCAAACAAATCTTTTCTCAAGAATCTTCGCAAATATTTTTTCAAAGAATCAGATTCTCAACTTGAAACCCTAACAGGACGTGTTTCCTTCATCATGGGTTCGTAAAGAAAGAACTTGAGACCTTTTCTTCGAGGTGGGAGAAACTTCAACCCTCCCCTCACGTGGGGGAATTTTCTTCCTTTCAAATTTCTTGATGAAGTGAACATCTTTCGAAAGGATTCATTGATGATGAATTGATTTAAGAAAAAACATCTCTTTCACACTTTCAAATAGTGCATCCCCTAAGTGAGCCCCTTTCTTCACGTCAGATTCCCAAGGGACCCCTTTGAAAGCCTTCCAATTCAACTGCATTCCTAACTACTTTCGGAAATGATCTATCTATGGATAAATATGTTTCTCTATAGGTGCACCTATAAAGCCACTTTCAAACTCTACAGAGTCTCCTCTAGATTTCTTTCATGCAAGAGATCTTGGGGGACACCTTCCTCATAGGTCTGTGGGCCTGTGAGGTGCATACACCTCTGAGCTTCCTCCATGTAAGAGATCTTGGAGGATGCTCCCCTATAGGACTGTGGGTTTGTAAGGTGATTTTTTTGCTTTCCTTCATGTGAGAGATCTTGGACGATGCCTTCCTTGTAGGCTTGTAGGTCTATAAGGTACTTTTTTGAGTTTCCTTCATGTGAGAGATCTTGGAGGACACCTTCCTTGCAGGTCTATAAGGTGTTTTTTTTGGGTTTTCTTCATGTGAGAGATCTTGGAGGATGCCTTCCTTATAGGTCTATAAGGCACTTTTTTGGGTTTCCTTCATGTGAGAGATCTTGGGGGACACCTTCCTTGTAGCTTTGTGGGTCTTTGAGGTGCTTACTTCTTGGGGCTTCCTTCATGCGAGAGATCTTGGAGGTCACATCCTTGTAGGTCTATGGGCCTGTAAGATACTTTCATTCTATATCTTCATAGTTATGCAAGGCTATGGAGTCATTTTCCTACCTTGTGCTTTGGAGCTCACCAGATTGCAGTCTACTTCCTCGACAGTTTAGGTATAAATTTCTAACCCTATTCACTCTTTGATCTACTTTACCAAAGCACTCATCAGTATTTTTGCTCACTAAAGTGTGGAAAAATTCTATAGGCATGAATTTTCACCCCTTACACAAATTCCCTTTTCACACTCCCTCACCTTAGAAAACCAAATCTGAAGGAAAAATTCCACATCAGTAAGCTACCTTTGTTCCACTTGGAATTCATCTTTTGCATCAATAGAAGAATACTTGTCAAAGACATGTGTATGACACACAAACGTCCATGTGGCACACTTATGTCCCTTACGGATTCTTGCATCTAAAGTTGGAAGAGGCATTACACTTCCTATTGGGAATGATTTGTAACATCCCTTTTTGACCAACCAACCCAAAAATTCCTTATTCTCCACACCTCACTTTCAAAAAAATTCATTCTTCTTGCAACTCATCTCCTTTGGAAATCTTCAAGCATTCAATTTCATTCTCTTGGAATTATTCATTCTCAAATAGTAGTTTAGCACTCCATTGGAGCAATAACACTCCATCAACTTCATAAAGCACGTTTGGAACAAGCCATTATAGTGTGGGATTGAGGTTTTGTAACACCTCCCTTCATCACAGTTGAGCCTATCGTGATTGTTCAAGCCTTCTTTCTCCATCATTGGCTAGTGAGCTCTTGGTGGAGGTGGTAATGTTTCACTCCACTCCTTTATGATTTGGTTGAGTAGCTTTATATTGTTTTGTAGTGTTATTCGTGTACTTTCTTTCTTTACTTCTTTATCATACTTTTCTCTATCATTGCTATCTGTCTGTCCATGGAGGTGGAAACACCAAAATGGGGGTCTAACTGAGGTACACCCCTATACATCCCCCAACAATTTTTCCTCTTTCTTGTGTGTAGGTGTGCATGTGTTTGGAGTTAGTTGGAGAACGAGCATCTTTGTGAGATTATCTTCATCACCTTGGCCTTCATATATCTACTTTATCATATTTATTTATCTTTCCTACTTCTTAATTTTGTTTAATTGTCTCTTTAGAAGTAACTAACTAGGCCATCAACTTGTTTTATGGTGGTTTGCATTGGGTTCTTGGTCCTCTGGTCATATAGATTTCAGTGCACCTAAGAGATGTTAGCACATCACACTGTCATCCTGGAACCACACTTCTTTCCTTGGGTAAAGAGCTACCTCAGGTACAATGTTGAACCCAAAAACTGGCTCTCCTAGCCACAATTTAGATCTTAGGTCATAAGAGTGGTTGCGGGTCCTTATAGTCCTCATCATTTTCTTCCCTCATTTGAAACATTCCCTTAGAGTGAGGTAAGTTAGGGAAGCTTTCCTCTCTTGGCTCTCCATGACCGAGGGCTTGACATGGTTGGTACCGCTCTCTTACAAGTAGCAAATGATAAACGCTAACAATAAAGGAGACATGAGAGCTAACTTGGAAAGCCCTATGCTGAGTCATATATTTTCAAATAAAACTATGTCATGTAAAAGAAAGGAAAAGAGATGGGTTGATAGGGTAGGGTTGGATGAGACTCTCATAGTCTCATGCTCAGGTCCTTGCTCTCAAGAGCTTCTAGGTGACTCCTTCACCATAACCTATAGGTCCTATCATAGGTATAGGCACCCCTAGTATTTACTGGCCAACCCCTCTATCAATGTTACTCCATACTACCAAGCCATTCTTGGTGCCTTGCCACTTCCACTCCTTGACCCTTGATGTTCCCTAAAGGCCAATTTCTCTCAACACTTAATTTGATTCTTGCAATGGTATGTAGACGTTGTAATAGCTTCAAGATGGTCAAACTAGGGTTCCTGTTCCATCACAAGACTCCAACTAACCATCGCTTTCACAAAATCCCCTCCTAGGGTTTGAAAAGTCTACAAGCCTAAAGCCCCAATTAGGCCTCTCAATAGAGATAAAATGCAATTTTCTACTAAACCCACCAAAGGACATAGGTTCTTTGTTTAGGATTTGTGTTTCTCATGCCAACACCTTAAATATTTTTAGGGTTTTAAACCTGCTCAGCCCGTACACTGTCCACACACAAAATTGACCCAAAAGCTAGGGTTTGTAAGCTTTCCCGGGCTGATTTCAGACTGTCAAGAAGTTCTCCCTCCAAACGACTTGTTAGAACCTCCTCCTGACTACCAAGCATTACCAAGACCCTCAAAAAAATTCACAAAAAGGAATTTCTTTAGTATTTTAATTCCCCTGCAAGTTATTTGTCTTTTACTCTTGGTTTTCCCTAGCCAGACCCTGCCTGGCTCACCTAGGGCAAGACATTTCTTGCAACTCCTACACCCAGACCAAGACTACCATCTACCATCTGTACAAGCATGGAGTCTAGGAACTGTTCCCAAGGGGCCATACGGTTTGTACAGTGGGAAAGTGCTCTAGCACTCCATTTCCAAAAACCAGTCTAATTCAAAACAACAATAGGCAAAATTAAGCTATTTACAAACAGTACTTGCAAAATGAACAAAAGAAACTATCTAATGATATAAAATGCTTGTAGATTACTAAAAACACATCCTACAATTGACACAGTAACAGGTCTAACTCATGAAATCCTTATTTAGAAGAAAAACACATAAATTTTAGCACAGAACGCTGCTTTTGCTGCAATTTCACAACTTTCACTATAACATTAACACCTCCAACCCTATTCCATGGTTGAGGCATGTCTTAAATAGGCTCCAAAAATAGTTGAGCTTCTTGGGTTGAGCCTTTCGATGACCTAATGGTGTAAATTATAAAACCCACTATGTTTTCTAACCTTTTGACAAGGTTGGCAACCTAGCCAAAATGATGTTCTAAACCTATTTAACTCTTGTCAACCTCTTTCCAACAAATCAAAAACATCCCTAAGATCAACACTAAATGGTCTACATGACCTTATGAAAACAAAGCAAAAATTAACCCTCCAGGTTTTTTTCTTTACCTAAGAGACTGCCTGTTGTTCCTTAGGTGCTCCTGCACCATGGGTTAACCCCAAAATCAAACTCCAAACAAATATAAGTGATCTATGGATTTAGGGTCAGTATGTTTTTTCTATAGTGATTTTATAGAGCTTAGAACTGTCATCATTCCCCAAATACTCATAGAATTGGAAGAATGACACAAAGAGAGTGGAAACAAAAGAAAAATCCTTTTGGGTCAACATGGAAGAGACATGAATGTCTCAATGACTTGCATCATCCCCAAAAGGAAAAACAAAAGATAAAAGATAAAAGATAAAAGAAAATATTTTGGGTCAACATGGAAGAGACATAAATTTCTTGATGACTTGCATCATCCCTAAAAGGAAAAACACAAAACAAATGAAAGAGATAAAAGGAAAGAGTTACAACATAGAGAAGAATGAAGGTACAAATAAAGGAATGCCACAAAGAGAGAGAGATACATCAAACATAACAGTACGGTGGGTCACATTGCACACATGCAATCACACAAAAGAAAAGAAATAATGCAAAGGACTAGTAAGGCACATGCGATTCAACCTATGGGAAGGTCATCTACATCCCAATCATGTCCATCATATACAAAAGGTATATGACTAACCAAATGGATAATAATAAGTGCCGAACTAGGTCCATCACCAGGTTCAACACTCTTCTTAGGATAATTATCATTTAAGCTCATAGAAGAGGAAAATAATGAGTTCAATTCATTATGTACTTGTTCATCAATCCTTGCAATCTCATCATCATCATCTAAATTAATCACAACAAGAGGTCGAATGATAATGTCCAAAGAAGGGTTCAACTCTTGTTGCGATTGTATTCTAGGATCTTTTTGTTTTGAGGAAGGGGTAGATTCATCATGCATTGCTTTAGTCAAGTTTGGATCTTGATTTTATTTGTTTATTTCTTCATTTAACCTTCAAGCAAGGGCACAACGTATATGCCTATGTTTCTTGGACCTCTATTTCTGTTAGTTTTTTTTTTCAAGTTGTATTTGTGTAGGAACCAGTTGATCAACCATAATTTTCTTTTCTTCCCCAAGGGGAGGAATGAAAGGAACCATGAGAGGTTGTTTGAACACTTTCTCTTTGACTTTGTGAACTTGTTTTATTCTAGGAGGCATGACGAGATTATTTTTGGTGTCTCTTGGTATTTTGTAGGAAGTAGGTGAAGGTTCTATATTAGGTTGGTGTTGATTATTTAGAACTTCTTTAGGTTCAATCATGGTTTTGTCAAAGATGGTAGGCTCAGTGGTGGGTGGAGGCATGTTTCGAAGGGATAATTCTTCTATTTTCTTTGACTTGAAATTTTGGTAGGATTTCAAAATGAAGTCTTCTCATGGTTTTATAGGTTCCATAGGCTCAAGCCAAAAGAAATCTAGTGAAAAGTTTCCACATGAAGACAAAGGGTTAAAGCCACTATGATGCACAGTGAAAATTTCATTTTCAAAGGGAAAATTTAAGCACTTATGTACAACCAAAGGGACTGCATTCATGGAGTGAAGCCATGGATAGCCTAGCTTCACATGAAATTGGTCCAACTGCGGGATGATGGAGAATGAGATATCTAATATTTTTAGTCCTATTTGTAAAGGAAGGGTGATCGATCCCATTGTAGGGAAAGCAAAACCGTTATGCATCTTGATCCATGCTTTTAATTTATCATATATATCTTGATAGATTTCGTGCAAAAGTAAGAATTCCTTGGTGATCACATTTTCTCCACAGACAATATCTATTAATATCCCATTAGTGGGCTTATCATAGATTCAGTCGGTATTGTATTATTTTAGCACACACCCCACCAAAGGTGGGGACCCTCTTTTTCTTGCTTTTGCATTTGTTTTTGGTGATTTCCAGTTTGCTGCTCTAGGGGTGTTGGTTTTGGTTTGATTTGAAAATCACATCCTCTTGTGTTTTATCACTATTTGTAACAATTTGCTTCATCATTTGGGGGCTTACAATCTATTTAACTTGTTTAAATGATAAATTCATATGCACTTAATTGGTCTATATTTTGAATGATGTTCATACATAACCTGTTGTATTCCTAATTTTTCTAGCATATATTCAAAAGATTTGCTTGACATGTGCAGGCCTTAATCTGATCATTTCCCCAATGATGTTGATGCTATCTTGGTAGGAATTTTCAGTCAATATGATTGTCAAGATATGGCACAATTGTGTGAGAAAGCTAGTTTATATGTAGGGTTTTTGCATTGGTCAACTGGGTTGGATAGGAGGATCAATGAGATCAGAGATATCATCATTTGTTGAAAATGTGATGGTCATTCAAAGGGAGCAGATTACTAAGCCATCTTATCATGATTATCCCTTGGGATATATTAATTGCACCCAATGAAGTTCAATACCTACTAGAAGGTGATGTGAGTGACTATTAGGAAACATTCAATATGCAGGTCACATAATATGTCTATAATGTTAAGCAGCTAAAGTCGTTAGCACAAGGCAAGGAAACAAAGTTTGAGGAATTCATGCTATGATGGAATCCACAAGCTTGCAAAATTCCCAAGAAATTTAGATGACATCATTAGAGCAATGTGGAAGATTGTATGAGTAGGATTGATGGGTTATATCTTCTAGTCAACATCGGCCAAGAGGTGTGAAATTACAACTTAATAGAGAGGTTTGCAATCACCACTACCAAGGCCGTGTTGAATAATGTAGCTCATAGAATTTAGGTAATTATTATGAAAATTGTGGATACCCTGACATGGTTATAGTGCTCAAAGTTGCTAATGGAAACATGCAATTTGAAGGACATGAATTAGTGGGACAAGCAAATTTATAGCAAGGTAATGTCATCAAAATTTTAGTGGTTGAAATCCAAGTGCTTAAGAGGAGATGTATTTTATATTAACTGCTAGAAATGAGATAGAAATTATTACCATGACTAGTGTAGTGGGAAAATTATTGCGAGAAGTATTGATGGCTGATAAGGAATAAAAGGGTGATATATAATCCATGGTTTTGGTGCATACTATAGGGACACTGATAATTCATGAAGATCATGTTAATTATAAAATGAGCAGAGAAACTGAATAAAAACATAAAATAAAGAACAAAATAAGAGACATGAATTTATAGTGGTTCGAAAATTACCTACATCCACTCTCAAGCAGGGAAACTTGCATTAACTGTTATCAGATATCCAATACATGATCTATACACATATATTTATACATAACTCTTTGATACGAAGATATGAGAGAATATGAAAGGTCATGTGACCATTGGGCTTCACATCCCAACAATCTCCCCCATGAAGTCGAACCAGCATAGCCATGCACTGTCATCCCTGCATTTGCACTTGTAATGTTATATCAGCCTCAACGAAGATTTTAGCTTTGCCAAATTCTGTTCAAGAAATGCAAGAATATTCCCCCAAACTTAGATAGTTTCCACATGATCTTCTCCCTTCTGGGTTTCACTTTCATCAAATTCCACTGGTTTCCCCCATCTAGAAGCTACAGTCTCATTGTACCACTCACCATTCTCATCCCATAGGTCACTAAAATCATTCATAAAATAGAACTTGTAACTACTACAAAGTGGATCGAAGAAACTAGTGTCTACCTCATTGGTGGCAATGTACAAATATCTACCCTCATCAATTCTATACTTAATCTTCTCCAAAAGCAAATAAGGTGAAGTGTCACGATCCAAATGAGGCCACCAATAAACATCCTAGACCTTAATTTTGTTCACAAGAATTTTTTGCTCGGTTCACTACTCCACAAAAGAAGGAACTCGCAAACCAGAACCCACAACCTCAACTGAATGGATTTTATCCATGGTAAGCCCTGCATCAAGTAGCTCTTCATCTTCTATTTTTTTCCATTTGAAAGGGAAACTATCTTGATAGCTTTCTCTACCATTTTTGTCCTCAAAGGAGTGCTTGGACTTTTCACATGCCTATTCATGACTTTGAAGAGGTTGTATATTACATTCAAACATCCGTGTTGAACCTCGAGGAGGTGGTGAATCAACATTTAAATGTTGTGTTTGAATTTTTGGAGGCTCCCACATTGTAGAAGGCCACGCACTACTCCCCAAAGGTATTGTTGTAGTGTTAGGAGGCTGTGTTGTATTTACTAAAGGAAGCGATTGAAATTTAAAAGCCTTTGTTTCATCTCCAATAAGCAACATAGATTCAAATAACTGCTCTGTATTACTTTGTAGAGCCTACAGAAGGGACGACCTCTCAACGGCCCCATAAAAACCAGCATGGTGATCTCCCTCTTCTGACACAAAAATAAGTTATCTCCCTTGCTAGCATGGTTTATAGCTGAGGATGATGCATATTGTCTAAGTGATCAAATCCCTAATTCGCTAAACAAACCCTATGCCAAAAAAATTTCAACCCCTGTTGAAGGGCATCCTTGACCAAAGTGATTGACTTATTGATAGCCCTACCAAGGCCTGGTATCTATTTACACCTTTTGACCCCAAATCTTGCTGCCCTCAAAAAATAGAGTGAGGAGCTCGATAAAGAGGACCTAATTGATTCAAATCCACTTGGGCATACTATGGCATCTGCACTAGAGCGCTCACAGTGCTACCAAATACACTTGTCTGAATCTCCTCCTCTGCACCAACAGACTCAATGGGCTCAAGCTTTGTGATGCCATTTCCAACTTCCAGTGTCAAATTCACAATCGACTTGGTCATGGGATTTTCTTTTGGAGCCCATGATACTTCCCCATCACATGGGGATTCGTTCTCCTCCAAAACAATCTACAGAGAACTTTTGTGTTCCTCTGCCCCTTCTTCGTCTCTTGCTTTCTTTTTCTTTTTGGATTGCTGCCTTATTCTACATTTACTGCTCTTCTTCAAATTGTCATACTCTTCATAATAAATAATATCAATAGTCTCTACAAACGACACTTTCTTCTTTCGTGTTGCCCAATCATCTTCTACTTGAGGCACCATATCCTCAAACCAATACTCATCATCGGAAGCCCCATCAACTCCTCTTCTGCAATCACTACTAGATTCCAACATGCCTATGAACTCCTCCATAAAAAAATCAGCTTCAACATCTAATTCATCTAGAAACTTCATTTGAGCGGCCCCAAAATCAAATGATGGTGAATCTTCAGTAGGATGAACAACTTCATCATAAAATTCTCTAGAGCCATAGGACCAAGACATGAGAGCTCAGGCCCAATCATCTAAAGCTACTACGTCCATTTTTGAAAATTCTTCATGAATTCCAAATCAGCTTTTTCACCAAAGCTCTGATACCAATAGTTAATTATAAAATGAGAAAAGAAACAAAATAAAAACATAAAATAAAGAACAAAATAAGAGACACAAATTTATAGTGGTTCGACAATTGCCTACATCCACTTTCAAGTAGGGAAACTTGCATTAACTATTATCAGATATCCAGTACATGATCTGCATAGATATATTTATACATAGCCCTTTGATATGAAGAAATGGGAGAATACGAATGGTCATGTGACCATTGGGCTTCACATCCGAACAAAGCATGAGTGTTTGGGTAAAATGACTAGACCCCTGAGGATGGTGGCATCAAGATTGAGCCCAACAAAATTAATATGGTAACATTTGATAATCAAGTCTGATTCAAACAAAAGTTGAAATTACAGTGTTCGACATTGTGTGGATTTCATGGAGGTCCCAAATCCACGAAGTAAAGTACTTATTGAGAGAGCGATGGGGTAGATGGGCATGGACATGCATAAATTAAAACACAAACTTATAAACACACAAATTCAGAACTTCCTCAACACGTGCTGCTACACGTTTCTATTGCTTGCTTGAATCGTTTACAACCACCTCCTTTTATAGAGGTCTCAAAAAAATTTGGAAGTTGTTTTTCACATTTCTTTCTAGACTCTTCTATCACCGACAGTCATCTTTATAGACTCTTCTTGCATTGAATTCTCTAGACTGCATTTAATGAGATATGTTATTGCAGGTGGTAGAAATTAATTCCAACATTTCTCCCCCTTAATTTCTACCACAAACCAATTGCTCTGAATAATCATGCCATGATCTAGTACATGTTCTAAATAATTATGCCACGATCTAGTACATATGAATCCCGGCCTAAAGCCTTGTTAGGTACCCATTTACAATCACTAATTGTGTCAATGAAACATTATTCATTCTCTTGTCTTATTACGAATGTTGCAGCATTCTCCAATTCCTTTGTTGTTCATTTTGCCATTGCTTGTTGTCTTCTTTCTCCTCTTTGCCTTAATCCTTTCTTTGCCATCTTGATGATCTGTGCCTTTGTCTTTTTCCAACTGCTGTGGCAATCAATCTCAACGGCGGCTCCTCGGATGATGATCTTTTAAACGACTGTGACTGCAACTTGGTAGTGGCTCCTCCTAGCAAACTTTATGCTATCTCCTTCGTCTTTTCTCCAATTTAATCGATGCCTCTTCTTCAAACAACAACCGATGCCTCTGCAACAAAACAATTAAACATCCTTAGCTGTGGCTTCTTTGACTGGCGGTGACTCCACTCTGCAGCTCTGTTTGAGTGAATTCTTGATCATTGCTTTGGATGATGTTAACAGCCTTCAACAGCTCAGCCTCAGTTCTCCATGACTTAACTGCTCTGCTAACCCAACAAACACGATCTCTTGCAGGATCTTCTACCGATAGCTCTGATACCAATCTGATGAGGTGGATGGGCATGGACAAACACACATAAATTAAAAGACAAACTTATAAACACACAAATTCAAAACTTCCTCAACAAGTGTTGCTGCACGTTTCTATTGTTTTTTGAAACGTTTACAACTACCTCCTTTTATAGAGGTCTCAGAAATTTCTGGAAGTTGTTTTTCACGTTTCTTTCTAGACTCTTCTATCATGGACAGTCATCTTTATAGACTCTTCTTGCATCGAATTCTCTAGACTCTGCATTTAATGAGATATGTTATTAGAGGTGGTAGAAATTAATTCCAACAGAGAGAGTTTTGGGTAATTCCTCGGAGCTCAAATTACATGAAATAGCTATTTTCGGGGAATTTGTCTCTTGGCAGATTCCACGAAGTAGTGATTTTGGGAAATTCTCACTATGATGGATTTCGTGAAGGAATAAAGTTCAGGCATTCTGTGGATGGCCAGAATGCATGAGGTTGTGAAAATCATGAAGTTCACTAAAGAATTAAAGAAAATTGTTCTTACTGGAATAACTCAGCACGCAAAAGACAGTTGAGCATTTGGGATATGTAATGAGATCATCAAAATAAAGGAAGCTGATAAGTAATAAGGTAAATATTCATATTTCATGAAGGAAAAGTGAAGATGAAATGCATCAACGGTCCACAAAGAATTTGGTACTCGTTTGACGCTTAATAGATTACAGGGAAGTCGAGAGGTATTTTGCCGGGATTTAATCCACAAAGATCGATGTTTCAAGGATCGCAATCTGCAAAATGTTTATAGTGCTGGTTTTAACCACTCTTTACATTCCCCCGATCCTCATTGATGGTTTCATTATGAGAAATGCTCGGTGGTTTGAGAACTGTATAGTTATTTTTGACAAGAAGATTCGGGAAATCCTTTAGTATGCGGATTCCACGAAGTTATGTCTCGAGGAATTCTTAGTGCTCGGATTGAGCGAATAATTCCATCTGACAATGGCTCGGTTCGCTGAATCCATCTGAACATGGATTCTGTGAAATTGTGAATCCACGAAGAATGCAAATTCCCAAAAGTTTCAAAATATGCGAGGAGTGAGAAATCCCGAGTCCTATCATACTGAGTAGTTCCTTCATTCTCTCGAATCAACAGAATTTGTAATAACTTCATTGTTCACGAGATCCTCATAGGCGAAAACATAGGTGCAGTGGAATTAAGGTGGATGGTGGGAAAAGTTTATTGTGATACATGTAGTTTTATTAGCTAATCAATCTATGTCGAAAATCAGTGTCCCACACATTATTCTTTTAAACCTGCAGCAATATGAGTGGATGATTAAGGATTCACTGGTGCTCAAGGAGGTTTGTCATCACGGATTCAAGGTTAGCATTAAACGAATTATCAGAGGGGTCGTCACTACAGGGTGTGTAAACAAAAATCTACCACAAGGAGGAATATTCGGCATCGGTGCAATATGTAACCAGTTGGGGGTGTTGTGGTCACACTAGAAATCTATGGTGATTGGAACCATATTGAGAGTATTCATCGTTCAAGCCATAAATCCGATGCTGCCTAAAAGAAGATCGTATAAATATCAGACATGAGCCCATACCCGATGCAGCGTTAGTTAAAAGGAGAGGTTATCTAGCTTGCTCGCATCTCAATTATAAGGGAGAATTCATGATGATTCGGATAAATCACCATTGCTAAAAATTCTGTAACATAAAGAAATCACGGGTTGCGCTGCATTTAAAGTGGGTGCAGGCAAACGCTTAATGGAGAAATAGCGAAGGAAATCATGAAGTGTGATAAAAAAAATACTGCACCAGCACTTCATGATCTTAAGGAAGGTGAAATTGACGAAAGGAACAACAAAGAGGTGGTGAACATTCGGGAAATCTGTGGGCTTAAGAAATTATTGAAAGGATAAATGCTCGGGAAATCCTTTGACACATGAAATCCCCGAAGAAATTGTTGGAGGTGGGCAGAGGCAAATAAATATATAAAACCTTAATTGTATTGCCTGTCCGTAACAGAACTACATAGTGCCTTTATATAGAGGCAAGTAGATAATCTAGAAACTTCAAAAGAGCCGACATATTAAGATATTTTAATAAGAATATTCTCGAAACATGTAGAAATTACTACCTATTTCTAACACTCCCCCCTAATTTCTACATCAACAACTATTACATCAATATTATCAATGTCCAAAAAATTTCTCTCAATTACTAAAGCTGCTCCTTTATGGCTGTGACCTTCAAACGATTTTCTTCCAATCCTCCTCCTTTGTTGACTAGAAATATTCTTGGTCTGCGGTTGAGGCTACTCAAGCTCCTTGCAACAACAGTGATGCCTACTGTAGTTCTATTTGCAATTCCATGATTTGCGAACTCCTCATTCTTCTGTGACTGCGATCTTTATAGAACAACAATGCTTTGAACAAACTTGCCTTGAACAATAGTCGATTAAGTGCTACGGCACCTTAGGCTTCTCTGCAATTTCTTTTCCTCTTTGCTTTTAGCGGAAATTCTCCGATCTGTACTCTTCCTTGATGCCTATTCGAAGATGTTTCAAACTGCCAATTCCTTACACGATACCCACCTCATTCAACATAACCTCTTAATACCTTTCGTCTGTCACAAATGGTGACAGGATCACCTCCAAAATCTTGCTTAACTCCTAACATCTGTCACAAATGGTGACAGGATTCCCAAATGATCTCCTTGTCTTCTCAATCTGTGATAGTCCACATAGCCATCAATTTGTCTGGCGGTGGATGCCATAGTCTCCCTGGATCGGTTTGCTATATACTTGACCAGATTCTTTTGGCTCTCTAGGCTCCTACCATTGGCTCTGATACCACTTGTTGGAGGTGGGCAGAGGCAAATAAATATATAAAACCTTAATTGTATTGCATGTCCATAACAAAACTACATAGTGCCTTTATATAGAGGCAAATAGATAATCTAGAAACTTCAAAAGAGCTGACATATACAATTTCTAGAACTTCACATATAGCCGAAATATTAAGATATTTTAATAAGAATATTCTGGAAACATGTAGAAATTACTACCTATTTCTAACAGAAATGGATTCCACAAACGATCAAATTTCGTGAAGGAATAGGCTTGGGTAATCCACACTCATGCAGAATCCACGAAAAATGAAAATGCACCAGACTCCTAGTTCTTTGAGGTATTTTAAAAAGACCAACACTACGCCTCATATCCTTCACAGGATCATTCGAAGGAAAGAGTAATTATCACCGTGAAGCCATACATTGCATGAATCTAATTTGAAATCATGAAGAGAATTTTTGTGGATCGTGGCATCTCAAAGCATTTGGAGAAAAGTGAAATTCCTAAAAGTATATGATTTTATGATGCGAGTTTTAGAATGATCTACGATGGAATTATTCTTTCTTTCAGTATACTCGAGTGCTCTTGGGGCTGGAGTTATCCTGAAGGGGAGCATATATAAAAGATTGGGACTCAGTAAATAGTTTGTGCATGTTTTCCATAGAAGTAGTGTATACCATCGACAGTATGGAGAATCATGAAATTGTAGGGAAAAATATAGACCTTTACTTTAAAACAAATGATTAAATTTTAAGTCTAACAGATAATAAAAGTGCTAGAATTGATGCATGGAATTCATAAACCCAACGTGATAAGGGAATTTATGTTAAGTTTTAATCTTGATTGATTTAAAGCCATGAAGGTGGTAGTTGTATAATGTGTTGGAAAGTAATTTCTCCTATAGTACTTGTTGGAAAATTGAATGCTCCTGAGCCTCTTCCCGTCCACCTATCTGTCAGGGGCATTCGATGCTTGCAACTGAAGATTGATTTGGGGATTGCCTTTCCCACTTGCTCTTGACGTGCACATAAAGATTGCAGAAGAAGTAAATGAAGTTAGGAATTTTTGAATTCCAATTCAATGCTGGTAGGTGAATTCAAAATTGAGAATTTTGTCAGTTGGAAGAAGTTTTCTGTGTAGCAGCAGTCTGTAGACAGAGAATTTTTCTTTTTTGTGTGAGCTTCTGAAAGCTCCTAAACAATAGCAGCTATTTGTTTTGTGTGTGAGCAGAGATTGCTCCTAAAGAGCTCTGCGTAGCTCCTGACAGTGAGCTCCTAAGAGCTCCTGAAGTTGTCTGAAGTTGGTTGAGTAGTTGATTGCTCCCAAAAAATTGAAATTCATAGCTTAGAATTAGCTTTCAATAGTTCATGTTTAATCTTTCCCGTATTGATCATTTCCAGCATAGTTAATCAAAAGGAAAATATTGCATGCCCATATTTGTCTCCTTGTAATTTTTTTTATTTTGCATTTGTATTCCTCTGTTTTGGGGAAATAGAGTAGCAACTCTGTGTGTTTTTTGTGAAATCAAAAATTCAGACAGTACTCCCGCAGTTTCTATAATTTATTTTAGAATCTTCAAAACCTTCTAATGTGTTGTTTTAGTTATTTCTTTCATGATTTGTTTGCAAGATTGGAAATTTCCTTTATCAATTTGTAATGCATCTATTTAAACAGCACTGCTATAGCCCTTTTGATATCAAATCAAATTAATGAATATAATATGTTTTATGTTGTAGTATTCTTGTCTTTGTATATTACTGTTGTTTTTGCTCTTTCTATCAAAGTGATATCAGAGCCAAGTAGGTTCAATGGTGAAGATCAGAAATATAATTTGATAATCAATGTTGAAGTGAAGCTGCAGCTGGAAGAAAACATGGTGATGGAGTTGTTGATTTATTAGGAGCTGATTTTGTAGTCACACAAGAGCCTCCATACAAAGGATTGCAAATTCAAGAGAAGTCAGAGAAGATTGTTGTAGATAGGAGTTTTGTTTCTAATGAAGATTTAAATCATTGCAGATCTAGAAATAAAAAGGTCACCATATTTGGTGTTCTCATATCGTAGATTGCATCATCTACAATGCAAACAGAAAAGTGTAGAAAATGTTTCTTAGGTTGTTGGAAAAGGTAATTAATTTTATTTTGAAAAGCTTGATTTTTTGTTTTAAAAAAAATTGCAGAGATCTTTGAGATAATTTGTATTGGAAGAAAGTCCCTCTAGAAAATAAAGAGATAGGATCAGTTTTAATTGCTAAAAGTAATTCACAACTCTTTTTTGGAGAGAATTGTTGTATTTGTGTAATTGTCATAAGAAGTTGTAGAAAAAGAGATCAATGTTCATTTTAAGAGATTTGTAGAAGACAAGGTATAAATTGCAAGAGAAAGGTTGAAGGCACGTGTTACTCTTAAAGAAAAGAAGAAATCATTGTAGCAGAATCAGGTGTGTTAAAATCATTTGTTTCAATGGAAAAAGTTGGTAAAAGAGTGTTAAAAGAAAATGAAAATATAATTCAAGTGAGAAGGATTTTTTAAAGAAAGAAAATAGTGAACTTTTGAAAGATTCAAGTGGCAAGTTGAGGAGAAGAATAAAGAGCTAGAAGAAAAGTTAAAGTTGTTTGATGAGATTAAGAAAAGGAATGAAGAATTAGAACAAAGAGTACAATTGGTTAATGACTGAAAATTTTGTTTAAACATAAATATTCATATGTGAAAGATGATAGTGATCAACAAAAGGTTGAAGGTTTGACAAGACATGATGAAAAGTGGAAAGCTACAGATAGTGAGATAAGTCAATGTTTGAAGGACTATCATAGTAGTTGATGAAGAGTTCAAGAGTGATCCGCAAATATTGAAGATAATTTGAAAGTATCATGAAGAAAAGAATTTGGGGGAGTCTAAAGATTTGGTTGCAAAGTTGAAATAATTTGTGGTCAAAATTAAGGGGGAGTGTTGGCATATAATTTCTCCCATATATTTTGCAGTTAATTAGGCATACAACAGTAGAAAGTTTTTGCATGAAACATGCATGTAGGAAGTATTTAGGAAGTTTCAGTTTGCAGCAGTGAAAGAATTGATTTAGTATGTTTCTAGAATTATCTTGTAAACTCCTCTATAAAAGAGGTATGATGTACTGAATTTGATGAAGTAATGAAATATTTTTGGTGCAATAGCACAATGAACAATCTTTGTGTGTTTATATGTTTCAATGTGTTATGTGTTTTTATCTTTCTTCATTCAATTCTATCATAATGGTTAGAGGATTAAACATGATTGAATGGATCCTTGCTTATAAGTCTGAGAGACAACAAAATGAAAGTTCCTAGGAATTTAAGAATGTCTTTTTCATTTAACTCACTTGCCTATGATGATGATAATATAAGAAGTTTGCATTTTCCAAATGCTAAGGATTAAGGTACAAACTTAGAAAATAGTATTCAATAATCCAAACATCTTCTGAGGAAGGAAAATTTCAAAAGAAGATAGGGCTTTGAGTGAAATCCTGACAAGTGGGTGATTAATGGAGTTATTGCGAACTTGGGAGTATAATAGACGACCTTTCCTGAGGTGTCAATTCAAAACTATTGTGAGGGTGAATGTATATGAATGGTGATATTATTCCAAGTCAAGAAGTGTGTTCTTGCAAGAAGATATGCATTGAAGGTTTAATATGATTTTGAATAAAAGGAGTTGGTGTTGGGTGGCTAATGGCAGTCCATGACTCTTAATATGTGCAGGATAACTTTAGAAAGATTATAGTAGCATGAGAATGGGTTATTTTTCATCAAGAACCTATAATTTTAAATTGATTTAATATTAACACTTTTTATATTTGGGCTTACTTGTAATTATTTTTTGTGTTTTGTAGGGATAATGCTAGGAATCAAATATTTAAGGAGAATGTGTACACCAAAATTTATCTAAATGAACACCAACATATGGATATGTGCCTAGGAGGGGGGATGATGGCTAGGGGTCATTGTTGTCACATTTTCCTAATCATTTAATCTTTAATTATCAACCTAGGAGTGTCTAAAGTTTTTTGCAGTAAGAGTTGGATAGGTTTTGTTGTTTGGTCTGCTTTGTTAGGAGCAGTTTAGGGTTGTTCCTTCTTTATCAAAAGTGACTCTACGTTGTTCTTCTAATCTATCTCTTACTCAGACTTATTCTAAAAGCTTTTAAATGAAAACAAACCATTCCAAAATAGAAAATATGCAAAGAAAAGTCATATCCCAAGTTGAATCAAATTATGAGTAATGGATCATTAAACTAATCAGCGGAATTGAAATCTAATTATCTGCTCAAATTCAAAATCTAACTAATCAATATAATTCAAATCTAATTATCTACTTGTTACTAATTCAAAAGAAAACTACTCCATTCCTCATACATCCAATCTGACAAGTAATAATTTCTTCTCTATGCATGTTCCATTAAGAAAATAACTACTTAACAATGATAAATTAACTAGTTTATCTTCAATCTAATTTAACTAGAAAGTGAACTAAATTAAAATAGAAAGGATTCTAATCAATCAACATAGAAATGGAACAAAGATTACAACAATGCAGTCCTAGATTTAAGATTTACTCTAACATTATATTGATGAAAGAATTTCAACTTAAAACAAGAATGAAGATGAAATATTAACTAACAAGATCACCTTCCTTCAGAAGAGTAGGCCCTGCTTTTCCTCTAGAGGGATCTAAGAATAGAATTGGATCGACTTCTTATTTTTATTTCCATCGAATTTTCCAAAATAGGGGCGAAGTATAAAGTATTCAACTAGGAATTGAAAAACATAATCCACTTGAAATTAAAAACTAATACATTAACATCTAACTATCTTGAGACTAGATATATATATATCCTCTCTTATTTGAAAAATGGAAAAAAAATGGAAATCCAACTAACTCCAGATTATTAGAGACATTCTAGAGCACTTGGAGAACAATCATGAACATCTTGTAATCATCTTTAGTTGATGTCAAAAAGTACTACAGAGCTGGAATGCATGTTTGGTTGAAACTATTTTTTATTTCACAAGTCACTTGGTCGAAGCTACTAAGTCATGATAGATTAGCCGCCAATATCATTTGAATAGAAAAATAGTCAGTGCTTCATGTGATCAATAAATGCTCTTCCAATCATGAGTTAAATATAAACAATAATGCAATAATCATAACATTAAATTCCATTCAATCACTCATTCAAAGAAAATAAGCATTTATATATAAAAGAATTCAAATTCAAAGTCTCATGCATAATTAAGTCCATACGTTAAGTACATATAAAAGATAACATCATCAATTTTTAAGCCAAAATGCAAAGTATCAAGTATCATCTTATAAAATAAATGAGGTCTTTACAAGTCCTCATCATTCTCCCCCTCCTATTTTTAACCATACCTCATGGTTACACATTTATTACATCAGGTATGCTTTTATTGAGAGTTTCAATCCGCAATGCACAATCAAAGACAAATCCCCTATATATTTTTTGTTGTCCTGTGATTATTGGAAAACCCATGATTCTGCTCAAGTTTTTCATACCATGATTTCAACACCTCTTCTGGAATCCTCTCTAGTGCATTGATCTTTGGAGTAGGCATGATGATGATGGAAATTTTGAACCTCATTCCAATCTAGAATTCTTGTTGTTTTTTTATCAAACTAATGACATGTCTAACCCTAGTCAAACCCCACTTGATATTATTAGGGTTGATAGGTTCTCTTCTCCTCAATTGTTCAAGAATGGAGTTGTACCTTTCAATGCATGCTTCATGAGCTAATGGAGTCAATGTACCTTCCACATCTTGGAAACATGAAATACTTTTTAATAAGTTAGAGATATAGATTGGGGCAACATCATTAAGTTTGGAAACTGATTTGAATTTTGTAATGTAATCAGCTACATCAGGTCTTTCTCCCCTCATGGGAAGACCACACTTTTTTTGTGCCTCCTTATATTATCCCATTCTTTTCTTCCATTCAAATTTATTTTTTAGCAAGGAGACAAATGATCTGATTTGAAGTTCCCCAACAAAAATATTAAGGATAGAATCATCTATATACCCCATAATAAAAGCATGCTGGTAAAATTCACACATTTGATTCTAGATGCTTGGGTGACTCTTGAAATAAGACTGAAGAAAAGCATTATCTGTTCTAAAATCAGTAGGCCTTTTCAATACAAGTTGATTTAAATTCCACTTTAAAAATAATTTCCTAAGAAACAAACAATACATTCTTGAGGGTTTTCTAGTGGCTACCAGTGCAAAAGCTATGTCAACTACCTCAACCACCTTCTTTTCTACTTCATCTCTCTTTGGTAAGTTTTTCAACCTCATTCTGAAGCTGCATATTGAGTTGTTTGTATTTCACAATTGTGAGGGAAATATACCTTGGACCTATTGACTTTACTTGTGGATTTTCCACCCATGGAGGTAAACCAATTAACCCAAAAGACGAGGATATTGCATGTTCTGGTTCTTCCCTCTCAGGATCCACTTGTTTCCTTCTATCTATTTCTTTCTTTAACCTTTGAATTTCACCATCTTTTGTGTAAATTACTCATTTAACGTTTCTGAGGTTTCTTTAACACTTTCTAGTTGTGTGAACAACTAGTTTGTATACTGTTGTAATTGTGACTTCAATTTTTCTACCTTTGTTTCAAATTTTGAAATTTCTTCATCTTTTTGTTTCAAATTCATTTCCAACAGCATATTTTGAACTTTATATTCTTGTATTTCTCCTTCCAACCTTGACAATCTAAGTGCAAGTTGAACCTATTTTTCTTCTTCTCTCCTCTAATTTAAATTATTATTGGGTCCCTCCTATTGCTCCAAGGGTTGTTTTCCCTCTTTATGGATAAATGGTTCCTCTATTTGTTCCCCAAGAAGAGTTGAAGAACCAGTGGTGACTTCATGGATTTAGGCCTCCTCAAATAATTGGGACTCTAGTAAATCAAAATTTTCTTCAAACACTAAAGATAAATGCTGTGAAACTTCCTTTTCAATGGGAGATTCTTGAGTAGCAAAGTTTCCTTCTTCTTAAGAAGTAGGGTTTGGCATAAAAGTTTCTTTAATAGGAGTTTTTGTAGATTAAGAACCTTCCCTCCTTTTTCAGGTTCTTATGTCTTTGATTCCTCATTTTGAATTATAGGAGGACATTTTTGAGCTCTCTCCTTTCTTCCTTTCTTTAACTTCTTTTTCTTCTCAAGTTTTTGATGTTTTTAGTTTGTTTCCTTTTTTTCCTTTTTTCTTCCTTTTCAATCCCCTTTCTCTTTTTGTTGCTTTCTCCTTTAGGTTTAGGTTTTTTTGAGGTTTACATTTCTTTTACTATTCTTTTCCTTTAAGTTTTTGGTTCCTCAAATTTCTATTTTTGAGGCCTCCCTATAGGTTTACCTCCAACTTTCTTTGAGCTTCCTTTATTTTCTACTTTCAAAGTTCTGCTTATAGCAGTTTTGTATTTTCTAGAACCCTCACCCTCAATATGCGTCAAGAATTGTCTCCATCTTTCCTCACCATTCAATTTTTGCATAAAATGGTGCTTTACAATTAAATTCATTAACCCATGGTGTGTAATCCTACTTTCTTTTTATTTACACTTCATTGCCATATCACTAATTTGGGAAAATAAAAATGCAAGTAGATTTACTCTTACCTCTAGCTTAGCTTCCCCATGACAAATATGAATTAGTAGTCGAAGAGCTTGTCCCAAAAATATAGTAAATTGGCCTTCACAATTAAATTACTTCATCAGGAAGAGGACAATTAATGATTAGGGTTCCTAGAGACTTCCTCTATCAATGCCCTTATTCTTTCCTTTGTGAATTTGGAAAGTGGGTAAAGGCTCTGGCTCAACATGGAACATTTCTAGAAGTTCCTTTAAATTGTGTTGACCTTGTCTCATAATTTCTCCTTTTCCAGGGATTTAAGATAAAAAATTGATGACAATTGTAGACACCTCAATAGCTTCCCCTCTTACCACTATGAAGTTTATGTGATTTTTTTTGACAAATTCATGAATCACATCCCACTCATAACCTTTATATTTAAGAATGAGGTCTAACCAACCCACTTGTTGCAACCATCTCCTGGTTTCATTGTCTGTAATAGCCTCCTTTGGCTCAGCCATTCGCTTGTAACCCATTTTTTATAGACTAAGAATTTCAAAAAAATTTAAACAACTTTTGTTAGGAGATATGCAAAAATGGTGATATGTTTTCTTTTCAAATGAATATGAATTAACTCATAACTACTCCTATAATTGGATATTAACCTTTTCATGGAAATCAATTAAAGCATATTATACCAAGCACAATCTAATTAGACCCTTGGCTTTATGGTCCATAACATCATATTAAATAGCTTGAGTAGGATCTGAAGGACTTGAAACATTCTCATCAACAACATCCCACAGATCTTGATCTATCAATAGATCCTCCATCTTTAGCTTCCACATCTCAAAATTATTTCTAGAAAATTTCTCCACCTCTATTCTCCCTAATGAACTTACCATCTAAAAATTTCCTGTAACAAGATCACAAAGTATCTTCTACATAAGCTCCCACTCAAATCTAGATTATTTCAAAAAAACCCAACAACTCACAACTGAAACCAAAGGTGATCAAGCTTTGATACACTTTGTAAGGATGCTAAGGTAGTGGAACAACCTCCTACACTAATTTTGAGAGGAAAAAAATGCAAAACTTTACATATCTCTAATAGTTAAACAAAAATAAACACAAATATCATGCATACAAAAAAATAATGATTTACATGGGGAAAACCCTTTTGGGAGAAAAAAGCCACACTCCAAAAGCTACTCAATATATTATTCAAAAATAAAAAGATTGCAATATAATTGTAGAGCAAGCTTCTCACAGGAGTATCACCACCAAATATCAAGAGACAACATGACCACTATCAAACTTTCAGAATACACTGCCATCAACATACATCTCAACCGCTTATAACAAGCTTTTTGGAACCTTCTAGAATTAGGGTTTTACAATGTCATTTTTCATTTGATGTGTTAATGGAAAAAATTTAACTTGTCAATGAGAAAAAACCTTAATGTGTCTGTGGGAAAAAACCTTGACATGTCAATGGGAAAAAAACTTGACGTCTTGCTACGAGTGTACAGTATTTGCATGATCAATCACCACATACCAATGTACATCCTATCAACAATAAACTGTATATAATTGCAAGGTTGAGACACATTTTACCATTAAATACCTTTTAGGTAGTTGTATGTGCCTTGTAGACCTACAAACAAGATGAGTTGGAGGTTCTTCCTTCTCTTCTAAAGATTCAAAGCTAGATGAGCTCTGCTCAACTTCTTGTCTATCCATGGGCCTGGATTCAACTTTGTTAGGTGTAGAGGGAAATTGAATCACATCTTCCTATTTACTTTGTTTAGGATGCAATGTAATAGAAAAAGACTTAGTTTATCTAAAAATAACACTTTTACTATTTATTACCTTATGTGCAATAGGATCCCAAAGCTTGTATCCTTTCACACCATAATTGTATCTGATGAAGATACATTTCATGGTCTTGTTCTCCAACTATCTTTTCTTCTCCTTTGGCACATGTGTATATGCCTCACAACAAAAAACTCTAAAATGTCTTAATGAAGGTTTGCAACCCAACCCTGCCTCTATAGGTGTCTGATTAATAGGGAAATGGTTTCTTTATGGTTTAGGACATAGAACAACACTTTTCTCCCAAAATCATTCAAGGAAAACCCTAGAGATCTCAATCTAAGTTATGCAAAGGAGAAAGAGATCTTACAATAGGATTGTCCTAGAGTCTTATTAGAAACTAAAGAGGGGTTCAACACCAAGCTAGGGCTTGGAAAGACTAATGAAATGCAATGCCTAATGCTTAAACCTAGTGTAATGCAAGACTTCACTAAATGACCTAAAAATGCACGTAAAACATAATAGAAAGCTGATAAATTTGAAGTGTGAACCTGGAAACTTGTAGAGGCCTATATGAAGAATTGAAATGCTAAAAACACTAAAATTGATGCTTGTTGGGACTCATACACCAATCTAGGTGATTTAGTCCCAGATTAGGGTTTCTAGGCAAGAACAAAAATCTAGCAGAGATATGTTTGAAGCTCCTTAAATCTACAATTTTGACTATATTGTGACTCATATGCCAAAAGTGGCATATCATTCCAGTTAGGCTTTTATGGAAATTCAAAGTCTGATTCTACTCCTCAATGTCTACTATGTTCTTTCCACCTGATTTTCAAGTCTAAATCTTTGATTTGGAACTTGTAGATGTCTTTCAATGATCTCCAATGCAAGGTGACAAATTTCTCCAAACTTTCTCTTCAATATGTCTTCAACCTAGATCTACAAATCACACACTAAAGAGGTAAAAATATTTTTTTGTTAGTAGAAAGAGGTTTACCTTGGTCAAACCTTGTTTTGGTAATCAAACCTTGAAATATAATGAAATAGGAAAGGAGAATGATGAATGAACAAAATTTCATGTTGCAACTCACCAAACCCTAGCAATAAAGTGTTGCAAACATGTATGAAGTGGCTCCAATGGATGTAGATCTTGACTCTTGCTTGAATGCTAGCTTGAATCATAAAACCATACATCACAAATGTTAACTCAAAAAAAAACATGATGCATGATGACTTTGACATGATGCTTGATACTTGAATTATGCTCTAAAACACTTGATAATCAACTCTTGAAGACTCTTGAATGCTCTTGTAAACTCTAAAATTCTCTTGTGAACTCAAATTGCTATTAATAATGCTCTCATCAAAGTCTTAGGTCACTTGATTGCTTGCTGGGTGAAAAATGAGTGAAATAACCTTGTATTTATATTTGTTTATGTCAAATTTCCCAAAATTACAACACTACAAGTTGACATCAAATCTAGGAGAATAAAATCCCACCAAGAATTTAAATTAAATTTGATTTTGGGCCACAAATGACTCATATGCTAGAAGTGGTGTAAGTCCCATTAGGCATAACTATGGGACATTTTTCAAAAATTCTTAGAATAATGTAGAATCTAGATCGAGACCCTAAAATTTGGGTGGGACTCATACACCCAAGGTGGTGTATGAGTCCCAAATCACTAAATCTAGGTCACACAATCCAAAAAAAAATGAATTATAATTGGATGTTGGTTCATGTTTGGATTATCCTCAAAAAGATGCATTAAATGGGGCTTGTGGATGTAAAATAAGGCCAATTAAAGCATAAAGTAGCCCAATTATTTAATAAAACCCTAGATTAGTGTGAAAGTGTGTGAAAACACTTTAAAACACTCTAAATAAGGCATCAATAAGCTCATTTAGTTCACAAGGGCCCAAGACCTAATGTGAATATGTTAGACTCATTACAACACTAAATCAAGGCCATGATAGGGAGTAATTTTTCTATTATTACATCTAGTCCCCACTTTAGTGAGAGGAGGAACTTGCTTCCACCTCACACTAAAGTAGACCAACACACATCAAGAGTGTTCCCAACACACCAATGCTAGTAAGATGAGATGAATATGATCAAGAGGGGTGATCAAGCCCTTAGGATCAAGATCCCATGACAAGCCAACATAGACACAAAAGGAACACACATGAAAATGGTGTAAGGAGCAACAAAAAGGAACAAGCATACATTTCCAAAGACAAATAAAAAAGAAAAATAAAACAAAAGAGGGATTGGATCAAGCTTCGACCATTTTTCCATCGTGATGTGGATCAGATCTAGGTTGTTTGTCTAAAAAATGCATGCTCACTCCAAGGCAACTAAACTTTAGGTTGTCCACTAGGTGAGCAATCCAAAAGGGTGAGACACATACACATGTGGCCCATATGTGCTCACAACACACACGCTAGTGGAAATGCGAAATTCATGCCTAGGTTTGGATTCCCATCCAACCATACCAAATTTATACCTCCTGATAACTTTGATAAGGCACCATGCAACAATGAACTTCAAGCTTCATTAGGAAAGCAAAACTTTGTATGCTTAGAACTCATGAAAAAACTTGAGATGGCTCCACATGCATGCAAAGTGTGTTATTCAAGGTGGCCATATAACAAAAATTACAAATGAAAAGTAGTATCAGGGATGTTCAAAGGATTCTTGATTAGTTCATGTAAGGTCTTTAACTTAGGGAACATTGTTCCTAATGTCTCCAAGAGAGGACCAATCAAAGAATAGAAGATTCACAACTTAGGGGATGCAGTGTGTCACATCGAGCCACTAAGAGGAATATAATATGCTAAGAGAGATCACACTCTTGAGGGGCATCACACCAAATGTCACCACAAAGTGAAAGACACATCACATGAAGTAAGAAGACTACACAATGAAACATGAAAAATGCAAAAAGAATAATGCCAATCTATGCCCCCACTTTAAATAAATTTCTAAACACCATACTATGAGAAATTACATTAAAGTAGCAAATGATAAATGCTAATAATAAAGAGGACATGAGAGCTAACTTGAAAATTCCTATTCCAAGTCATATGTTTACAAATAAAGCTATGCCATGAAAGAAAAGAAGGGGTTTCCCCCAAAATGGAACTCCAAACACATGAGGGATCCATGGATTTGGGGTCATTATGTTCTTGCTACATTGTTTTTAGAGGGTTCATAACTATCATAATTCCCCAAATACTCACATAACTGAAAGAATGACACAAAGATCATGAAAACAAAGAAAATCCTTTTGGGTCAACATGGAAAAGACATGAAGGTTTCAACACCTTGTGTCATCCCCAAGAGGAAAACATAAGACCAAGAAAAGATTAATGAAAAGCTTTTGGTTCAACATGGAAGAGACATGAATTCCTCGACGCCTTGCATCATCCCCAAAAGGAAAACACATGACAGAAAATATAAAGGAAAAGATAAAAGATTTACGACATAGAGAAGAATGAAGGTACAAATAGAGGAATGCCACAGAGAGAGAGATATTTGTGCTATATAAAAATATCCTCTTGTCATTTTCATGGACTTTTAGGTCTTGTTTCATGTTGTTTGATCTATTTTGCTCTGATTTTATTTTGTAACATGCCTTGAACATGCATATTTAGGTACTAAAATTCAAATAACGATGTATTGTGAAGGTGTTGTGAAGTGTTGTAAAATATTTCTACACTCTTCTAGACTCTATTCATTACAATTCACCTAAAAATCACCTTTTCATCACTTAACAAGTCCTATTTTGAAGTGTTGTAAAGTCTTGTAACAATATTTCACACTTTTCTAGGCACTTCACTATTTATCCATTTCTCATGCTTTATTTGGTCCCTTTATGCCCTCATATGTCTTAATTAAGTGTATTTTTGAATGTAAGCCTGATAAAAAACATTAAATACAACATAATTCTTGACACCCATTTTTAGGTCTTAGGTGGGACCCATTCGCCATGGGTGGCAAATGAGTCCCCCTTGGCCCCAAATTCAAATTTTTTAAAAATTTCCTTTCGGATTTTTATTCAAAAACACTTGATGTTGGCCTATGATGAGGTATGAATGGTTAACTAAGGCGCAAGATTGTATAAATAAGTTTTTTTCACCTCATTTTACATCTCCTACAATCTCATTCATTCACACATCATCTCAAGCATTCAAGCATCTTACAACATCTTATCAAGCAATATTCAAGCACTTTGGAGCATCTATTGATATTACTTCAGATTTGCATTATCAAGGGTTTGGTAAGTTGATAACTATTGCATGTTATTAGTTTATCATTCTCTTTCATTTCATTGTTTCATTAAGGGTTTGATTACCAAAAGTGGGGTTTGACCAAGGCAAACCCCTATTTGCTAACCCTCAACCATTTTTCCCCTATTGCATGTGTGTTTGTAGAATTTTGTGTGCAAATTTAACAAGGATTTTGGTGTTGAAGATTGGTAAATAAGTCAACTAGGTGCTTCAAGTCAACTCATTCATATTTCAAGCTTGGAGAAGGTTTTATGTCTGTTTCCTGCAAAACTGACTTCGACAACCTAACAATCAAAGATTTCTAGATCTAGTGTTGTAGAGTTGTCTCTTGATTTTCAAAATTTTGGGAGAGGACTGATTCACCACCAGTGGTTAATGAGTCCCACCTTAGGACTAAAAATTTGAATTTTGTCAAATTCTAGAACCTAACAATCAAAAACCAGTTTTTGACACTTTTTCACTAGTAGGAGGACTAATTCGCCACCCTGGGCAAATGAGTCCCACTGTGAAATTTTAGTAACTCCAGATAGCATTCACGACATCTCAGAATCATCAAATCTTACCCAGGTGCACTCTATTTCATCCTATTTCTTTTTGTTTTGCATTCTTTCATCATTTAGTTCATTGTTTGCATATCACAACGTGTTTTCAAACAAAGTTTAAATCTTAGTTTTGCATTCATAATCATTTATTTAAATCACTCGATTGCATTTAGATCATTTCATTTAGCCTATACAACATAAAACATAACATAATTTGAATGAACCCTTAGCATTTTTGAGCCCTATCTCTCTCCTTTTAGGTGAAAAACCCTAGAAGAGTTAGAGAAGTCCATAGGAACCTAAAAATCAATAGTTCATTTTGGTGAACCTGACTTTTGAACACTTTTCATTTCTAAATTTATTTGCACATTGCATCTTCATTTATATTTGCATCAACATTCAATTAGGACATTGTTTTGTTTTTGCATTCTAGGACTTCATATTGCATTAGTGAAAACTTCATTGAAATTTCATTTTGCATTGCATATCATTGAAAAAACTAAAAATTTGCATTCAACATCCTTAATTGAATTTTTTAGAGCATTAAAATCTCATTCAAATTTCTGAAAACCACAAAAAAATATCATATTGGGACTCATTCGCCACCCTGGGTGAATCGGTCCCTCTGCACTTTTTAAACAACATTTTTGGCATCTTTTTGGCATTTTTCTACAATATAGTTTCCTATTCTTGCATTCTATTTTAATTTCTATAATATTTGTTTTTAATCATTTATTGCACCTTAGTTTACTTGCATCATGGCATTTTCTTTCAATAAGTTTTGGAATTCATTAAAATCATTGGTAGACATGTCCAGCTGTGCCTTTGGTTGTGACCCTAATGAACTTGAACTCACACATTCTCCTTCAACTCCTCATGATTGTCCTCCTCATGAAGTAGACATCATTGGAGAAGATGATGCTAGCACGAATAAGTTCTGTACAATGACTACCTTGATAACCTATAAGCCAATGCAACCTTCTATCCATCCATGAAGTCACAAGATATTCCTACTATTGCACCTCATGATCACTTTGCATATTTACATCCTAAAATCAATAAAGGACCTAAGGTTCGTCCCCCAAGTGGACCTAGTTCCTCTAAAAAAACACACTCACAACCCTTTTACGATCACAAAGTCACCAACACTCCCATAAACCTTGAAGAAACATATGGTAAAGGATTTACTATTTTAAGTAAACAAGGTTGTGACACAAAGCATGAATATGACATCCATCAACTTCTTGAACAATAGTCAAATGATGCACACACAACCATATTAGGATATCAATATCCTTCTCATCCTAATAGACATCCTTTTTAACCTAGGAGACTTTGGGATGTTGGTACAGTGATCTTGGATTATCCTCTTGACTTAAACATTCTCCTTCCACATGAACAACCATTATCCTCTTCTACTGGCAAGGATGTTAGGATCCCCATGGGTCCTCCTCCTTCTATTCGTGAACAAGGAGAATCTAGCAAACTAAAATGACCTTACAAACTGAAGAAACTCAAGTTTCCTACACATCATCCACCCGAATGTGAAAGGAGACTTCAACTACTTTTAAACAAAGGTCTTATACTTTTACCACCTATGAATAGGCTGGTTATTCATCTGAAAGATTCTAGCATAACATTTTTCAAATATCATCACATCCTTGGTCATCAAATAGAAGAATTCCAAACATTGAAGGACATAATGGATAAGTATCACTTCACTAATACAAATTGTTTCCCCATCATACCTTAAAACAATCTAAACCCCTTCATCATGCCATAGTTGTAGAGTTCCCTATTATCACTATTGGATGATCGTTTCCCATCACCCACCTCGGCTCATTCTTTCCTCTAAACTTTGTGGGGGGAAAGATGTTGTTAGCCTTTTCCTTGTAATGCTCTTGTCTTTGTCTCTTAACTATGTTATTCCCTTTCTACTTAACCATTTAAGATTGAGAAATCAATAACTTAGTTAATGGTTGACTTTCATTTACATTACTAGTTCCTTTTCATTTTACCTTCCATGTGTGTATCGTGTTCCCCTATAATGTGTGTTAGATGTTTCCTTCTCTTTGTACACTTCTTCTATTCATACCTCTATTTTTCTATTCGTCATGCATTGTCTTTTTCACTTTTGTTTTGTATTACCCTTTTGGGGATGATGCAAAGCATAGAGATTCCCTACGTCTCTTCCATGTTGACCCAAAAGGTCCTTTTCTTTTTTCACTTTTTTTTCTATTTTCCTTTTGGGGATGATGCAAAGCATAGAGAAACCCTATGTCTCTTCCATGTTAACCCAAAAGGTCCTTGTCTTTTTCACTTTTGTTTTTTATTTTCCTTTTGGGGATGATGCAAGGCATCGAGACCAAAATGTCTCCTTCATGTTGACCCAATATCTTTTTCACTTTTCTTTCACCTTTTCATTTTCTTTCTTTCCGCTTATATTTTCCTTTTAGGGATGATGCAAGGCATTGAGACTGTAATGTCTCTTCCATGTTGACCCAGAATGGACTTTATTTTTCCTTTTTTTTCTCTTTGTGTCATTCTTCCAGTTCTATGTGCTTTGGGGAATTATGACAGTTCTGAGCTCTTTCATAAACACATTGCAACAACTTACATACTAACCCCAAATCCATAGATCCCTTATGTGTTTGGTGTGCTCTTTTCTAGGGGTAAACTCCATTTCTTTTTTTTTTCATTCTCCTTAACATGATGACCTAACTTTGAAACATATGACTTGGCATAGGGCTTTCCAAGTTGGTTCTCATGTCTTGTTTTCTTTTTTCCTTTTCTTCCCTTTGCTACTTTAAAGTAATTACTCATAGAACGATGTGTCACAATTCCTTTAAAGTGGGGGGCATACATTACCATTAATTCATTTGCATTATTGGTTCCTAGTGCAGCCTTGTCATTTATGTGATGCGTTCGTCACTTTGTGGATGACATTGGGTGTGATGTCCTTCATAATTGTGATCTATCTCAGTATATTACATTCCTCTTGGTGACCTGATGCGATGCATTGCATCCCCTAAGTTGTGAATATACTATTCTTTGATTGGTCATCCCTTGGAGACATTAGACACAATTATCCCTAAGTGACTAACCTTGCATAAACTTAACAAGACTTCTTTGAACATCTTTCACATTTTATAGTTAACATTTTACATTTTTGCATTTTGCATCTTTTTCCACCTTGCATAATGCAACTTGCATGCATATGGTACCCTTCTTTTTGCTCATGACATTTTTCCTTATGGCACCTTGTTAAAGTTATCAGAAGGCATAAATTTAATATGGTTGAATGGGAAGCCCACCTAGTGGCATGAATTTTCCCCATAGCCACCTTTGTGTTTGTGAGTGCATACCAACTAGCATATGTATCTTACCTTTTTGGGCTTTCTCACCTCGCGGACAACCAAAAGTTCTATGGCCCTAGAGTGAGTACATTTGGGCCTTCTGACCTGATGGATCGTCATGAGTTATGTCACCCTAGAGTGAGTATTCATTCTCTTTTTCAAACAAATGGCCTAGATCTAATCCACAACTAGTTGGACAGGCAATCGAAGCTTCATCTGATTCATTTCAGCACTTGTGTGTTCCTTTGTTCTTATGTTTAGTTTGTAATGGGATCTTCATCCTAGGGGCTTGATCATCCCTCTTTATCATTTTCATTCCATCTTGCTAACCTAAGTGCATTTGAACCCTCCTCTCGATGTTCATGGCTACTTTAGTGTTAGTTTGAAGCAAGTTCATCCTCTCACTAAAGTGGTGGATAAATGTGTCATAGAAAAATGGCTCCTTGACATTTTCATGGAATTTTAGGTCTTGTTCATGTTGTTTGATCTATTTTGCTTTGATTTTATTTTGTAACATGGCTTGAACATGCATATTGAGGTACTAAAATTCAAATAACGACGTCTTGTGAAGGTGTTGTGAAGTGTTGTAAAACATTTCTACACTCTTCTAGACTTTATTCATTACAATTCACCTAAAAATCACCTTTTCATCACTTAGCAAGTCCTATTTTGAAGTGTTGTAAAGTCTTGTAACAAGATTTCATGATTTTCTAGGCACAACTTCACTATTTATCCCTTTCGCATGCTTTATTTGGTCCCTTTATGCCCTCATATGTCTTAATTAAGTGTATTTTTTAATGTGAGCCTAATAAACAACATTAAATACAACATAATTCTCAACACCCATTTTCAAGTCTTAGGTGGGACCCATTTGCCATGGGTGGCAAATGAGTCCCCCTTGGCCCCAAATTTAATTTTTTTAAAAATTTCCTTTGGGGTTTTTATTCAAAAACACTTGATGTTGGCCTGTGATGAGGTATGAACAGTTAACTAAGGCACAAGGTTGTATAAATAAGTGATTTTCACCTTATTTTACATCTCCTACAATCTCATTCATTCAAGCATTCATTCACACATCATCTCAAGCATTCAAGCATCTTACAACATTTTATCAAGCAATATTCAAGCACTTTGGATCATCCATTGACATTACTTCAGATTTGCATTATCAAGGGTTTGGTAAGTTGATAGCTATTGCGTGTTATTAGTTTATCATTCTCTTTCATTTCATTGTTTCATTAATGGTTTGATTACCAAAAGTGGGGTTTGACCAGGGAAAACCCCTCTTTGCTAACCCTCAACCATTTTTCCCCTATTACATGTGTGTTTGCAAACTTTTATGTGCAGATTTAACAAGAATTTTGGTGTTGAATATTGGCAAACAAGTCAGCTAGGTGCTTTGAGTCAACTCATTCATATTTCAATCTTGGAGAAGGTTTTTTGTCTGTTTCCTGTAGAATTGACTTCGGTAACCTGACAATCAAAGATTTCTAGATTTGGTGTTGCAGAGTTGTCTCCTAATTTTTCATAATTTTGGGAGAGGAATGATTCGCCACCAGTGGTGAATGAGTCCCACCTTAGGACTGAAAATCTGAATTTTGTTAGATTCTGGATCTCAACATTCAAAAACCAATTTTTGATATGGATATGTGCAGGATCATCATGGAAAAAATAGGCCCTTAAGTAGCACAAAATTTAGAAAAATCAGAGTTAGGAAACTTGACGTTAAAATTTGAATATGTTATCTATATTATTTCAAAAATATGTAAGAATACAATCTGTAGAAAATTGAATGTAGTTTCTAAACTACTAGGTTTTTTTTAAAAACAAAAATATCTATTTGGTGAAATTTTGAAATTTCAATGCAGTGGTACTTAAATTTCGGGAAAAAATAAGTAGGTGTTTGTCTGACCGCCCTAACCACACTAAAATGATAATATTTTTCTATAAGATTTTAGATATAAGTAGAGGACTCATGCCCCGATGTGGTGCATATTTTTTTGTAACTTTTTTCCATGTAAATAATTAATTATGGATTTTATTTTACAACTTTTTTAAAAATATAAAAACTTGTATGTCTAACCACCTTAACTTGGTCAAAACTTCATGAAATTCAATTTTTCTTTTTTTAATCCTATATTATTGGAAGCATAGAATGTGACGCATGTTTTGGATTCAAAAAATGTGATACCGTTTGAAAGCTATAGATGTTTTTGAATCAGCCTATTAATTAGGACTTTATTCATAATTTGAATAGAAAATGAATAATAATTACTTATTAAATTCAAAGTAAAGCATAATTTATATCATTGGAAATCTAAGAATCTCCTTTAAAAACCCTTTTTGTTTCATCAATTTTGGGTAAAAAAAAGTCATCAACTACATACCCATCATATTGCCACTTTTTGGCCCATGATGATCCTGCACATACCCACACTTTTTCACCAGTAGGAGGACTAATTTGCTACCCTAGGAGAATTATTCCCACTATGAAATTTGAGTAATTACAGACAACATTCATGACATCTTAGAATCATCAAATCTTACCCAAGTGTACTTTGTTTCATCCTATTTCTTTATGTTCTATTTGCATATCATAGCATGTTTTCAAACAAAGTTTAAATCTTAGTTTTTCATTCATAATCATTTATTTAAATCACTTAATTGCATTTAGATCATTTCATTTAGCCTATAAAACATCAAACATAACATAATTTGAATCAACCCTTAGCATTTTTGGGCCCTATCTCTCTCCTTTTAGGTGAGAAAACCTAGAAGAGTTAGAGAAGTCCATAGGAACCCAAAAATCAACAGTTCATCAAACAAAACATCACATGGGATCACATTATGCACATGTAATTAAACACATAACATGCAAAAGAAAACAAAATCAAGGCTAGTAAGGCATATACTCGAATCATCCTATAGTAGGTCATCTGCATCCCAATCATGTTCATCATATGCAGAAGATGGACAACTAGCCAAAGGGACAACAACAAGTGTTGAACTAGGGTCATCACCAGGTTCAAAACTCTTCTTAGGAGAATTATCTTTTAAGCTCATAGAAGAGGAAAAAAAGTATCCAATTCATTATACACTTGTTCATCAATCTTTGCAATCTCATCATTGTCATCCAAGTTATTCACAACAAGAGTTTGAATGATAATTTACAAAGAAGGGTTTGGCTCTTGTTGCGATTGTGCTGTAGGATATTTTTGTTTTGGAAAAGGGGGAGACTCATCATGCATTGCTTCAGTAAAGTTTGGATCTTGATTTTCTTTGTTTATTTCTTCATTTAACTTTCAAGCAAGGGCAAGAAATCTACAGCTATGCTTTCTAGCAATTATGTTTCTTTTAGTTCAGTTTTCAAGTTGTGTTTGTGTAGGAGCGAGATGATAAACCATAGGTTTATTTTCTTCCCTAAGGGGAGGAATGGAAGGAACCATGGAAGGTTGTTCAACAACTTTATCCTTAACTTTTTACACTTGTTTTATCCTAGGAGGCATGACGAGATTGTTTTTGTTATCTCTTGGTCTTTATAGGAAGTAGGAAAAGGATATATCTTAATTTTTTCTTGGTTGCTAGGCATGTCTTTTGGTTCAATCATGGTTTCATCAAATATGGTAGGCTCGGTCGTGGATTTAGGAATTTTTTGGAGGGATAATTTTTCTTAGCATTTCACCTTTAACTTTGACCAGTAGGATTTGAAAATGAAGTCTTTTCGAGGTTTAATAGGTTCCATAGGCTCAGACCAAAATAAATCTAATGAAAATTTCTCTTGGGAAGAAAAAGGGTTGATGCATGGTGAAAATTTCATTTTCAGAGGGAAACTTTAATAATTTATGCACGATCGAAGGGATGGAATTCATGGAGTAAAGCCATAGATAGCCTAATTTCACACGAAATTGGTCTAACTGTGAGATGAAGGAGAATGAAGCATCCAATGTTTTCGGCTCTATTTGTAAAGCAATGGTGATCAATCACATCATAAGGCAAGCGAAACTATTATGCGTCTTGATCCATGTTTTTTGTTTATCATATATTTCTTGATAGAGCTCATGCACAAGTAAGAATTATTCAGTGATCACATTCCCTCCACAGATGTGATCCATTAATATCACATTAGTGGGCTTGTCATAGATTCGTTTGGCTATGTAAAGAGGACCATTGGGTGCATGAAGTATATCTTATGAGGAGAAAGCAATATCAAGAGGATTTTTAGTTCAGCCCTTATGAGGTGTGACCTCAATCAATCCAACCATATCATCCATAGGATCAGTATCTATAGGATCACTTAGAATAGTATCATTGTTGTCATCATCTGTGTCAACATTCATCACAACATTCTTTTTAGTTTCACTAGCTTTGACAAATGAAATATTATGATTAGGCATAGGGCTAGTAAATATTTGCAAGTTTTGGTTAGGAGGGGCAATGGACTTATTTCTTTGATCATTAACACCTCCAACAACAAGCTGACCAAAATCAATGAGGTTTTGCACAAGATGTTTAAGACACTTGCAACGTTTTGTATTGTGTCCATTTTTTCGGTGATAATGATAGTAATAATTTGGTCTATAGTTTTTGGGTAATATTTTATTTGGATCGAGAGTTTTAATAAGAGGAAAATTAATCATTTTTTGTTCTAATAGTTATGACATTATGTTATGAAGGGTATCGGGCTAGGGAGTGAATTCCCTTAGTTAAAGGGTATCATTGCTTTAACAGTAGCTACTTGGGTATCGACATGTTGAGTTTTTTTTTTAGGGGGATTTAGTTGAAGGAAACCTTTATTATATTTCCTAAAAGGTTGGTAATTATTTGATTTGTAGACTCGGGCTTCTCAGTTTGGCTAGAAGTGGATATTGCATCATGACTACTAATCAATTTTTGATAATCACTTAGGGCAGTACATAAGTGCATGAAGGAGGGAAACTTCATTATGGTAAGCTTATCTTGTATCTTACTTTGTAAACTCCCTATGAACATCTTTTGAAGGTGAGGGTCAGGAACCTTTACATCTATTTGGGAATAAATCAATTGATAGCATGAAATAAAGTTGGTAATATTTTCTTCTTTTTGCTTACATCTCATCAAATTGGCCAAGGTCATCGTACGAGTCATATGCACTTGGAAATGGTTGATAAATGCATCAAAAAGTTCATTGAATGAACGAATTGAGTTGTTTGGTAACAAAGAAGACCATTTTAAAGAAGTATCCTTCAAGGATCTAGGGAAAAGCTTACCCAAGAATTTATTGTCAAGAATAAAGTCACTACATAAGGTGGTATAAGCGAAAACATGGTTAGAAGGATCTCCTTTCCCCCCATATTTCTCGAATCTAAGCACCTCTACACCTTGTGGCATCAATGTTTGCAATATCTCCAAGGACAAGGGATTTCTTTTGACATAATATGTAGGCGTGCCATTTTTATTTTGGTTGATAGTGGAGACTTGCTTTTGAACGGATGAAATGGTTTGTAAAAGTTGGTTTATAAGAGGTTCATTGTTTGTAATGTGAGATGGAGGTGAATATGGTGTAGGTGTGTATGTGTTGTAAGAACAAGTGGATGGAATTCTATAGGTGGTAAGGTGGTAGGAGATATGATGTGCGATGCCACAAAGGTACTAGGTATGCTATTGAAAATACCCAAGGAATCACATTACTAGTAGTTTGCATTGTTGTTGTAACTTGAGGGTTGGTATAGGTAGGAATAGAGGAAATTGTTGTAGGAGGAGGAATTTGAATTCCTCCTTGGTTATTCAATGGTAAAGGACAACTAGTGGTTGAGATAAGATGTTTTCCAAAGATCTAAACTATGTGATTCACAAGGTTGACTTCATCTTCACTTTCAAGCATGTGAAGAATGTTATCTATGGTAGGGATGGCAGTAGTTTAAATGTTGTCATTACTTATTTGATTTTGTAGGTTTTTTAGTTCTTCATGGATTTGGATTATGTTTTCTTGTGGCATACTAGCAACCATTATTTCATCATGAGTCACACTACTTGAAGGCAAGGAATTGTTAAGGGTATGGTCCACACCTAGTGGACTAGTGTCAACACTAGTAGTGAAAGAGCTAGATAACCGAAGATCCACAATGATTGTACTATCGCGAGATGACATGAGTCTCAAACTTCATGTCACTATAGTATTAGCAATAGGACACCAAGTAGAAAAGCTCGTGCAAGGGACAATCAAGACAATGCAAGATGCAATGAATGGAATGAAATGAATGAAACATAAAATCTATAAACTAAAACAAGAGACTAATAACAGCAAACAAAAGCTCAAAAATAGAGTTTTGAATTTTGGAAAATGTAGTTTAAAATGTGTACTAGGACTAAATCACTCAAAATGGTGTATGAGACCTAGTGAGGGTTTTTTCACAAATTTTAGAAAATTTTAAGTGATTTTTATGCTTTTTAGTTTGGATGATTTGTAGACTAAATGCAAATGCAAATTTTAGATGATATTCAATGATGCAAGATGCAAAAATGTAACCTATATGCACTTTCACTAATGCAATATTTAGAAACCCTAGATGCAAATTAACTAATGCAAACCATAATGAAAAGTTAATGCAAGCAAGATCTAGGACTATGATGCACTCCAAATTAGAAATGATGTGTTATAAATGTAGGTTCACCAAAATGATTAATAGTAAAATGGTTGCTTTACATGGTTTAGGACATAGAACAACACTTTTCTCCCAGAATCATTCAAGGTAAACCCTAGAGATCTCAATCTAAGGTATGCAAAGGAGAAAGAGATCTTGCAATAGGGATATCCTAGGCTCTAATTAGAAACTAAAAATGGGTTCAACACTGAGCTAGGGCTTGGAGAGACTAATAAAATGCAATACCTAATGCTTAAACCTAGTGTAATGTAAGACATCACTAAATGACCTAAAATTGCATATAAAACAAAATAGAAATCTGAGAAATTTGAAGTGTGTTGGAATTATGGAGCCTTGAAACATGAGCATGAAGTGTAGATGGCTTGTGTTGGTTGTTACTGTGTTTTCATTGATTTCAACATGGTGACAATTGTATGGGAATTTTAATTGTTTTACCGAAAGTTGTTCCCTACCAATAATGTTCTTTTGTGATGAACCCGTTTGTTGGTATTTGAGTTTGGAATTCACCGCAAGAATAGATATGACTCTAATATCATAACCATGTTATCATGTCTCATTCAAACAACTATATCTTAGATCTTGAGAATTTTTGGGTTGTGAGAAGAAATTTATCTCTGACAAAGTTCAACTTTGTATTTTACTTTCATTCCTTGCTCGGTATATCAGTATGGGAGACTCTACATTTTCTTAAGGAGAACATTCTTATGTTGTGGTTTTAATGGTAGTCTCTATGAGGGTAGTATGATGAGAAATTGATGTGATATTAGATCTGGAAGGTGTTTTATTTGAGGATTTTAATTTTGGTTTGGAGATTCTATGAATTGTGTTTTATTCTTGGTCAACCTAACATATGCAATACACTAAGGAGACAAGTTATGCTTTATGGATGTTAGCCGACTAGTTATAATGCACTACATGGATACAATGTTTTAAATCATATATGGTGCCAACAAGAGTGTTTTGATTTTTTTTTTCATCTAATTAGGCTGACCTAATTGATGAATAAGATATACTTGTATATATAAGATGTTTTGAAGGGAGTCTAGCAATAGTTTGGAAGAAAGGTGCTAAAAGGATTAAGGGTATTTGAAGATCCGAGCCTAAATGCTATATCAATTGAGGATCATAGTAAATTTGTAAAGCGACTCATGTGTGAGGTAGTACTTTGTATTTTGAGATTTATTGGAACTAAACCCTACACACTGAAGGTGTATTCTATCAGTTCATACTTTTGGCAGTAAGCCATAATCTTTGTATCTTGGTAGTTAGTTGTCTTTTGTATTCAGGAAATGAGCCTTACACAGACAATGAGTCCTGGTAGTGAACCTTGTAATATCTTGTATATGGTTATAATATATTGTGATTTAACCCTCACCGTGGTTTTTCCCTTTTTTGGTTTTCCACGTAAAAATCTTGGTGTTCATGTGTGTGGTTGTATTGATTTATTTCTATGTTTTCTCTTGTTGATTCAATCAGAATTGTGATAATGGTTAGATGGATTTTATTAGAATGGTTTTACAGAATACTGATTCACCACCCTCTCATTATTCTAGATGTTCAAAACTTGGTATCAAAGCTTGGTTCCTTTGAAGAAGCCTAATAGCTCGAGGAAGGTCCCGAATTTTGAGTATAAGATTTTTTTTCTTTGGAAGTGATCTCTCTTGGATATTCAAAAAAAATAGAAGATTTGAAAAACAAGTTGATAAAGAAAATGAGTATATTGAAAAACTACAAAGTAAATGTGAAGAATCATGTTGTTTATTGGATAAGGCAGATGAAACTATCTCCATCCTACTGCATCAATTGGATGAGAAGAAAAGAAATGAAGATTGTTAGAAAATTGAAATTCAAAGGAAGATGGATGAATGCACAAAGCTTGAGCAAGTGGTAGAAATCTTGAGATCTAATTTGGAAAATGCACGAAGTTTTGAAGAAATATTTAAAGTAAGCTCTACAATTCTTTATGAGTTGATTACTTCTCAGAAACTGACAATGAATAAAAGTGGTTTAGGATTTGAAGAAGGTCAAAGTTCTAAAGTGAAGCAATCTATTAACAAGAACACTCGATGCAAAGATGGACAAATCAAGAACCTAAGAAACAATTCTACAAGAATTCTCATCAAACAACCTGATGCTAAAAGTTATTTATCTTTTAATGGTGTTTATCATTCCTACAAGAAATTTGGTCATATGGCAAAGGACTACAAAAGTAAAATGAATTATACTTTGTCATTCTCCAACAAATGTTTTAAGTGCAAGAAGGCTGGACATAAAGCTATTTTGTGTGAAAATAGATTGAATAAAAGGAAGAATGGAAGGATGAATGATGTTTGTTGTAAGTGCAGCAATATGAAACATCTTGTTAATAACTACAGAAGAAGAAAAAATAACTATCCAATGAATAAAAATAAACAAATCATTGATCCAAAAAAAGTAAGAAAAGGGATGAAAAGGATCAAGAGAAATGAAGGATAATTCAAGCAAGTTAAATCAGAATAATCAATCTTATATGTGCCAACCTCTAGTGTAGATATGCCTATAAATCTTTGATTCTAGCGATGACTAAGGGGATAAATTATTAGAAAATTTAATAAACCCCGCCTTCATCGATACTTATGTCATATCATGGCATAAGTATATTTAATGTAGTAACAAATTCAAGGAATTTCTCAGTAGCTTGGGTGAAGAATAATTTTTTTTGAATTTGAAAGAATGGAGACGCACACAATTTTCAAGGTAATCTACCTACAATTTGAAGCATTTATTGCAAAATCATTCAGGATGAAAAAAATAAATTCAGATTCCAAGAGGCATATGTATTTTTGGAGAAGCATGCAAAGGGAACTTTAGAGATCAATTCAAATTTTCATGGTTTGAAGGAGAAATCAAGTGGGTTTGAAGTGTGCTCCAAAAGCTAGATATCTATCCTTTCCTTGTTGGCATTTACAGAGGTATTCATGTTTGCACAATCTTTCATTTTTATTGCTATGGATAATTCAAAGGTTGTGAATAACACAGTTAGAGTGCAAGTCAATTTCAAAAAATATTTAAAGAATGTATCGAAAGAGTTTGTTGGTTCATTCTCTCGCATCCCTCTTAGAGTGTTTCCCATAAAAGATATCTATGCATTTGTTTATAGTAAGATGGAGGAATTGTCACTAGTCTAGTTAATAATTATTTGGAAGAGAACCACGATGCCTATAAAGTGTTAGTTGAGAAGAAGTTGGATGTTTGGCAGAAAGCCCCTTTGTTTGAGTTTGACAAGAAGTGCATTTGAATAGTTTTGAGTGGAATTCATGATGAATATTTATGGATTGATGAAGCACATTTGATTACTAGAAATGTAATTGGTTTGTGTTCCTCTAGACCAGTTCCCAAATGGAAGGTTGTGATGAGCAAGAGATAATTAAGGTAACTAGTGCGACTCTTGAAGGGAAAGAGATTAATTTGAGATCAATTATGGATCCAGTCATCAAGTATGCCACAATGGTCATCAGTCACAATTTTTTTCTACCTGGAAATTATCTCATAGTTTCTACTACTACTGTACATATTATTGTTTATATGGTTAAGAGAGGTATGTATTATTACCTATGTGAATTGCTTCAAATACATCTTTTGAAGAATTTAAAGGAAATCAAGAAGAGTAAGAAGAATAAATTCTAGTATGGAAATTTGGTTGTCTACCTACTCTTTTATTTTTTGAGAGAATTATCGATAATAGGAAGAATAGAATGGTCAAACATAGAGCCTATTTCCCATCAAATCAGGAAAATCATGATAAATATTGGTAATTCAGATGCTCAAGAGATTACTCTTGTTGCATTCTTTGGAACATTTCAAATGAGGATGAGTAGAAGGTCAAGGATTCCAGTAAGTGTTACTAAAAGGTACTCCAAAAATACCAATTTCCTAGTGTCTATAGATTTCTATCACATGGAAGCAGTTGAATCAAGGTTGGTATGGATATATGAGTTAGATTATGAAGTTTCAAAGGATGAAATTGATTATTATGCAAAAATTCTTTTGAAAATCCCTAAGAATCCCAATGTAGAAGGTACCTCTAATAGTGCAACTAGAACAGGGAAGAAAAGAAAGAGTGTTGTCAAACAAGAAGTTATAGAAGGAAGTGAGTTAGAGAGAGCTCAACATGAGCATGAAAGAAAAAAAATTCAAGGAGCTCTAGAAGAATTGCATAAGGTTATTCTTGGTGATAATTTTGATTCATCTATTTCTATTGTGGAGAATCTCAAAAACATGATTAATTTTTTGAAGGTTTACATCTCCGGAATGGAAGTGCATGTTGGAACTAGGTCTACTAATGAAAATGTGGAAGATATCAAGAAATTTTTTGTAAATTCACATAGTCGAGTGATGAAGGAATTAGAAAGTGTATAAGTTTGTGAGGAAGAGGCATAAGAACTACTTTCCTTTTGCCTAAATTGGTCTAGCAGTACACTAAGCATAAGAGATGAGATAAGGAAGAGTGAAATCCAGATAGGCACTCAAGCAAATACATACAAATTGGTAGAAGAAAGAGATAATTGGTTGTGTTCCTACATTGTGCAACTTTAGGACAAGTTCTTTTCCCTTTAGGTCCAAAGAATAGAAGTTATTAAGAAGTTGGTGGCACTTAGAGACATGGTTAAACTCAAGCACATTCCTATTTCTAGTTCTTGTGACAATATTGGTGAATTATTAGAGATTAATCTTAGTCCCAATACTTTAGCAGATGGTATAGATTCCTTAACTAAGCTTGAATTATTACATAAGACTCTTGTAAGTGCAAAAGATTCATAGGAAGAAGGAAAGGTGTCATGGAAGGTCATTGATAGAAACAAGGTTGGATTGAGTCAATCACTGGCTCAATGCTACTGAGTCCTTGCTTTGAGAACTCCTAAGGTGTCACTACATCCACCATTCAACCTGTAGGTCCTCTGCTAGTTTAGGTACCCCTGGTTCATGGCCAACCCTGCTATCATCTCTAATTTGCTGCTATCAAGTTTCAAGACTAAGCTCAATGCCTCAACCAAGCATTTCTTGGTGCTTTTTCTCTCCTCACCAACTAGCCCTTAATCAGCTTAAAGACCAGTTAACTTCTAAATGTTTCCTAACCTACATTCAGGGGTGTGCATAGGTTTTCAAAGTTTTAAAATATTCAAGGAATGATTCTTGTCTAAGCACAAAACTCCTTTCTCCTATCGCTTTCATTAAACCCTAGGTTAGGGTTTTAGGAGGGCTACTAGGATTAGGCCTCTTCACACAAGAAAAATGCTCATCACTCCTCTCCTTCACCTTATCAAGCCAAAATTTCTCCTATCACCCTTGCTCAAATTAGTAGCACTAATAGATTTTTGAGGTCTTGGGTTGTTTTCTATCTGTACATATGGTGTACCCTGTTCTTGCAAGAACTAGGGTTTTCTTTGCTTCTGTCTTGGACTGTTCAACTAGTTCCCACCTCTAAAAAGACCAAAAAAAGGATTTTCCTTCTTGACTACCATGGTGAAGGTGCCTACAACCATTGCACACATTTATTTTGTGAAGATACAGCACCCCTGCAACACAGATTCTAATTTAACACTGTCTTTCCCTAACCGGACTTCAACAAGCTCGCCTAGGAAAAGGCCATCATCTTGCTTTCATGACTCACAAAAACACTATTATTTACATTATTTACAAGGATGGAGTTTTTTCTTGCTTCCACAATTCCCATACTACCTGGGATGGACAGGAAACAAACTCAAAACTCCATTTTCTGGTTTTTACCAGTCAAAACAAAACCAAAAGAAAACACACAGAAATTGCAAAATGAAAACAACAATGGAAAAGTTGCCTAAAAAATCCAATATAGAAATTTAGAATGATCCTCTACATTCTACCAAATCAATAAAATGCTTTATTCAAATCATCTATTTGTTGTTTCCAATGCAATAACAGAAAAACTATATTTTTACAACACAAATCACTATTTTTCCCTTGCTCTCATGAAACTGCCACGCCAAAAATCCTCCAACCACCTTCAAAAGTTGGGAAAACACTTTTACAATGCTTTTTAATCGGTTAGGTTTCCAACTTTAACCTAGGAATGACTAAAAACAAACTGTTCGAAGACACAGTGTGTTTTCCAAACTTTTACAAAAACTTAGGAAATGCCCATAAATAGTTTTCCCAATTTATTTAATTTTCACCTATGACCAAAAAGGTCCCCAAAAACAAGCTAAAAGGTATTAAATACCTTTCCTAACAAAATGAGATTGATTTTAAAACAAAACTTCAAAATCTACTTGTACTTTGGCACCTTGGCAGGTGCTCCTGCACCAGTCATCCTGGAGAATCTCAAAGGTTCTTCTTCTTTAGGTTGATTTAATTTTATGTTCATATCTTTTTGGTTATTTTTTGATGCATATATACATATATACCAAACCCCATCCTTTTCCATTGATGTCAAAAGGGGGAGAGATAGAGATTGGCAAAGAAAAACATTTTTGAGAACATTTTTGATAGGGGGAGTATTTAGCTGTCGTATATTGAAAAATATTTTTGACATGCATGTTGCAATCAATGCCAAAGGGGGAGATTGTTGGATTTATGGAGCCTTGCAACATGAGCATGAAGTGTAGATGGTTTTTGTTGGTTGTTATTGTGTTATCATTGATGTCAAAATGGTGACAACTATATGAGAAGTTTACTTGGTTTACTGGAAGTTGTTCCTTGATGGTAATGTTCTTTTGTGATGAACCAGTGTATTGGTATTTGAGTCCAAAATTCATTGCAAGAATATATATGACTCTAATATCCTAACCATGTTATCATGTCTCATTCAGACAACTATATCCTAGATCTTGAGAATTTTTGGGTTGTGAGCATAAAGTTATCTCTGAAAAACTTCAACTTTATATTTTACTATTGTTCCTTGCTTGACATATCATTATAGGAGAATCTGCATTTTCTTAAGGAGAACATTATTATGTTGTGGTTTTAATGGTAGGATCTATGATAGTAGTATGATGAGAAATTGATGTGATCTCAGATCTAAAAGGTGTTTTCTTTGAGTATTGTATGTTGGTTTGGAGATTCTATGAATTATGTTCTATTCTTGGTCAACCTAACATATGCAATACACTAAGGAGACTAGTTATGCTTTATGGATGTTAGCCAACTAGTTATAATGCACTACATGGACAAATGTTTTAAATCATATATGGTGCCAACAAGAGTGTTTTAATTATTTTTTTTTCATCTAATTAGGCTGACCTAATTGATGAATAAGATATACTTGTATATATAAGATTTTTTGAAGGGAGTCAAGTGAGAGTGTGGAAGAAAGGTGTGAAAAGAATTAAGGGTATTTGAAGATCCGATCCTAAATGCTATATCAGTTGAGGATCAAAGTAGATCTATAGAGAAATTATTGTGTGAGGTAGTACTTTTTATTCTGAGCTTTATTGGAACTGAACCCTACACACTAAAGGTGTATTCTATTAGTTCAGACTTTTGGCAGTGAGCCATAATATTTGTATCTTTTTGGTTAGCCATCATTTGTATTTAGGAAGTGAACCTTACAAGGATAGTGAGTCCTAGTAGTCAACCTTGTAATATATTGTATCCAAATATAATTTATTGTGAGATAACCCTCACCGTGGCTTTTCCCTTTTTGGGTTTTCCACCTAAAAATCACGGTGTTCATGTGTGTGGTTGTATTGATTTATTTCTATGTTCTCTCTTGTTGATTTAGTCAGAATTGTGATAATGGTTAGATGGATTTTATTAGAATGGTTTTATGGAATACTGATTCATCCCCCCTCTCAGCATTCTGGAGGTTCAATAAAGTGTGTACCTAGAAACCTATAAAGGCCTAGATGAAGACTTGAAATGTTGAAAACACTAAAATTAATGCCTACTAGGACTCATACACCAGTTTGGGCGATTTAGTCCTATATTAGGGTTTCTGGGAAGGAACAAAAATATGGAAGAGATATGTTTGAAACTCTTGAAATCTACAATTTTGACTATACTGGGACTCATATGCCAAAAATGGCGTATTAGTCTAATTAGGCTTTCTGGAAATTCAAAGTCTGATTCTGCTCTTCAATGTCTACTATGTTGTTTCCACCTGATTTCCGATTATTAATCTCTAATTTGCAACATGTAGATATCTTTTAATGATCTTCAATGCAAGGTGACAACTTTGACAAATTTTAACACTTAAAAACTTTCTCCAAACTTGTTCATCAATATGTCTTCAACCTAGATCTGCAAATCACACACTAAAGATAGGGAAAAATGTTGTTTTATTAGTAGAAAGGGGTTTTCCTTGGTCAAACCTCATTTTGGTAATCAAACCTTGAAATATAATGAAATAGGAAAGGAGAATGATGAATGAACAAAATGTCATGTTGCAACTCACAAACCCTAGCAATAAAGTGTTGCAAACATGTATAAAGTGGTTGCAATGGATATAGATCTTGAATCTTGCTTGAATGTTATAAATATTGAATTGAATGCTAGCTTGAATCATAAAACCATACATCACAAATGTTAGCTAAAAAAAAATGATGCATGATAACTTTCACATGATGCTTGATACTTGAATTATGCTCTAAAACACTTGATAATCATCTCTTGAAGACTCTTGAATGCTCTTGTAAACTCGTAAATGCTCTTGTGAATTCAAATTTTCTATTAGGAATGCTCTCATGAAAGTATTAGGTCACTTGATTACTTGCTAGGTGAAAAATGTGTGAAATAACCTTGTATTTATACTTGTTTATGCCGAATTTCCCAAAATTACAACACTACAAGCTGACATTAGATATAGGAGAATAAAATCTTGCCAATAATTTGAATTAAATTTGATTTTGGACCACACGGGACTCATACGCTAGAAGTGTTGTATGAGTCCCTGTAATAACCAAATCAAATAACTCAAAATTTCCACTAATAATTTAAAAAATAAAATAAAATAACAATTTATATAAGAATCCTTTCATCATTGCAATAAATGACACGTTACACAATTTCAATTTAATCTAAAACTAACAACTTATCCAAAATTTGTAAGGATGTAAAAACACCAAGTAAGACTTGCTCACCACCCATTCGTATTGGCATCATGAAGCCACATGGACTCTAGCCAATCCCTCGAGCAAGGAAATTGACTACCAATAATCTTGGTTTATTAATGATATTCAAAATACTTAGGAACTGAGTTAGTGGGTATGCAACCCTTTCTAGGGTCTAATTACCCCAGAAAGTTCCTCATCAATTGCCACCCAATTGAGCAATAATGAACGCAAAAAAAATCATAATCATAATGTTAGGAAAAATGTTATAGTCACATAATGTATATGACATGAGTTTCAAATCTACAATATTCAAAAACTTAGATACCAAAATCTAATTGATATACTCCTAATCTATACCTTTATACTTCAGTCAAATGCACATTTGGACTACACAAGAATAAGGTAACCTGATATATGACCATAAATAATAGTATTTGGCATAGCCGCATTAGTATTATCACTAAGAAATAGAAGATGCTAATTCTAACATGATGAAACTAATTCCAAAAGACATCAAACTTAACCATAAGGATGATAATAAAAACAAGATAATATTTCAATGTTAACCTCTATGATTATAACTAAACTCTCAAATTCAAGGCATTGAATACACCTTAATCTATCCTTATTTCATGACTTCAAAAGAATATTCAACCTTATGTTATTTAAATAAAATATTGATATTTATCTCTAGCCTCTACATGCAAAATAGATCAATATTCAATATTTCAATGTCTTTTAACACTAAGACTGATACTATCTAAATAAAAACTTATCTATTACATTAGATTTAAGAGTATTGTAGCTAAGAGCCAAAACAAAAAATGAGGACTACAGCTATCTAAATGACCCAAAGATTATATTCTATAAGGATATGGTTATGAATATTTTCCAAATACACCTTATATAAATTAGACAATCCTTGAAACTATGAAAAAAAAACAAGTTGTGTATGATCGCTTGAAGTGGGAAACTCTTACAATTACCTCTATTCTCTATACCATCAATCCAGTTATAATAATAGAGACCTAAAATAACATGGGCTAAAAAAAAATTTCTTACCAATCATATATTTATATCCAATCTTTTCAGTATTTACATGAAATCAAAATGTTGGAAAAATGAGGACAAACAACTGAGAGGGGTGGAGGGGTGAATCAGTTGCCATAGAAACTCAAACTTTTCTAACTTATCTTAACTTTAATATCATATCTAATGAATAAGCAATTAACCACAAGCAATTAACACATCAGAGAGACAAATAACACCAAGACTGTGGATGTTAGTTCACAAGATTATACTCTGTTAAAAGTATAAAGAGAAATAATAAGGGGAATGCACATGCATTCAGGCACACTTCCTAGAGCTCACTGCTCAATTACAAAATAAGACTCATTGTCCAACAATACAGAAATATGGATTAGATCCATAGAGTATGAACTGAAAGAATAGCTTCTACACAAGCCTGATTACAGTTCTAATTAAACTTAGAAAACCTTCTTCACACTTTCCTCAATCTTCTTCACTCTCTGCTCAGTAATCAAATGATAGAAACACTATTCACACATTTACACTTTCTCTAGCATACATTCACACTATGCACACACTAACTTCGCTCAACCAATCACTCTTATATATCTACTACATGGGATTTCATCACAGCTTAGTCGGCTAGAAAAATAACATATTTTCAATGTCGGCCCAAATTTACAAATAAATTTTTAATGGGAGTTCACCAAGGTCAACCACAACATAGTGGGGACCCAAACTAACATCTTCAACACAAAAATACTTTAATTAATTTCACCACAAAGATCCACAACACGCTACCATCAACATGTGGGCCAAGAACATGTGCAAGAAAATATTTTCAACCACGAGTTCTTTGAGTAATGTGGACGTACCAAAAAGATAGAGAATTATCTAGAGACATCCAAGAACACCAAGAAACAACAAAGAAGCATCCACAACAACTGAGATTAATCGAATCACACAACCTTCATTTAGGAATACTGACAGAGACCACAGAAACACTGTTAGACCACAACATACTCAAAACTTCATGTGGACCTCTAAAATTTCTGGTAGATGTTCCAGAAACATTCAACAATAAACCCTTGAATCCACATCAACTAATCTTCAATGTACATAACAAAGCACCTTTATGACCTGCACAATTCCACAGGGAACCAAGAACACTTCCTTTTATAATTTTCTCAATATCCTCGACATATACAACCTCTATTATACCAAATGATAATATTGTTTACATCAATGACAACCACATATCAACAACCATATCCACAACATCCAAGAGAAAATCTGATGGCACATCTTAGTTTTTATATTATATTACCATTTTCAAAGTTTAAAGATTAACTATGAGAAGGGAAAAGAAGAGTATAAATTTATCTACCCATTAAATATTCTCATTACGAATATATTCATATGTAGAACATGTGAGATGCAAAGATCTCTCAAAACTTGTGTTTGTAAACTTCAATAACCTCCCAATGAAGTATAGTTTAAAAATGGCTGATAAGAGATTGCAAACAAGTCCAAGGATAAAGAAAGAAAGATGCCTAAATAATGTCAGAATATATATATTTATATTTGAATCATACATGATCAATTAAATCCCAATAATCTAAGTACATATCACAACACAATCTCAACCAAAACAACAAGTTGTCAGATCACCAAACCCTCAAGTTCTCACTATCTCATCCAATTCACTCAATTTCGTGTTGCATTGCAAACTCACTCTATTAGGTATATCTTTTAGAGAAGGTTTTCTCAAACCAAGACCTAAACCTTTTCAAAGACCCATTAGGGAACTCAACAACATATCATCAAACCACAATAGACTTCTTTTGAATAATTTCTTCAAAACTTGATTTCCACACTTTCTAGACCTCAAATTAGGTCACTTTAACAAAGAAAATTGTCACCAGACTTCTTCTAAACCTCTAAAACCATGTGGGAAGAAATCTACATGTAATCAAATGAAGGATTCCCCAATTTTTTCTCATAAATTCACACTCCCAAGTGCTAGAACCTAAAACCCTCCTTTTAAGCCAAAAACCTAGGGTTCTATCGATAGTCTCACTTCCAATCCTCATACAAATTTGCAACCACTTAAATCAAGTACTATCAAGCCTCTACATACTCAATTCAACATAAAAAAAATGATACCCCAAACAATTTATCTCTTTACCATACCAAAATCACCAAATTCCACATGGAAAACTCAATTTTCCATTCTAGGGCTTCATGCCCAACACACTTTTAAGCCTCCCCTACACTCTCACAACATTCCCTCACCTATTTCCTAATTTTTCAGACCCATTCCTCAAGTTATAGTAATCACTATCAGAGGAATGGGTAAATTTTCCATTTTGAAGACTTTCAAGCCCTTATAACTATGAGTTTAGACCCGATTACAGTAATTCAACTATAAAATACACCAAATTTGATGAAAAACCTCAAGAGTAGATTCAAACAAAATATAAGACAAAAAACTATGTAATACATTTTGATTTGAATAAATAAGATGTTGTACAGGCTGTACAGTGACCCTGCAAACTCAGAAAAAATAGAAAAAGTGGAGAAAATAGAGTATTATTGATGTGCCAATTTTCAAAAGTGCTTCAACAACCTTTTCATCAAGCTTCTTCACATATTTAAATATTTTCTCCCACAAAACAAACTATTCTAACTTCCTCAAATGGCCATTCAAATCCTAGTGACCGTTGGGCTTCCTAATATGCCCTTTTACAACTTTTTTCAATTTTGTATTTTTGCACAAACAAATTTTCAATATTTTGCACTTTTTGAAGTCTAAACCACCTAAACACCTAAGAACCATCCCAAATGACTTATTACAATATTAAAATGGTCTAAGTAAGCTTATTTATTTCCTATTACCCCAAAATCCTAAAGCCTACACAATATCATCCTTGATTGACAAAAGTTCTTCAATGGTGCCCCTACACCAAGAATGAAGAGAACATGATACACGATTGTGAATTATGGAAAGGGAATTTTCATGTACACTAATCAATATGAAATAATGTTTAACAACACAAAGAAGGACTAGAAGAACCTTTGTAGAAAATTTTATGAATATGAGAGGCGTTGGTAAAGGTTCATAAAGTACTTACCAATATTGCTCCAACTGATTCCCATACTCTATTGAATTTCCTTCCAGGAGCTACAGTGCAGAGACCAATTGAATTAGTGATGAAAACAATGAAATGACTATGAATATTCACTTATACAATCTCATTACAAAATTATAGAAATAGGTCTTCAGGAAGAACTTCCCGAAGTGACCATAATTTTGAACCACCAATGCCATTTGATAATTCTTCTCTACCCATGCTAAAAGGAGTGCTTTCAAAACATAGAATAGATAAACATAAGCAATAGAACCATTTGTCAAAATACCTCAATGTCAAGATATACAAAAAATGTTGTAGAGGTATAGAAAAGAAAACACCCAATGACATGTATAAAATGTATTTGTTGCAAGATAAGAAGAGAAAAGGAATGTATTGCGGAAGCTTTTTAACATTTCAAGAAAATGGAATTAGAAAATGTAAGCCAATTTCCACAACTATTGGCATCATCCACTTAATGCATTTAAAGGTGTTGGCACATACTGTAAACTTAAACTAAGGCTCAAACAATCCCAAATAAAGGTTTTTCAGAAGCCACCCAGATAAAATTAAAATGACTAACCCAAAGTCAAGGACAAGACCATGTAGGAAAATATCTTCAATACTGTTATATCTTAGATGATGAGAATGTCAGACAAATATTTAGTGAACACATGAATGTTCCACAAAATAGGAGTAATGATGCCAAGAAAATAAAAATCATTCTAATTATGTCCTTTGGTCAATATAATGATATCATATAGTGACACCACTTACCACTTATGCCCTTGTCCACCTGGGACCAGCATATATGGCTATCACAGTCAACTAATGTTAATTCATCCATATACAACTTGATGTGCTAAGTAGAAAAGAAAGAAATCACAGCCTAGAGAGCCTTTTTAATAAAAGATATTACACGACATATGCCAATATCTCAGAGATACATGTTGGGAAAAGATCCCAACTGAAGTGGGAAAAGATGAAAACAAAAACAAAAGGAGACAAAAAAAGGAGGAGGAATAATTTTCTATTTCATTCAAATACACAAAAATATTACAATAAAAAAATTTTACATACAAAAATCAGAGCTATGGCTCTGTATTTCCTTCATACAAAAAATTGTCCAGATTCTGGCACAACGGAGCTTTTTATGTGCTACTCTGTGTTGCTGGTACAACTATTCTGGAGCATTGGAGCTCTACACTCTGTGCAATGTCTTTTGTTGCTATAGATTCTTCTTCCCCTTCCTATGTTCCATTCTCCTAAACATTCCCTCCTTTTTCTTCTACTCTAAACCTTCTATATTTATTTTTTGTCTTTCTTACCTTTTCCAAAAACTACCACTCATTTTGAAATTCAACCACTAGAAATTAATTCACTACCAAAAACATTAACTAGGACAACATATGTCTGACACAGCAAATGGGGGGAACGATCCAAAATGGATCTCTTCTATTGTTGAATTAAATGCATTTGGTTGGCACTCAAGATTATTATTCCAACACTCCCCCTTAATCTTAAGCCTTTCTATTTTTCATCACCATTCAAAAAATTTAGAGCTAAATTTCCAAAGCAAAATTTTTGGAGCAATGTCTTTCCAGAGCAAAATTTTTGGAGCTATCCTATTTACACCTATTATGTGTTCTAGAGCTATCTTTCCTGGACCTATTTAGATTTCCAACACTTTTTTGAGTTTTCAGAACTGAAGTTTTAGAGCTTTCTATCATCCCAAGCCTATCCCTTAGGCATTCAAAGCAATCTTCACTTAATGGTTTGGTAAAAATGTCTACAAGCTATAGCTCAAACCTACAAAATTTCAATTTAATTTCACCATTCTCAACTAATTCTCTTATGAAATGATACCTGATTTCAATGTGCTTGCTTCTTCCATGAAAAATGGAATTCTTTGTCAAAGCAATTGATGAAACATTGTCACAAAATATAGTTGTTCCATCCTTTTGTTCTTCCTTCAAATATGCTAAGGTCCTCATCCAAATAGCTTGGCATGCTACTGCATTTACTACTATATATTCAGCCTCAACTATAGATAGAGAAACTATTGGTTGTTTCTTGGAAGCCCATGAAATGACTCTCGATCCCAAGTGAAACACATACCCAGACGTGCTCTTTCTATCATCTACACTCCCTGCCCAATCACTATTTGTTTAACCAACCAGCCCAAAATCATTTGATGCACTCTACAAAACACCATATCCTTTGGTTCCATTCACACACCTCAGGATTCTATTACCTCTTTTGGAGTCCCCATACATTTAGAAATCAAACTTACACTATGCATTATATCAAGCCTATTTGTTGTTAAATACATGAAGCTTCCAACCAAACTCTTATACATGGTCAGATTCACATTGCTGCTACATCTTCCTTGCTCAACTTCAAACCTATGGCTATTGGTGTAGGGGTAGGCTTGCTATCTTGCATCCTAAACCTCTTTAAAATTTCTATTGCATCTTTACTTGAGAGATAAAAATACCATCATGCATTTGTTTTACTTCTATGCCTAGAAAATACCTCAAGAGACCTAAGTCTATCATTTCAAATTCTCTTTTCATGGCCTCTTTAAAATCAACAATGAGGAAATCATCATCCCCAGTGAAAAATAAATCATCAACATACAAGACAACAATTAAAATATTACCATTAGCTACCTTGATGTAAAGAGTGGGCTCACCAATGTTTCTGCTAAATCTATTGCTCAACAAATATGAGTCAATCCTATTGTACCATACCTATGGTGCTTGCTTCAGCCCATAAAGATTTTTCTTCAGCTTGTATACCTTAGTTTCTTGACTCGAAACTTCATAACCAGGTGGCTACTCCACATACACCTCTTCTTTCAACACTCCATTCAAGAAGGCTAACTTTACATCCATTTAAAATACTTTCCATTTGTGTTGGGCTGCAATTCCTAAGACTTCCCACATGGTTTCCATCCTTGCAACTGGAGCATATGTATTATCATAATCTCTCCCAAACTATTGTTTGTACCCCTTGACAACTAATCTTGTCTTATGCCTCTCTATTCTTCTATCGACATTGCTCTTGATCTTATAGACCCACTTAACTCCAATAACTTGCTTGTTGGGAGGCAAATCAATTAGCTCCCATGTTCTATTTCTCTTTATTGCATCTATTTCCTCATCCATGGCTTCATGTAACACTCGAAAAAGATTACTCACATGCTAACAAGTGTTTCCAAGAAATTTTACACAATCCAAGTAAAGTAAAAGTAAATCATGCATATAACATAAACTATCCATAAGAGCTCAAAAAGAAAGTAAAATAATGAACTTCATTCCATGTATCAAGATGGAATACAATACATCCATTTCAATGTTACAATAACAATCTTACATCAATACATCTATTTCAATGTTACATTAATGAATTTTCACCAGTACATCTATTTCAATGTTACATCAGTAAGCTTTCATCAATACATTTCAAAGTAAAGTTACATTTACAAGTGGGATATGTAAGCCATACAAAGAAATACAAGATTGCATCCATAGCATAAAGATACTCTGATCCTCAACTGTCGTGACACCACTAGTCTTCTTGCAAGCTAAGGCTAAGAGTGTGATTAAAGCGCCTTTTCTGCCCAACCACGAAGTACATGACTTTATAGGGTTCTTCCTAACTCAAAGAAGCACTGGCCCTGCACGAGGAGCCTAGCAACCTGGAATAATAAAGCAAGAGGGAACTCTCGATGCATGTCTGATGCCTATATGCATTCCTATACTAGAAAAACATATTTCTTGCATGTAGGATGTTGCAGAGACATAAAAATTCTAGATATTTTAATTAATCCATCTATTTCAATGGTACATTTGCTTGGCCAAGCATTAAAAAATAAAATGGTAGTTTATGAAAAGGATAAACTACCATCTCTTTGTGCCCACATTCGACATCCTGTCCTGGAATTTTCTCATAAAGAAAACTTATAATGCATTTACTACATAAATTCATTCAGAATATACATTCACACATTTAAGCATTCTATCATAAAACACATTTTATTTCCAAGTTTTCTGACTGATTTGCATAAGAACCATAATTCAACAAAAGAGAAAACATCTCGTAGCCAATTTCATAGTTTACTATGAATTCTTTACCAACCATTCTTTTACATTCTAATAAAATAAAACAAGTATAAGCATATTTGTTCATTTCTATGTGTGTGTTAAATATCTAACATTCTATTTCTATTTGATTGATTTAGTCTAAATAACCGATTTATGTAAATTTAATCAACAATATATGCATTTTTCAGAAAATATTTTTTTTCGATATGTTATTTCAGTATACACACACACACATATACACATTACATCAAATTTTAGAATTTAATCAATACCAACATGAAAATTTATCAGCATACAGCAAAAAAATTAATTATTCCTGGCCCAATTCAAACCTATACATTTCTAATCTCAAAGTTTTTTTATTCTCAAAAAAGAACAAATATATATATATATATATGAATATCCATATCTAAAAAAAATGTGTATAAATATATATATATATATTTTAACATACATACTCAAAAAAATTCAATAAAGTGTGTTTTCAGTAAATTATTCTTTTTAAATTAGACAATTACTTTACAGGTATAAAACTAGATACATACAGGTATGCTTATTAGCTCACATATTGGTATATTTCACACTATACAAAGTTATAAACTCATATATATATGTATGTATTTATTTGATTTTACAAGGTTGCGCAATTGGTAATCAAAGATTCACAGCAAGTTAAAATTAAGTTGAGAGATAATTAAAAGGAAGAGGCAGGGTTTATAATAGCTGATGCCCCCATTTGGGAGGAGGCACTGTCTGGGAGGGCAGCACCCCCTCCACAGGCCGCAGCCTATGGAGGGTGCTACCCCCATAGAGCAGTCCTTCCCCAATGGGGAGGGCATGGCTGGGGGGAAAAACCCCTTTCCATTTCAAAATTTACATTTCTTTTACACAGCCAATATGCTAGTATGTTTTGCCATGAAATTTCATTTAAAATATATCTAAATATATGTATATATTTACACAGTTTTTTGTATGTATATACATATATTTAAATATATAATATATATAGTAACATCTCATTTTGGAACAGGATTTCAATTTAAAAAAACAACAGAAAACTCTATTCTGGCACAAGATATTCAATACAGGTGGTTTTTTTTAATATTATTTATTTATATATATATATTTATGTATGTATATATAAATATTCAAATATATATATATATACATATATATGTATATACATAAAATAATAGGGAAGGATGCTCAACTGAACAACTGAGTCCATGAATTTCATACAACAAACACTCAATGCAATGATTTTGCACAATAGTTTTCATAAGAATTCAATCTTCTTAACCATACAAATATTCTTTCTCACACTCTGAAATTTAAATGCAATGGAAGAGATTTAAAAACCTGGAAAGATTGTCTCCAGTTGAAATTTCCCCTCTTCTTCTTCTTCTCCCTTTCTTTTTTTCCTTGGAGCTTGCTTTATGAAGAATCTTCCTCTCCTTTTTATTTTTCCCCTGTATTTCTCTTCTTATTTCTACTAATTTTAATCTACTGAAATCTAAAACTTCTATTTGGCAGTCATTTTTAGTTATTTCTTTTGGAAAACAATTCAAGAAGAATATCAAACAACTCATTATTAATTTCCTTATTCATTTCCTCTTTTTAAAGGTTTCATTTCCATTCCCAAGACCTAATCTTGAAAATAGTAAATAGTTAAAATTTATTTCATGCTCCATATTTATCCCCAATAATATTATTAAGTAATTTCCCTATTTTAATTTCAAATGAGCATTTTTCCCCAAAACAAATAATTAGAGGAGCATTTATAATTGCAAATAAATATTTATTTGAAACAAATAATATTGCAATAACATTCAATTACAATAAAAATGATTGCTCTTAATAACAATGCTAAAATTACTCTTTTATCCTTTTACACTTTTATTTCATTATTTAATTAATTTGATTAAACATTATAAAATTTGCAAACAATAAAAAAGTCAGCCTAATTTAATTCTAAATGCATCTACATGATTCTAGGTGCTTGTGTGTGATCGAGAGAACCATTCTTGCTTTACCCTGCCAAAAAGCTAACCCCCTCTCCTTAATCACACCCTTGGTCTTCAACAACATGTAGCTCAAGTACACTCAGACACCCATTTAATAAATTAGTATCCAACTAAAACCCAAATTAAAGAAATATATTGCATTAATCCAAATAACACTATTCTTATTTTGCTTCATTTTCAAAGTAAACTATAATTAGTACTTTTCAAATTTTCAAAATTAAAGCAAAAATTTTTATATTTCATGACACGAAAACATTGTATTATTTATTGTTTAGTCTACCACACACATTGAGTCATATATTAAATCCACACAAAGTCAAAAGCAAGCAGCATCATAGTTCGGGATGTGATATCCTTCCCCACTTGGAAGAGACATTGTCTCGATGTCTTATTACAAACATCCACACAACAGAGTCTGAAACATCAGTGTATCATAAGTCACAATATGTAGGAAATGAAAAGTATACTAGAATCTCAAATGCAAAAAAGATCTATCAATGTCTTCTGCATTCTCCCAAGTGGCACTATCCACTGAATATTGGTCCCACTGGACCCTATATTGCATAATATCTTTGTTCTGCAACTTAACAGTGCACCTTTCCAGAATCCTAATGGGCTCCACTAGCATCACCCCTGAATCCTGAACCTACAATGCATGTCAGTCAAGAATATGAGTAATATCCAAATGATATGGCTTAAGCACTAAAACATGGAAGACATTATGTATACGAGATAGAGTCAGCAGTAGAGCGATCCTATATGCAACAAGATTAATAACCTCCAAGATATCAAAAGGCCCAACATATCTAGGGGCAAGCTTAGAGCTCTTGCCAAAAGAGATTGAACTCTTATGTGGTCGAACTCTCAAGAAGACCTTGTCTCCTACTGAAAAATTTCTAAAATTTTTGTTCCTGTTAGCAAGACTCTTCTGACAATTTGAAGCTTGTTTCAACTTTTCCTTGATTAGCTTCATATGATCTTCCATTTCTTTCAACATCTTAAGCCCAATGACAATCTTGTCTTCCATCCTATCCCAACTGATGGGTGTGTGACATTTATGAGCATACAAAGCTTCAAAAGGGGCCATTCCTAAAGAGGCTTAGTAGGAGTTATTATATGTGAACTCTACCAAAGGTAGGTACTCCTCCCACTTATGTTGTTGTTCCATGCAATACATCCAGAGGAGATCCTCTACTACCTGATTTACACTCTTTGACTGACCATCATTCTGAGGATGATATGCCAAGCTAAAATTCAATTTGGTTCCTAACGAAGAATTCAATGTGGTCCAAAACCTAGAATTCATCTGAGTGTCACGATTTGATATGATCATCTCTGGCACTCCATGTAACTAGAAAATCTCCTATACAAACTTCTTTGCTAACACCAAGGATCCATCCTTAAAATTCCTAGGAATGAAGTGAGCTACCTTTGTCAATTTATCTACCACAACCAAGATGACATCATGTTGATTCCTAGTCATAGGCAACCCCTAAATAAAATCCATAGTAATTATCTGCCATTTATACTTTGGCACTCTATGTGGGTACAAAACTCTTGTCAGATGCACATGCTTAGCCTTAACTCACTGGCATTCCAAACATCAGGCTACAAAATGCTCAGTAACATCTCTTTTAAGTCCTAGCCAAAAATATAATGGTCTAATTCCCTCTACCATTTTTGTCACATAGGGGTGCCCTGAATACAGTGCATTATGAAATTCTTCCAACACTAGCTCCCTCAATCCTACCACATTAGGCACATACATCCTTCCTTGGTACCTCAAGAGTCCATCAATCTCAAACATATACCCATCATATCTATGATCTGAAGGATTTTACTCTAGGGTTTGCTTCCCCCTTTCATGATGTTCATCCCCTGGTAAAGCTTGAATCACCTTCTACCTAAAATTTGACGTTATAGTAACCATCATTTCAAGATGTATTCTCTTACTTAAGGCATCTGCTACTCTATTTTCTTTACCCTTTATATATTTGATACCAAAGTCATACTCACTCAAAAACTCCAACCATTGTCTCTGACGAGCATTCAAGTTGGGTTGAGTAAAAATATATTGCAATCCCGAATGATCTATTTTCAACTCAAAAGGATTCCCTAAAAGGTAATTCCTCCACATCTGAAGAGCATGTACTATGGCAGCCAAATCTAAATCATGTGGTGCATAGTTCAATTCTTGCTATTTCAATTTCCTTGATTCGTATGCCACCACCTATTCATCCTACATAAGGATTGCTCCTACACCCTCTCCTAAAGCATCTTTTATTACTGTAAAGTGCCCATTTGGATCCAACACAATCAAATTAGGTGCAGAGGTAAGTTTTTCTTTCAACAACTGAAAATCCTTCTCACACTTGTCACTCCACTCAAATTTCTTTCCTTTCCTTTGGAGTGCAGTGATGGGTGTTGCAATTGTTGAGAACCCCCTGACAAATTTCCTGTAATAACTAGCAAGTCCCATAAAAATTTAAACTTCAAAAATATTTTGGGGTGTTGGTTGCTCCATGATTGCTTTGATCTTCTCTAGGTCCACCACATTCCCATCAGCTAAAATAACATGTCCCAAATAATGCACCTCAGCTTGGTAGAAAGTGCATTTGGACATCTTCACATAAAGTTTGTGATCCCTCAAGCATTGAAGCACTAGCCTTAAATTTTTGTAGTGCTCCTCCTCTGATTTAGTATTTATGAGGATATCATCCAAGAAAACTAAGACAAAGTCATTCAGATATTCTTGGAAGATGTTGTTCATCAAATTCATAAAGGTTTTAGGGGCATTGGTTAACCTAAACGGTAGCACCATGAATTTGTAGTGCCTCTATCTCATCCTGGAGTTAGTTTTGAAAATGTCCTCATCTTTTATCGTCAATTGATGGTATCCTAACCTTAGATCAATTTTTGAGAATACCTTAGCCCCCTTCAACTGATCGAATAGGTCATTTATCCTAGGGAGCAAATATTTATTTTTAATGGTGACCTTGTTAAGCATTTTGTAATCAATGCACAACCTTAAGGTCCCATCCTTCTTTACAAATATGACAGGAGCTCCCCATGGAGACACACTAGGCCTAATAAAACCCTAATTAAGCAACTCTTGTAACTGGGCCTTCAATTCATGCAATTCAATAGTATTCATCATGTATGGCATCTTAAAATGAGGCTCAGCTCCAGGCATCAAATCTATTGAGAAATCAAATAATCACTTAGGTGGTAGTTCAGTCAGTTCATCAAGAAAGAAATCTTGAAATTCCTTCAGAATAGGATGGTCATTAGTTGATGTATTCAAACTATCAGTATCCCTAACCTTTACTACATAGATAGTGCACCCTTTTCTACTAGCCTTCTTTAGCTGCATGGCAGAGATCTGCCAAAGTTACAAAGGCCTTTTTATACCATGAATTTCAACATGGTTACCCAGATCATCAAAACACTTCACTATTTTCTCTTCATAGTCAACAAGGGACTTATGTTCAGTGAGCCAATTTATTCCCAAAATTATGTCATATGACCCCAAGGGTGCTACATATAAGTTGACCTATGTCTCCAAACTAGGGAGTTCAAGTTTAGTGCAAGCTAGGCATTGCTCCACTGTTCTCTCTACTTGATTCCCATATTGGAACTCCCATGAATTAGCCATATATTTAGGTTTAATTGGTAATCTAGAAATAACATGAGGGTCTACAAAAATCTTCATGGATCTAGTATCAATAAGGATAGAAACAGGACATCCAAAGAGCTTACCCAAAAGTTGGATTGGCTAGTAGTCAGCTTGGTGATTATCCACCACCACATGGATGTGATGTTGATTCCTATTTTTCTGATTATTCCTCTAAGGGAACACACTGGCATAATGCTCACCATTGCATGTATAACAACCTCCGCGGGGTGCTCTGGGTCTGTCAGATACATCTCTTCTATGTTGTTTCTATTGTAATTTTCCCTCTTGTTATTGTTTTAATTTCCTTCATTACAGTCTTGAGAATTGTTACCCCTCTTGAGGATCTTGATCTGCCTATTATTATTATTGCCCTGATTGTTCAAATTCTAATTATTGTTATTTTGATTATTTCCCTAAGATTTCCTATTACCATATTTAGCATCACTACTCTTCCTGTAATTTGCATCTTGTTGTAACTTCTTTTCCTACTTGGTGGCTTTTTCAAAAGCCTCATCCATGGTGGAAGTATTATGAATATCCACTTCACCTCCAATTTGAGGCCTAAGCCCCAAAATGAATTTATGAATTTGTAACCTCTCATCAAGTTGGTATTGGGGTACATATTTGAGAAAGTGGGAAAATTTCTCCCAATACTAAGTGACCGACATTCCCCCTTGAGTGAGAATCTCAAATTCAGTTATCTTTTTGTCAAAATATGACTATGGCAACCACCTTTTCCTGAACAACTACAAAAATTGTTCCCAAGTCACCTTGCCATGCAAAAAAATGTTTTTTTTTTCTTTTTTCATTCTCCCATCAAGTGGCAGCTTCACTGGTGAGCTGATATAATCCCCATCCAGCCTTGGTCTCATTGGAAAAATTTCATAGGGAAAACTACTCCATTTCGATCACCCATGCTTTTGCCTTGTCTCCCAATTTTTTTCCATCCAATTTTGGTGGGGTAACCTTCTTGAGGTTCTTTCCCAACTCCTCAACCACCTTACTTAGGTTTCCTTTGGTCTCAGGTTGTCTTGCATTTTTATTTCCTTCAGTTCCATTAGAATTTGACCTTTGCTGGCCTGCTTGCCTTTCTTGTTCTAGCTTTCAATTCGAGCCCCTGTTGACTCAACAAGGCTAAGATCTATTCCAACCTATCATTTGTGTCATTACGAGACCCACATCCATGTTGATAAGTTTTGAAATCCATCATAATTACTCTAGAAATCATAATATTAAGTGTAATTAGGCATAGGTCCTAGAGTTTAACCTAGATGCTCTAATACCAAAATGTAACACTCAAAAAATACTACCCACATGCTAACATGTGTCTCCAAGAACTTTTACACATTTGAAGTAAAGTAAAAGTAAATCATGCATATAACATGAACTATCCATAAGAGCTCAAAAATAAAGTACAATAATAAACTTCATTTCATGTATCAAGATGGAATACAATACATCCATTTCAATGTTACAACAATAATCTTACAGATCAATACATCTATTTCAATGTTACATCAATGAGTTTTCATGAATACATCTATTTCAATGTTACATCAGTAAGCTTTCATCAATACATTTCAAAGTAAAATTACATTTAGAAGTGGGCTATGTAAGCCATACAAAGTAGTACAAGAGTACATCCATAGCATAAAGATACTCTGATCCTCAACTGTCGTGACATCACTGGTCTTCTTGCAAGATGAGGCCAAGAGTGTGATTAAGGCGCCTTTTCCACCCAACCATGAAGTACATGACTTCATCAGGTTCTTCCTAACTCAAAGAAACCCCAACCCTATACGAGGAGCCCAGTAATATGGAACAATAGAGAAAGAGGGAACTCTCAATGCATGTCTGTTGGAAATATGCCTCAATAATCACAGGCTGAAACCTCCATTAGAGCCAAGTCGATGTGACATCTTCATTGTCTGGCTAACTAGCAGTTTGATTCATTTTGTTTTGAACAGGTTGTTGTGACCTTGCAAAAGTCTTGCCGAAAGATTACACTTTGGAGCTATTGCTGTGACAAGGAGTGTTCGGTATGACCTCTTAGCACTTGGGAGACCTCTAGCTGATAGGCCATTCAATCGTGTATCGGGGAGACTCTTGGCGACCACGAGCTTTGGGATAACCTATGTTGTTCAGTGAGAAGTCTCAGCGAAAGCTAATGTCTCGCCGATAGGATGTTTCATTTTATGGTCTTCGGGATAACTAAGGGTTCTCGCTAAGAAGTCTCAGCGAAGTGTTAATGTCTCGCCAATAGGAATACTGCTGATGTCTTTGCCGTAACATATAGATCCCGGTGTGAGGTCTTAGCGAATAGTGAAGGTCACGCCGACGGGGACACATCCAAATGTTCTTCGGAGTAACTCAAAGCAGTCAGGGAAAGGTCTTGGCGAGACTGTTAAGTCTTGTCAATAGCTGATGACTGTCGGGGTAACCCAAATGGTCCGGGAAGATGTCTTAGTGAACATTGTAGGTCTCACCGACAAAAATACCTTTTGAAGTCTTCCGTGTAACTCTTGGCGACGGATGAACACTTCAGGGTAAGTCTTGGAGTTCGATATGTTCTCTCAGTGAAAGATGTGAGTCTTGTCGACTTCTACTTGGCGCTTGGTATGTCTGGGGACCTCGATATAACCTTTGGTGACTTGCTATGATCTCCTAGAGAAAGCAATAGGTCTGGATGATTGCTTGGTGATTCGTCGTAACACTGGAAACTCGATAGGACATCTTGGCATCTACGGTAACTCTTGGTGACATCAATATGGAAGCTATGTGGCATCGTCAAGACACTGTCACTGTCTCACTGAGATGCCAATATAGTGCAAATTTTGTTGACCATTTGACCATCCTATGTGGATTCTCATGGACCAATAGGAGAAGCCAAATTTGAATTGTTGGAAGACAATCAGTTGTGATGGTTCCATGAGGAAGTTTGACAGACAGGGAACAATATGGATATACTCAGTGATTGCAGTTTGTGATCGGTGGGATTATCGATTGGTTCGTTGGTTGATTTGACAAATTGTGGTTGATCAGTAAATGTATTCTAATATGTAAAGGTTGTAACTTGAATGTTTCTATTCGAAGAATGTTCATGGTGAATGCTGCTATATAATGACACTAGAAAGATAAGTCTAGAATTTGTATGTAATCTTCATTATTGTAATACAAAGTGATTTCTTTTGGTGTGGTGGGTTTTTCTCCCGTAAGGGTTTTCCCACGTATATTTGGTGTTCATGTGTGATTTTCAAATACTTTGTTTCTGTTATCTATTTCATGGTGCATCTTAATTAGACTGTAATTGTAAATTTTAAAGTGTATCTACATTCTCCCCTGAGGTATTGACATTACGAGAATTGTTTTCCGCATCTAATTTTCCTTACAATGTTTGATGCCTATATGCATTCCTATACTAGAAAAAAACATATTTCTTAAATGCAGGAGGTGGCAGAGACATAAAAATTCTAGGCTTTTTAGTTAATCCATCTATTTCAATGATACATTTGCTTGGCCAGGTGCTAAAACATAAAATGTTAGTTTATGAAAAGGATAAACTACTGTCTATGTGTGCCCACATTCGACATCCTCTCTTGGAAGTTTCTCATAAAGAAAAAATATAATGCATTTTCCACATAAATTCATTCAGAATATACATTCACACATTTAAGCATTATATCATAAAACACATTTTATTTCCAAGTTTTCCTACTGATTTGTATAAGAACCATAATTCAACAAAAGATAAAACATCTCGTAGCCAATTTCATAGTTTACTATGAATTCTTTACCAGCCATTCTTTTACATTCTAATAAAATAAAGCAAGTATAAGCATATGTGTTCATTTCTACATGCGTGTTAAATATCCAACATTCTACTTCCATTTGATTGATTTAGTCTAAATAACTGATTTATGTAAATTTAATCAGCAATATATGCATTTTTCATAAAATCATTTTTTCACATATGTTATTTCAGTATACACACACACATATATACATACATATATATATAAGAATACATTACACCAAATTTCAGAATTTAATCAAATACTAACACGAAAATTTATCAGCATACAATAGAAAATTTAATTATTCCCAACCCAATTCAAACCTATTCATTTCTAATCTCAAAGTTTGTTTATTCTCAAATAAGAACAAATATATATATATATGGATATTCATATCTAAAAAAAAATGTGTATAAATATATATATATATATATATATATTTCAACATACATACTCAAAAAATTTCAATACAGGATTAACGTGTGTTTTCAACAGATTATTCTTTTTAAATTGGACAATTACAGGTATAAAACCAAATACATACAGGTATGCTTATTAGCTCACATATTGGTATTTTTCACACTATACATAGTTATAAACTCATATATATATATATATATATATATATATATATATATATATATATATATATATATATATATATATATATATATATGTATGTATGTATGTATGTATATATATATATATATATATATATATGTATATATATATATATATGTATGTATATATATATGTATGTATATATATGTATGCATGTATTCAATTTTACAAGGCTGCACAATTGGTAATCAAAGATTCACAACAAGTTAAAATTAAGTTGAGAGAGAATTAAAAGGAAGAGGCAGGGTTTATAAGGGTTAATGCCCCCATTGGGGAGAGGCACTACCCCCACAAAATAGGCCTTCCCCAATGGGGAGGGCACAGCTGGGGGGGGGAACCCCTTTCCATTTCAAAATTTACATTTCTTTTACACAACCAATATGCCAGTATGTTTTTCCATGAAATTTCATTTAAAATATATGTATATATTTACACAGTTTTGTGTATGTATATGCATATTTAAATATATAATATATATAGTAACAACTCATTCTAGAACATGATTTCAATTTAAAGAAACAACAGAAAACTCTATTCTGGCACAAGGTATTCAATACAAGTTATTTATTTATATATATGTATGTATGTATATATAAATATTCAAAACAGAATAAATATATACATACATATATATGTATATACATAAAAGAATAGGGAAGGATGCTCAACAGAATAGTTGAGTCCATGAATTTCATACAACAAACACTCAATGTAGTTATTTTTCATAGTATTTTTCATAAGAATTCAATATTTTTAACAATATAGACATTCTTTCTCACACTTTGAAATTTAAATGCAATGGAAGATATTTAAAAACTTGGAAACATTGCCTCCTGTTGAAATTTCCCCTCTTCTTCTTCTTCTTCTCCCTTTCTTTCCTTGGAGTTTTCTTTTTGAAGAATCTTCCTCTCCTTTCTTTTTCCCCTATATTTCTCTTCTTATTTCTATGAATTTTAATCTACTGAAATCTAAAACTTCTATTTGACAGCCATTTTTTTTTTTTTCTATAGAGCAATTCAAGAAGAATATCAAACAGTTGTATTTTCTCGTTATTAATTTCCTCTTTTAAAAGGTTTCATTTCCATTCCTGAGATCTAATCTTGAAAATAGTAAATAATTAAAATTTATTTCATGCTCCATATTTATCCCCAATAATATTATTAAGTAATTTCCCTATTTTAATTTCAAATGAGCATTTTTCCCCAAAACAAATAATTAAAGGAGCATTTATAATTGCAATTAAATATTTATTTGAAACAAATAATATTGCAATAACATTCAATTACAATCAAAATGATTACTCTAAATAACAATACTAAAATTACTCTTTTATCCTTTTACGCTTTTATTTCATTATTTACTAATTTGATTAAACATTATAAAATTTGCAAACAATAAAACAGTCAGACTAACTTAATTCTAAATGCATCTATGTGATTCTACTTGTGCTTGTGTGTGATCGAGAGAACCATTCCTTCTTTACCCTACCAAGAAGCTAACCTCCTCTCCTTAATCACACCCTTGGTCTTCGACAACTTGTGGCTCAAGTACACTTGAACACCCATTTAATAAATTAGTATACAAATAAAATCCAAATTAAAGCAATATATTACATTAATCCAAATAACATTATTCTTATTTTGCTTCATTTTCAAAGTAAATCATAATCAGTAATTTTCAACTTTTCAAAATTAAAGCAAATATTTTCATATTTCATCACACAAAAACACCATATTATTTATTGTTTACTCTACCACACACATTCAATCATATATTAAATCCACACAAATCCAAAAGCAAGCAGCATCATAGTTTGAGATGTGACACTTCATACCATTTCTTTTCTTTCACAGCATCCTCAAAATAAATGAGATCACTATGAGAAAATAATGCAAACTTCATACTTTCATCATACCTTTCATTTCGGTAAATCTCCCTTAGACTCTTGGTCTTTTTTGGAATCAATGATGCAAGCCTAGGGTTAGAATTTTCAGAGTTGCTTGACTGTTGGACTGATGAAAAAGACCAAGCACTAGAATTTTCACTCTGTTGTAAATTTCTGGAGCAACTGCTCTACTAAAAAAAAATGGAGTTATTTTTTGAACTATTACCTTACTGTGGAGTTCTGGCACTTCTAACTTCTAGAGCTTCTTCATCCTCAAAGGGTATTGTGACAAGAATACCCATGTTTCTATCCATGGTTCCATCCCATGACTCATTCTCTAAGAACTCTACATCTCTATTGATAACTATTTTCTTGGTGAATGGGTTATCCAGCCTGTAGGCTTTGGACTCTTCACTATAGCCTATGAAGATACACTTCTCACCCTTGCCATCCAACTTTTTCCTCTTTTCTTTTGGCACAAGTACATATTCCATGCACCCAAACACTCTCAAGTGCTCAACCGTCCACTTACATTTTTTCCATGCCTCTTGTGGAATCTTGTCACAAACTTCCTTTGTAGGACTTCTATTTATTAAATATATTGTTTTTGCTATAGCTTCACCCTAATATTCATTTGGGAGTCTCTTAGCTTTAAGCATACTTTTTTCCTTCTCCACAATGGTTTTTTTTCCTCTCAGCCACTCCATTTTGTTGCAAAGTATAGGCTATTGTTAGCTCCTTCTTAATGCCTTGTTCCTTGCAAAAATTCACAAACTAATTTGAGGTATACTCTCCCCCTCTATTTGACCTTAGGACCTTGATGAAATTTCTACTCTCCTGTTTAACCTAGGCCTTAAACACTTTAAACTTGTCAAATGCTTCAGATTTATGTTGTAAGAAATAAACCCATGTCTTACAGTTGTAGTCATCTATGAAGGTCATAAAATATTGGCTCTTACCAATAGAAATTGTTTGCATAGGGCCACACAAATCAGTGTGCACCAGCTCTAATGGTGCTCTTTCCCTTCTAGAATTATTTGATTGAAAAGGCTGCCTATGATGCTTCCCTCAAATACAGGCTTCACATCTAGTGCTAGACTCTACAATGGTTGGAAAGCCTTTAACCATACCCTTTTTTGACAAAAGATTCAAACCAGCATAGCCTAAGTGTCCATACCTGAGATGCCAAAGCTTGGAGGGGTCTTGAATGACTATCTTGAGGTTGCTTGCTAATGTACTACTATACATTTTCCATGCCTAGAGGTTACAGCTGCGGACTAAGCTGAGAAATACCTCTCTAACCTCAAAGGAAACATTTTATTCTTTGTCATTGGCATTGTTGCAACTATTTTCTTGCTTCCATCATTCTCATAAATAATTCATTCACCCTTTTTCATCAACACTTTGTAGCCTTTTTGGATTAGTTGTCCAATATTCATGAGATTGTGCTTTATACCAAGGGAAAAATATACATTTTCAATCTCCTTCTTCTCATCTTGCTTGGTTTGAAAAATAATAGACCCCTTTCCCACAACCAGAACTATTCCATTGTTCCCCATTTTTATCTCAAACTTGACATTTTTATCAATGAAAGAAAATAAACTCTCATTACCACTCATGTGGTTACTACATCCACTATCTAAAAACCATACCTCATTACTACCTTGCTCAACAATGTTGCACATGATGAAGGCCTTTTGTTGATTACTTTCAACCACTTTTTTATTAGCCACATTTTCATTTTGACTTCCCTGGTCACAATGTTTCTTCCTACATTCACATGGATAGTAACCATACTTGTGACAGTAGTAACATTGCACATTTATCTTATCATACCTTTGATTTGATTTCCTATTCTTCTTTGTGCTTTGTAAGTCTGATTGGGAAGTGTTGGCCTCCACTTGACTATTTGAGTCTCCTCTTCTGGAGTTGCTTCTACCTCTACCTCTTGAGCTTTGTTCAGAGCTATTTTTGTTAGGGTTGAAGGCAGATATCTATTAGTTAAATGAAGATTTGATCAATAAAATAGAGAAATAAAACACAAAAAATTATAGCAGAAACAAGACAACACAGAGAATTTAACGTGGTTCACCCAATCCGAGCTACATCCACAAAACCGTAGCCATCTAATGATTGATTATCCAGTGCAAAATTTATTACAATCTCGTGAATAATCACCTTTTTCTACATATTGTAACCCCCATCCCAACCCCTTATAACAAGCTTTTAGAAGCTTCCAGAATTAGGGTTTTACAAAGTCATATTTTTTTCTTTTTCAGTGATTTTCCCTTTTTCGGTGACAATGCGAAAAAAATGGGAAAAAAAATTCTCAGGGGCTACTATCCCCAAACCCCCACCCAGGGCCCAACCCAACCTCATACCCCAGTGAGGATACATGTCAAGGTGTACAGTATAGCATGATCAGTTGTCACATACCAATAGTTTCTACCTCTCCCCCTGCCTCTTACATTGGCTTGAGCTTTGAAAGCTTTCTCATGGGAAGAATTTACAGACCTATTTAGGCATTGCTCACAAGTTTGCAAGGAACCCATTAGCTCATTAACAGACAACATTGAGAGGTCCTTTGCATCTTCAATGGAAATCGCTACTGCATCAAACTTTGTGGGTAAGCTTCTCAGGATTTTCTCCACAATCCTCTACTCTTCCATGGTTTCTCCATTCATCCTCAACTAGTTAATCAAGGTGGAAGCCCTTGCATGAAAATATGAAATGCTCACTGTCCTTCATCTGCAGGGTCTCAAAATCTCTCTGAAGCATCTAGAGCTTCACCAATCTGACTTTATTAGTCCCTTTGTAACTAGTTTGGAGGATTTCCCAAGCTTCTTTTTCATAACTAGTTTTTGCTATTCGAGGAAAAATAGTCTCTTTCAAGGCTGCCCCAATCAAACTGGGGGCTTTAGAATCATTTTTTCTTGTCTCCTTCAACTAATTCTTTTGAGCATTGATCAATGTTGTAAATGCATTTGGGTCAGTCACATCTGATGCAAGAGCATCTACCAAACACAATAATTCATCAGGGTACTTTTGACCCAAACTCAACTAAGAAGATCAAATTGAACAAGCATCTTTGATTCACTAATCTTTTCATCAAAAACTCATACAATTTCACTTGAAACTTCAATTCTTCAAAGTCACAAAACATCACAACTTGTCTTTACATCTTTATCAGACTCAAATACAGACTCACCTTCATCAAATTGACTAAAATCACATAAAATCTTGATTAGAACCTTTGAAAACAATCCATTCATTCATCATGCACACTTTACTCTTTATTGCAACTTGCTTCTCAAGGAAAATGAGAACGAACCAACACAACTTGCTTTCCAAACTATTACCAAAATTTTGTACACTATTCAACATCATTATTTGACAAAAACAAACCACGTATGCTTCCATATAAATCTGTCTTATCAAATCTTCAATTCCATGTACTCAAAACACTACTTTTCACCATGGTTTAACAATTGTCCAAGTACCAAAACATTAAATTATGCTTGCTAAACTCTACCCAGGCATTGAGACATATTTAACATCTTTAATTTGACATATGCATCCTCAAAACAATCAACCATACCTCTATTTTCATAGTATTTCTCTATATAGGAGTCAATCACCATGTTGCATTTAGGGTTAGCCTTGCCTAGAACATCAAACTAGCAAAGTTGCTTTCTAAACTTTTCTCCAAACATTGATATAACTTCAACATCATGGTTTAAGCATGTTTAACACAAAACAAATCACAAATATCCATGTCCATTCAGAAATCTTGCCTTCATCCATTCAATCACCAATCACTTAGTAGCATAGCAGCCAGACAAAAACGGGTATATCAAACTATCCAAATTAAAAATCCATAAACCAAACCTACATTTTTGGCCCCACTTTGGTCTATCTCATCATACTACAAGAGCATCAACACTTATTTTAGAAAACATATGAGAATCAATACACTATCCGCTGGTAAAACACATCAATTAGCCCTAAATTACAAAGGAGATACCTTCCAATCAACTCCAAACCACTAAATAAATTTGAAGTCTTAATTAATGCTTCCAAACTTAGAATTCACCCATTTTTTAGGAGTATTTAGGCTCAAACATACGCTGATCAAACAAACCCTCATTTTATGCATAAGCAAGCCCTCCAAATGAGGGTTTATTAGAATACCATACCCCATACCACCTTCCACATAGAAACTGCTTCAAACACATTAGAATAAGTTTGCATATGCACTAGAAAATATTTCTATGCCTCTGCAATTGATATTTCTCCAAATCCTTGGTTGTAGGCACCATTTGATGCATAAAAATCACTGCAATCTCCTTACAACAACAAAAAACCTCATACTCTCTCCTTCCCTTTACCTGTTCAACACACCAACTACTCAAAGAATACTAAGTAAACACTAAACAAGCCATCCCACCATTCTACTAATCCTATAATGGTGGGATGGAAGACATATTCCTTACAAGACTTTCAAACCCTTGACTAGGTTTGGAGATAGACTACAAAATTTTGATCTTATTTTTCGTAAAACTGAGATAAACATTTCAAAACCCCTACTAGTGGTTGCTAAATCTCTACCCAAAACAAAATAAATATATATATATCACAATATATAGAACAAATGAGTAAAACTCTGTAAATACAGGAAACAGGGTCTTTATTTATTGAAATATCTTCAAGAGTACAAAAATATGCCTTTTCTTGCCCTTCACAAGGCTTTATATATCTTTGCCATCCATTAAGGAAATTTCCTTTCTAGTTTCCAACTTTCGAAATACCTCCTCCACCGAGGTGTCTCTTCACATTCTTGACTTTGTCTACATTTTGCACTTTATACATTTTTACATCTTTTCCATTTTTTGACATTTTTTCCAAACTTTCATTTTTTTGATCTCCTAAACACCTATACAGACTGAATCACAATGGAATGGGCCTTCACATGGCAATTTACAATGCTTTATGCTTGGAAATTAAAATTTCTACAAAAATGTTTGATGGAGACTGTTAGAACTGTAAAATTTTGAAATTTTCAGTCAATTTCATTCTTGAGTTTCCAAATAAGTCCTCATCATAAGCATAAAATTTCCTCTTTGTATTGTTTTGCTTATTTTCTATCATGTGATCCATTTGAATCTATCTAGTCCTTCACATTCCATTGTATTACCCGTATCGCCAAGACAGAGTGAAGGTATCCCTGACCTATATTTTTCACTAATGTATGTTTGTTGCAGACTATCGGCAGGACACTCATTTTGTTTCAGCGACAGAGAAAATTCATATCGGCATAAGAATCATATTCGGGATGAGTTCATAGAAAAGTATTTTTTCTTACTGACTAGCATATAAAAAAATATATTGGCAAAAGGTTTGGGCAACGATGTAATGTCATGGCGAGTTCAATATGTCTTGTTGACTAGCATGTAGAAGGGTCATTTCGGCCAAACTAATTGGTATCGGCATGAAGTCATAGCGAATACATTATGTTTCACCGACCAACGCATGTGGAAGTATATCGGCCAAGCTAAAGGTATTCGGGATGAGGCCTTGGCGAGTTTGAATTGTTTTGCCGACAGGCGATAGGGATATGTGTATCGGTAAGACTAAAGTGTATCGAAGTAATGTCTTGACGAAGGCATCAGGTCTTTCCGATAAAGTGTAAGGGGTTTCATCAAAAAGCTATCAGGGAGAAGCTATGGAGTCTTGTCGATTCAAAAATTACACCGATAGAGATATGCATCGCCAGGAGAAGAAGTCTCCGGATTAAGTTTCACTGAGGTTTGAAAGTTATATTGAAAGAGTTTTTTAGGGTGAGTCTTACCAAATGGAGTAATCTGGAGGAATGGGTTCAACGAGACATTTGGTGTCGGTATGAGCCTTTCCAAGTTTTCAGAGTCTTGAAGATGGAATTTATTTCATTGGTAAGATTATTTTCATCATCAAAGGAGGTGATCTTGTCTCAGTGACTGGAAAATGCATTGAAGAACATATCTCGGTATAGCATAATGAACTCTATGAAACATCTCCCCTATTTGGAATTGTCACAGCAAAATGAAAATAGAAGTGGTAGTCATCAATTTGATTCCAGGTGTCAATAAGACCACAGAATGTCTTGGAGAGGGGTTAAGTAAACGTTGCAAAAGTACTTCGCCCTAGATTTGAAAATCTCTCACCGATAGGACATTTGATGCGACAGTGCCAGTTTCAAACGAGCCTTCATTTTTGCTTCATTAATGGCGTGATGGGATATAATAGTGAAGGTTTAATCAATTCTTCAATACCGAATTGATTGCAAAAGAATTGGCAAGGTGAATAGAGAACTGGGACATTTTTTAGTTTGAGGAGTTCGAGTAGAATACTGTAAGTAAATTCATCTTGAGTCTTCCACATTTTTGATTCTGTAATTTTGAAAGAATGGAGTCTACTGGTTCTGGAAAGGCTAAAAGTAGAAAGCTTGGTGAGAGTAGTCAGTCAAAAGGAAAAAAACAAAAATTTGATACAGAACAAGAGGGCATTGAATGGAGGTTAAATCAGGACCTTATTGATCAACTACTTGGTTCAGGGCCTAAAGCCAGAAGGTCTGCACAACTTAGGACAGAAGTTGATAAGTTAGATGATAAATGCAAGTTCATAGGTGATGACTGGACTGCCGTAAGAGGGTATGAACTTTTCAATTTTCACTATCATAGGAGAAACCATTTTGAACCAGTCTATAATCCATGGAAGCTAAATGTAGGGAAATTGGTGTGCCCTAATGTATTCGTGAATGCAAAATTGGTAAAATTGCTTGCTAATCATTATGACCCAAAATATAAAGCTATATGTGACCCATCTAGAAAACCACAGATATTTGTGTCAAAAGAAGCAATAGCTGAGGTTTTCAAATTGGAAGGGTTCTGCGATGAGGAGATTAGTTGTGAAGAGTTGGAGAAGGAATTTTCAAAAATGGATACAATCTACAAGGGTTGGAGGTTGCCAATGCACAGGGTTAAACAGGGCAACAAGCCAGAACCTCTGCAAGATAGTGAGGGGCCTCCTTATCATGTGGATTTGTTTGAGCCCTATATGAAGTACACATATTTCTCAGTGTGTCAGGTGTTGGGAATGGATGCCCCAGAATTCATGTCAATTGTGCCAATGATTATCACAGCAGATATCCAGTATCACAACTCTAGGCCATTTGACTATGCCTCATACATTTCTAAGGGGCTTGATTCAGGACTAATGGCTATCAAGGGCGGATCATCTATTGTTCATCTCAAACACTAATCATTGTTGATGCACTTGGTGCTATATTTTGGACAAGAGTTGGGAGTATGGCCTCCTAAAATAAGAATTTCTCAAATTGGTAAGGAGGGTGAAGCATTGCCTATTCAATTGTGGACTACTATTTGGGAAAGCAGGTTTGCTAATTGTAGTTTCATTCATTTTGAGGAATATTTTGTAAAAACATTGTATAAGTTGTATCAATATCCTTGTAATTATTCATTGACTGATGAGATTAAAAGATTGCTTCGGCCAAAAGACTTCAATGGGCCAATTGATCATAACTGGGGAGATTGGTATTGTTTGGAGGGAGCTACAATGATCAGAGTATATGGATTTGAAGATGCCCCTCTCATTCTGCCAAGGAAAGTTCCAAACAAAGTTGCATTTTTGGAAATTGTCAGAGAGATGGATTACTGCAGTGTGATGCATTTTAGCTCTTTTGGGAAGCAAGCTTTTATGCCTAGTACCTTGTGTTTTGGTGATTTCATTGTGATGGCCAAGGAAGCATATAATTCAATCCTTGATAGATTGTTGCATTATAATATGAAGAGAGGACCACCCAAGAAGATCTTTGACCCAAAGGGTTATATCAATTCAGCCAAAGAGAAGATTAACTTTGGAGGGTATCAGCATGTACCCTATCCTTTTGATGATACGATCAGGAATTTGGATGAAGATGAAGTTGAAATGGTGGTTGAGAGATATAACCAAGGGATGTTGGAGGCAGAGCAATTGTCTTCAGGGAAGCAAACACCAAAGGGTAATGCGCCACAGGGTAGACCAGAAAAGGTATCTAGGTTGAGGACTCAATAGTATATTTTCCCGGTTAGAGAATAGAGTATTGAAAGTGGTGATGTTGATGCAAGGCACATGGAATATAGATCATTTGTCTCTAATGATGAGTTTATAAATTCCCCAGAGTTCAAGGCATTCTTGTACGAGCAAAAGGGGAAGGAAATAAGAGAAAATATTGATAATGTCACTTTGGTGAATGAAGAACAATTGTTGAGTTAGTTGAGAAGGAATGTGGATGATGAAATGACAAATATGACTCCTGAAAAGGGGAGAAAAATTTTGGAAAGTGTTGGTGTCATGATCTTTCCTGGCCTTGACTTGAACTCTGCATTGGTCTTTGATAGTTTCTTGAAGGACAGTAATGCTACACACAAACTTGACAAGGAAAAGGTAACAAAGGTGTATGCAGGCTCCAAGTATAATACTGATGAAGGATCATTGATGATATGGGCTTTGTACCCACCCCACAATAAATCAGTGGTAATTGACACAGAGAAGGAATTTGACCATGTCATGACTCTAAAAGTTGGAGAGGCTGATCCTGTGGCTACTGCTAAAATTGTTGTTAATATTGCAAAATTGAACAAAGCATAGATCCAGATGTTGATAAAAGAAAGAGAAATGTACAAGTCAAATACCGAAAGAATGTTGAGAGAGAATGAGAGACTGAAAGATTTGGTTGGTATTTCAATGGGGCCAACCAAAATGCTCACTCAAGGAGAAAGTTCTCAGACAAAACATCATTGGGTAGGATCAAGTGGTTATTCCCAGGGAAAGCACGATGCAATTGCAGCAATTGTCAAGAAGAGGCAGGATAATTTGACATCTTGGTTGAATAAATTGTGGGGAAAATACTCTCATACTCTTGCTACATTGAAAGAACATACAAGGATGGATGGTCAAATTATGGAGAATTTTCATGAACTGGCCCAAAGTGATGTTTCCAGCAGTGTAGCACTTGAAGCTGCAAATCATATTGTGAATCATCATTGAAACTTCTATGTTGAGCTACAAGGGGATGAACAGGGGTTGTTAGAAGCTACCAGGAAAACTGTGATCACATTCTCTTATGACAAAGGGGAATTGAAGGATGCCACCAAATGGAAAAGTGAATGTGAGTCAATATTGAATGAAGTCATGAGGCTAGCTTCTACAGAGGATACAGTGTTGGAGGAAGTAAGCAAGCACAATGAGGAGATGGTCAAGATGGAAATCATGATCTGGAATGCTATTGGAGATGCAGACACATACGAGCACCGGGATTATTTGGATCACCTCACTAAAACTCACTTGTGGCTAAATAGAGCTTAATTGTCCTCTATCTTTTGTTTTGTAAAATATGATATATCCCATTTCCGAAAGGATGCGTCCTTTCGTATTCTCAATGTATAAATTTTCGTTTTGGAAACAAAATGTGGCGATAAGTAGAATAGGATAGAGGATAGCGGGGATAGAGTAGAATACAATTTTTTTGGCAAAGATGAGACTGTGTTGCATATGTAAAATCATGGAGATATCAATTGAAGTCTAATACAATGGTGCAGTTGTTTCTGGTATCAGTTGTTTATGGTGTTCATTGAAAGCATTATTGAAGTTGTCTCTTGTATGATGTTTTTTGGTTATTTGAATTAGTGTAACAAGTTTATATCCAGTTTGTCAGTGCACATTTGCTGCATTTGTATGGTCAATTAATTGTTTCTTTCCAGTAAATATTAAATTCTTGAAATTGATCAAAGTAATTAGAGAATTTCAATTAGATCACTAAGAAGAACTTAGTAATAATAACCTTGCAGGTTTATACAAGCTATAAAACAAATAAATGCTAAATAACTTGAATGTCTGCCAAAACGGAGTACTTGTTTCAGATTTTTCTTGACTCCGCATACCCTATAAGACACTAGTCTTTTCGTTTTCATTCTTTAGTTTCACTCATATTTTTACATCTTTTAACCGAATATATTAGGGTTTAGTTGTGAATATTGGTATACAAATTATACCAAATTTGATTTTATTTGTCCACAATCATTTTCCCTCGTGGACAAATTATTGCATGAAAGATAATCATAAGTCAAGTATGTATAATTCAGATAGGTACACCCACCTAGGTCTAGCAACACCTAGAGAGTAGAAGGTCCAAAATCTCTTGACCTTGTCTGTTACCCTAAAATGTTGTGAAAGCTTAGCAACCTTTCATGGTTCAAACTTGCATTTTTGAGAGCTAACAGAGACATAAAAAGCTTAAGGTGCTCCTACACCATACAACCAACCAACAAAAACTTTCCAAGCCCCTTGGAAACATATTGTATCAACTTTGCTTGTACTTGCAAAACAAATTCAAATATTCCTTGGACTGTTTCTTCTTCTTTACTCTTTGAATCTTGTACTTTCCTTTGTCTTTACCTTCAAATATATCTTCTCTTACCTCTTGCCTTTCTCTTTCTTCCATCAGGTTCACAATCAATTTTCTCCCTCAAAAGGACACAAGACTGCCCTTTCACCACTCTCAAATTTCCATCAACTTTTCCTCAACCAAGAACACAAGATTGCCCTTGAAAACTTTCCTCTTTCAACAATTCATCCTTGACCTTCTCTGACCAATCACCTTTTCATCTTCTCAAATACTCCCAGCAGTGGAGTACTCTTCATACTGCAAACTCAAGTGCTTCTTCAGACAAGTATCCATCCTCTTACTATCTCACCACACAACTCAGTAACTCAGTAAACCAAAAAAGTTCCTCCTTTCTTCAATCTTCTCTCAACTTTCTTTTTCCTTTTCTTGGAAACAACTAGGTTATCTTCACAACTTGCACAAACTCACAACTTCCCTCTGCAGCTTAGATGGATCAAGCACCTGCAACCAAACTCAACAACTCAACATCAGCAACACCTTATCAAAATCAATCAGCTATGATACCAATTGATGCAAGATCATCTACCAAACACAACAATTCATCAAGGCACTTCATACCCAAACTAAACTGAGAAGATCAAATTGAACAAGCATCTTTGATTCACAAATCTTTCATCAAAAACTCATACAATTTCACTTGAAAATTCAATTCTTCAAGGTCACAAAATATCACACTTGGCTCTACATTTTTATCAGACTCAAATACAAATTCACCTTCATCAAATTAACTAAAATCACACAATCCTAATTAGAACCTTTCAAAATAATCCATTCATTCATCATGCACACTTTACTCTTTATTACAACTTGCTTCTCAAGGAAAATGAGAACAAACCAACACAACTTGCTTTCCAAACCGTTACCATAATTGTGTACACTATTCAACATCATTATTTGACAAAAATAAACCACTTATGCTTCCACATAACTCTGTCTTATCATATCTTCAATTCCATGTTCTCAAAACACTACTTTTCACCATGGTTTAACAATTGTCCGAGTACCAAAACATTAAATTATGCTTGCTAAACTCTACCCAGGAATTGAGACATATTTAACATCTCTAATTTGATAGATGCAACCTCAAAACAATCAACCATACCTATCTTTTCATAGTATTGCTCTATATAGCAATCAAACACCATGTTGCATTTAGGGTTAGCCTTGCCCAAAACATCAAACTAGCAAAGTTGCTTTCTAAAATTTTATCCAAACATTGATACAACTTTGACATCATGGTTTAAGCATATTTAACACAAAAAAATCACAAATATCCCTGTCCATTCAAAAATCTCTCCTTCATCCATTCAATCACCAATCACTTAGTAGCACAATAGCCAAAAAAAATGGGTATATCAAACTATCCAAATTAAAACTCCATAAACTAAACCTACATTTAGGGACCCATTTTGGTCTATCTCATCATACTACAAGAGCATATCAACACCTATTTTAGAAAACATAGGAGAATCAATACACTATCCACTAGTAAAACACATCAATTAGCCCTAAATTATAAAGGAGATACCTTCCAATCAACTCTAAACCACTAAATAAATTTGAACACTCTTAATTCATGCTTCCAAACTCAGGATTCAACCATTTTGAGGAATAGTTAGGCTCAAACATACGTTGATCAAACAAACCCTTATTTTATGCACAAATAAGCCCTACAAATGAGGGTTTATTAGAATACCATACCCCATACCACCTGCCACTTAGAAATTGCTTCAAACACATTAGAATAATTCTGCATATGCTCTAGAAAATAGTTCTACACCTCTGCAACTAATGTTTCTCCAAATCCTTGGTTGTAGGCACCATTTAATGCATAAAAATCACTGTAATCTCCTTGGAGTAGTAGCAAACCTCATACTCTCGCCTTCATTGTACCTGTCAAACACACTAACTACTCAAATCATACTAAGTAAACGCTAAACAAGCCATCCCACCATTCTAATAATCCTATAATGATGGGATGGAAGACATATTCCTTACAAGACTCTCAAACCCTTGACTGGGTTTGCAAACAGATTACAAAATTTTGATCTTATTTGTCCTAAAAATGAGAGAAACCTTTCAAAACCCCTACTAGTGGTTGCTAACTCTCTACCCAAAACAAAATAAACAAATATATATATCACAATATACATAACAAATGGGTAAAACTCTATAAATACAGGAAATAGGGTCTTTATTTATTGAAATATCTTCAAGAGTACAAAAATCTACCTTTTTCTCACCCTTCACAAGGCTTTATATATCTTTTTCCATCCATTAAGGAAAATGCCTTTCCAATTTCCAACTGTCTAACTACCTCCTCCACTGAGGTGTCTCTTCACATTCTTGACTTTGTCTACATTTTTCACTTTTTACATTTTAACATCTTTTTCTTTTTTTTGACATTTTTTTCAAACTTTCAATTTTTTGATCTCCTAGACACCTATACAGACTAAATTACAATGGAATGGGCCCTCACATGGCCATTTACAATGCTTTATTCTTGGAAATTCAAATTTCTACAAAAATGTTTGATGGAAACATAAAAAGCTTAAGGTGCTCTTGCACCAACATTTGTGAACCCATTTTCTACTAACTCCCACAAATCATTTGCAACTAAAATAGTTTTCATTTTCTTTACGCAAACGTCATAGTTTTTACCATAAAAAATAGGTGGATACTTCCAAATCCTATTATCTCCTCCAACCATTTTGCTAAATGGGGGAAAATTTACAAATACCCAGAAAAAAAATCTAGGGCTTTTCTTCACTGCCTAGAAAACTAGGGCTCTAATAGACACGACTCTAATACCAATATGTTGGGAAAAGATCCCAACTAAAGTGGGAAAAGATAAAAAAAGAAAAAAAGAAAAAAGGAGACAAAACAAAGGAAGAATAATTTTCTATTTCATTCAAATACACAAAAAAATTACATTCAAAAATGTTTACATACAAAAATCAGATCTATGGCTTTGTATTTCCTTCATACAACAAACTGCCCAGATTACAGCACAACAAAGCTTTATATGTGTTGCTCTGTGTTGTTGCTACAAATATTCTGGAGCACTGGAGATTTGCACTTTGTGCAATATCTTCTGCTACTGCAGATTCTTCTTCTCTTTCCTATGTTCTATTCTCTTGAACATTCCCTCCTTGTTCTTCTACTCTAAACCTTCTATGTTTCTTTTTTTGTCTTTCTTACCTTTTCCAAAAACTACTGCTCATTTTCAAATTCAACCACCAGAAATTAATTCACTACCAAAAACATTAACTGGGACATCATATTTCTAACACGGAAAATGTGGGGAATGATCCAAAATAGATCTCTTCTAACACTGCATTAAATGCATTTGGTTGGCACTCAAGATTATTAATTCCAACAATACAAGCCTATTAATATTCCTAGTCACTTATATAGCTCCACCCCGGTATTCAAAGATCACTTACATCTTGTTCTAAGAATAAACTCACACGAACAAGCTTACAATGCCTTCATAGATTGATTCATAGTACAAGAGTTAAATCCCAAATACAATACCCACATTAGTACTTCATATACCAATCCATAAACAGTAATAACATGTTGAACATCAAGAATACTAAGAGGGGGGGTAAATCCATATTCCACAAACCAATAAAAAAATCCACTTCATCATAATTACTATTTTAACTAAATCAGCAAGAGAGAACATAAAAGAAAGTTAATGCAATCACACACAAGAACACCAAGATTTTTACGTGGAAAACCTAGAATGGGAAAACCATGGTGAGGGTTAACTCACAATATATATTATATCTGAATACAATATATTACAGGGATCACTGTCAAGACTCAATGTTCTTAAAAAGGCTCACATCCATAGTACAAAGATGGTTCACTGCTAAGATACAACATTTGATAGTGGCTTACTACCAAAAAATTGAACTAATGAAATACACCTTAAATGTGCAAGATTCAGTTCCACTGAAGCTTAGAATAAAAAGCACTGCATTGCTTAACAAATTTGTATAATAGATAAAGCATTTAAGCTCTAATCTTCTCCTCCATTCACTTGCTCGCACACACACACTTACACTTTTCCTTTCTTTCTCTTCTGCCACACACACACTTTCTTCTCTTTCCAATCCCTTATATATATACAAGTATATCTTATTCATTAATTAGGTCCACACTATATAAGATTCAAACATTTTATCCATGTAGTGCATTATGCCAAGTCGGCTAGTAGTCTTCATAATATATTGTATTTGTTGAGTCGGCTAGGACTAAAAAAACACAATTCTTCAAACTAACAAATAATCTTCAAGGTAAACACCTTCTAGATCTAAGAACACATTAATTTCCCATCATAATTCTAGTAAAGAGACTGTTAGCACAACCGCAAAATAAGAATGCTCACCTTAATAGAAAGCAAAGTCTCCCACATAGTATACCACATACAAAATAATAGTAGGATAAAGAGTTGAACTATGTTAGAGATATCTTTATGTTCATAAACAAAAGAACGTCTCAAGATCCAAGAAAAAGTAGTCTGAATGAGTCAATAAAACATGGTTAGAAGATTAGAGTCATATCAGATCTTGCTATGAGTTCCAGACTCAAATACCAACATACTGATCCATCACCAATGAGTATGACCGGCAGAGAACAACTTCTAGTAAAGCAAGTAAACTTCTCATATAGTCATCACCATGTAGTTATTACCATGTTGACATCAATGACAACATAGAAACAACCAGCACAACCATCCCTACTTCATGCTCATGTTACAAAGCTTCCAACAATCTTCACCTTTGGAATTGATGGAAACATGCATTCCAAAAAACTTTTCCAAGTATACCACAACTAAATATTCTGACTTACTCCCCCTTATCAAAGCTAATCTGCACAAACAAAAAAAATCCTCTAACCTTCCATCTCTTTATCTCTCCATCTCTCTATCTCTCCCCCTTTGACATCGATGAAAAAGGAAGGGGTCTGGTATAAGAATGTATATCAAAAATTAGCCAAAAGGATATGAACACAGATTTAACCAGAAGAAGAACCTCTGAGACTCTCCAAAAGAGCCTTCCATGATGCTTTACCTTCTTCACATGAACCTTTTGCACTGACAAGAGTCTTGTAAAATAGCTCAAGTTTAGTTAGAGACTCTATACCATATGTTAAAGTATTGGGACTAAGATTGATCTTTGATATTTCACCAATATAGCCAAGAGCACTAGAAACAAAAGTATGTCTAAATTTAATCATGTCTATGAGTGCCACAAACTTTCTGATGACATCTATTTTTGATCTTGTAGAGAGAAAAATATGTCTTGAAGCTACACAATGTAGGACCACCTTTGATTATCTTTATCTTCTACTAACATGTATGTATCTGCTTGAGTGCTCAATCAAGACTCACTCATCCTTATTTCATTCTGCATATCCAATGTATTCCCAGACCAATCTAGACAAAAGGAAAGTAGTTCTTGTGCCTCTTCTTCACAACCTTGTACATTTTCCAATTCCTTCATTACTTGATTGTATGAATTCACACATTTTTCTTTGATATCATTCAAATCTTCTTCATTAGACTTAGTTCCAGCAAACTCTTTAAGTCTGGAGATGTAGACTTTCAAATAATTAATCATGCCACAAAGATTCTCCACAATAGAAATAGATGAATCAAAATTAGCACAAGGAATAACCTTCTGAAAATCTTCCAAAGATCTTTGAATACTCATTATTTCATGCTCATGTTTAAGCTTACTTTCCTCTGCATCTGCTAGCTTTACTACACTCTTTCTTTTCTTCCCTATTTTGGTCTCGCTACTAGAGGCACAACCTATAACACTTCATAATCCAATTCAAATATCCATAGTAACCTTGTTTCAAATACTTCCATGTGACAGAAATATGTAGACACGAGAAAATTTATGATTTCGGAGTATCTTTCCACAACATTTATTGGAAACCTAGATCTTTTGTTCATCCTCATCTGAAATGTTCCAAAGAATTTAGCAAGGGCAGATTCTTGTACATCCACACTACCAATATTTATCATGAAATTATTGATTTGATAGAAAATAGGCTCTAACTTTGACCATTCTAACTTTCCTATTACTAGTAACTCTTTCAAAAAGTAAAAGAGTAAACAAACAACCAAATTTCCATACCAAAAAGTATTCTTCCTACTCTTGTTGATCTCCTTTAAATTCTTCAAAAGATGTATACGAAGTAGCTCTCACAAATAATATTCCATACCTCTTAATATCATGCCAACAACAATATTCACCGCAACAGTAGAAACTATAGTCATTTTTAGGGATACAAACTTTATGACCAATGACCATAGTAGCATACCTCAACACTAGATCAACAATCGATCTCAAACCAATTTATTTTCCTTTAGAACTCGTACTTGTAACCTCAATTATTTCTTTCTTATTCATAGTCTTTAGTTTAGGAACCAGTCTGGGGGAACATAAACCAGTTACATCTCTAATTGCTTCTCTGGTAACCAGATGTGCCTCATCAATCCACAAAGATTTTTCATGAATTCTACTCAATACCATTCAAATATACTTCATTTCAAATTCAAACAAAGGAACTTTCCTCCAAACATCCAACTTTTTCCCAACTAATACTCTATAGGCACCATGATTCTCTTTCAATTCATTTTCCCAAAACATATTCAACTAAATTGATGACATTTCTTCAATTTTACTAAAAAAAAAATGCATAGATATCTTTTGTAGGAAACACTCTTGGAGGGACTCAAGAGAATGCACCAACAGATTCTTTCGACACATTCCTCATATATCTCTTCAATTTAGTTTTATCTACACAATTCACAATCTTTGAATTATCCATCAATAAAAGTAAAAGACTGTGCAAACAAAAATACCTCTAAAAATGTATAGATGTTTTGTTTCTGGAGCACACTTTGAATGTTACTTTCTTCAAATTTTGAAACTCTAAGTTCCTTTCCAAGCTTCCTTTGCACACTTCTTTGACAAACATAGGCCATTAATTTTTTTTGATCTTATTCCTTGCATTCTGAATGATTTTGCAATAAATGTTTCAGTTTGTAGGTAGGTTGCCTTGAAAAATGTGTACGCCTCAATTCTTTCAAATTCTACAGACTTCATTCTTCACACATGCAAAAAATACCTTAATCTTGTTACCACATTAAATATACTTATGTCATGATATGACACAAGTACCAATAAGGAGGTTTATTCAATTTTCTGATGATTGCTCCCCTTAGTTGTTGCTTTCATTTAGAGATTGATGGGAGTATCTATACTGGAGGTCAACATAGATAAAACTGATGAATCCTTTCTCCAAGTCCTTTCCATTTCTTTTCTTGTCACTTTTGGATCAAAGGTTTGATCATTCTTCTTCGCCGGATAGATATTCTTCTTTCTTCTATTGTTTCTACTAGGGTGTTCCTATTTTCTACACTTACAACAAGTAACATTATTCTTTCCATTTTCCCTTTTATCTTTATATCCATTTTTTTTTTTTTTGGAATCATTTACATTATTTTTGTAGTCCTTTGCTTTATGACCAAATTTCTTGCACAAATGACAAACACCATTGAAGTATAAATACCTTTTTGCATCATGTCATTTTATAGGAGTTTTTCTAGAGTTACTTAGATTCACTCCTTGACTTGTTTATCCTTGTACTGCATCCTCTTTTTAGTGAATTGCTTTGCTCTAGAACTTTGACCTTTTTCAAACCCTAAACCACTCTTATCTCTTTCCAGTCTTTGAGAATTAATCAAGTCATCAAGCATCGTTGAGCTTATCTTAAATTTGTCTTCAAAACTCTTCGCCTTTTCCAGATTAGATCTCAAGATTTCTGCTTCTAATTCAAGCTTCGCGCATTCATCCATCTTCTTCTGAATTTCAATTTCCTAATATTCTTCAATTATTTTCTTCTCTTCTCTTCTAATTGTTCATGTAGGCTAGTAATGATTTATTATCCTTTAGTCAATAGATCGCATGCATTCATACATGTACATTGTAGCTTTTCAATATGCTCATTTGCTTTTATCAACTTGTCCTTCAAGGCTTCCATTTCTTCTGAAAATTCAACAGTGACAACTTCTAAGGGAAAAAAAATTATATTCAAATCCCAGGACCTTCCTCAAGCTATTAGGATTCTTCCAAGGAACCAAGCTCTGATACCAATTATTGAACATCTGGAATACTGAGAGGGGGGTGAATCAGTATTCCATAAATGGATAATAGAATCCACTTCATCATTATTACTATTTTGACTAAATCAATAAGAGAGAACATAAAAGAAAGTTAATGCAATCATACACAAGAGCACTAGGATTTTTACGTGGAAAACCCAAAATGAGAAAAACCACGGTGAGGGTTAACTCACAATATATTATATCTAGATACAAAATATTATGGGGCTCACTGCCAGGACTCACTTTCCTTAAAAGGGCTCACAACCAGAGTACAAAGATGGCTCACTACCAAGATACAATGATAGTGGCTCACTGCCAAAATAATGTACTAATGAAATAAACCTTCAATGTGCAGGGTTCAGTTCCACTGAAGCTTAGAATAAAAAGCACTACATTGCTTAACAAATCTGTACAACAAATAAAGTATTTAAGCTCTAGCCTTCTCCTCTATTCACTTGCTCACACACACACACACTTACACTTTTCCTTTCTTTCTCTCTTCCTTTCTTGTCTGCCACACACACACTTGCTTCTCTTTCCACTTCCTTATATATATTCAAGTATATCTTATTCATTAATTAGGCTGACACCATATAAGATTCAAACATTTTATCCATGTAGTGCATTATGCAAAGTCAACTATTAGTCTTCATAATATATTGCATTCGTTGAGTTAGCCAAGACTAAGAAAACACAATTCTTCAAACCAAAAAATAATCTTCAAAGTAAACACCTTCCAGATCTGAGAACACATTAATTTCCCATCATAATGCCAGTAAAGAGACTGTCAGCATAACCACAATATAAGAATGTTCACCTTAGTAGAATCTGGAGTCTCCCACACATTATACCACACATAGAACAATAGTGATGTAGAGCAGAGGTGCAAATGACTACATAATCTCATAAAACCACTCTTTCAAGCCTTAGTCTTCAACTGATGGGTTTTCCTTCACAAACCCTCATTTCGTTAATAGTCTTCCAAAATGGAATTTTCGGACATAACTCTTCAACCAAAACTAATCTACAAGAAAGAATAATTGTTTGAGACACCCATTTGGCCATTCTCAAACATATCTCGAAATTAGGATAGGGTTCTTTGTATGAAATGCCTCAAAAATTGACTGTCTCACTTCTTGATTAGGCCCAATTAGGAAAATATGCATGCTACAACTAGGTTTTGGACTTCAAGGGTTCTCAAGTCCTGTTCTGAAACCTTCAACATATCCCACAAGGCCTAAAAAAACAACTCCCACCCCAAGGATCATTCTCCAAGAGCACACAACAAATTTTCCCAACTCACTAGGGCTTTTATGACTGTCAACAAGGCCAAATTCACCATACTGTCATTAAATGCTCCTCCACACATGCAAACCCAAGCCTCAAACTTTAAAGAGATCAAAGACATCAGGAAATAATTTCTACAAAGTTTCAAGTGTTGATCATGGCGAAAACTCCAAATATGGAAATTTCATGGTTTGTTTCAACCCTAGGTAGGGTTTAGAGCAGATTACACTAAAATGTTAATATATCTTTCCAAACTTAATGTATTTTCATCAAACCAAGTTCAAATGAAAGGTAGAACAACCCTTTACATGATTCAAACAACCTTCAATCCGTATAGACTAGTAGCAGACCGTATAACATGGTGAAAGTTACAGGAAAGCAAGAAAACTCAAAATTTTCACTGTGAAATGCAATAAACTGTCATTCATAACTTTCACACAACACCAAATGATGCCAATTTCTCCAGCAAGATTATAGCTAATCTAGTTCTATAATTTTCCTCAATTTTTTATGAAGATCTAATGGTGCAAACAAAAGTTATACCATTTTTCCCAAAATAGATAACCTAGGTACATATTCAGGCGAGTTTTAGTAAATTTGCAATAACTTTTAAAATACTCATTAAAAAGGAACCAAACCAAATAAAAATGAAATTTAGTTCATCCCTCTATCAAAAAAAAAAATCTCACAACTGTACCAATTTGTACCAGTCTGTACCATGCAATGGAGCAACAATATTGCAGTGATCACATAGAAAAATGCATAAAAATGTGTTTAATTGGTGTCTTATTCCTCCAAACTGCTCTCCAAACCCCTTGGGTCATGTTTACAAGGTGTATTTATGCTATTAAAATCATATTTCAACTACCCAACCAACCATAACTTCTTTTGTTAAGACTAATGACTTTTACAATATTTGTTGCATTTTGACAACTTTTGACAACTTTTGCATTATGACTCCAAAATTTCGCAAATAGTCCCATATGACCCCTAATCGGCCAAAATGACCTTATTCACCTTAAAAATTACAAAACAAGGCAAAACTTAAACTATGACATCATTTTTCAATGGGGCTCCTAATGCCCCTGCATCAAATAGTAGGATATAGAGTTGAACTTTGTCAGAGATAACTTTCTATTCATAGACAAAAGAACATCTCAAGATCCAAGAAAAACTACTCTGAATGAGTCAATAAAACATAGTTAGAAGATTAGATTCATATCAGATCTTGCTATAAGTTTCAGACTCAAATACCAACATGTTGATCCATCACAAAGGAGTATTACTGACAAAGAACATCTTTCGGTAAACCAAGCAAACTTCTCATATAGTCATCACCATGTAGTTATTACCATGTTGACTACAATTACAACATAGAAACAACCAGCACAACTATCCATACTTCATGCTCATGTTCCAAAGATTCCAATATAATGTCCTCTATTTACACATTCACCATGATACCTTAAGTATCGATATTCCAAAAATAAGAGATACGTAAACAATATTGTGCAAGATTATGTGATAAAATAAATAATCAGAAACGTAATCACGCAGGAAAACAAAATATAACAATGTGAATGCTATAAGGAAGGAACTCATTTAATAACATACAAACCCAATCAAAATATGTAATAATTGAACCCTATCACACAGGAAATTAGGTATACTTTGGAATGTTAAAAGGCACCGATTTTCAATATGCAGTTTCCCTTTTGATACTTATGCTCAAATCCATCAGACATCTATTCTGTATAACTTTATTTCTATCATAGCAAAGGTAATTAATAACAGATAATCAACAAATCGAGTTTCATTCGTAGTTTAGTATACAATTTAAAATATGAGCCAAAGTAACGATCACTATCCAATAGTAAATATGAGTTCCATGCGATTTAAAAGAAACTATTGTTGGTTTTAAAAGAAACACAGAACAAAAGAAGAACTAAATTTCAGAAATAAAAACAATGAAATCAGAACAATACACACTGAAAGAAGACACCAAATTTATAGTGGTTCACCATAAAATGGCTACATCCACTTTCAGGGGATTCTCAATATATTTCACATTAGTTTCTTGTACATTTACATACAACACTCTTCACCAGTATATATCCTCATACATCATAATGCTTAATAACATCTTCTTCTAGAAGATTCCCAAATGCAAAACATGCACAGGAGGAGACTGCTGGTGGCAGAAAGAATACTGCAGTTTACTAAACATAGTGAGTCGGTTAGACTTGGCTTCACACGTATCACACTTAGCCAACAATCTCCCACTTGAATACAAGTCATACCGGAGAGAAGAATGCTCAGAGATATCCCCTATGGCAGGCTTATTCCACTTATAATGTTACATCAGCCACAACGAAGATTTTATCTTCGCCCAATTTTGTTCAAGAACGCTCCGTATAAATCATTTCCAAACTTCCCAATTAAGCATAGCATTTTCCTTTTGGAAAAGTTTTCCCAGTAACACAGCTCCTTGCAAGCACTTCAACATATTCCAATATGGAATTTCTCCATCAACTATTAGATGCCATGAATTTATGTCAATGCTCTCACCTGCAGGTCCTCTCTAGACTCCAATTACAATCAGCTCATTTCTACAGGTCTTAAATGCAAGACCCCAACCATTAAATGCATTTACATTCTTTTAAAATTTACTAAGTGCTCTTTCCCATCCTTTATCTCCAATAGGGTTTATACCAATTTCATATTTCTCCATTTTCTCCATAGCTTTATCATTAATTTCTTCATCTTCTATCTCATCATATTGATCCCCTGTTGCAGACTTTAGAAAATTATCGAAAACACCATTACCTTCTGTATTCAAAGAAGAGAATGGGAAATTTTGTAACCGGTTGTAATCAGGTATTATAGATTCCATTAATGTATTTTCCTACTGCTCTGTAGACCTTGAATCAAATCCATAACTACTGATAGTTGTAGGCCATACTACAGATGTACAATGTGCATTTGCAGTGCCATATGAAACATCAGCAGCAGTACCAAATAAATGAAATGTCAATTTTTGAGGTCGTGGTAACCACCTAGGCATAGGAATCTCACTAAACGCAACACCATTAACACCAAAAAAAAAAGCGAAGAGTTAATGTTGTTCTGCGGTGGGATTTCTTCTGACAACCCCAGAACTGGAGTCGAATTGGGAGGTAGAAAGGGAACAACATCACAATCATTGTTCACCAGATCATGCAATGCTTTTGAATAATTCAATGGTATTGAGATCCCTTGAACAAAAGCATCAGAGCCTCCAAAAACTTGCCTGGCTAATAAACCAGTGTTTATCCCATCAACATTTTCTTCTGCCGAATCGCTTATGACAATAACTTCAGGTTCCTTTGGAAGTTCAGAACTACCATGCGTGACACTTCCTCTTTCAGCCATGCTTCCTCCGCTTGCTTTAGCCATACGGGCCACACCACCAACAACAAAGGCTTTAAAGCTAGTTTTTTGCCCTGCTCTGGTCTGCTTCGGGGCAGGCGTGATCTTCATGACTGCATCCTTAAGCGGTGGGCCCAGCATGGATTCCACAATTTGATGTTCCTTGACAGGCAAAGAGAACAAATAGATATGCTCTAAAGAATGGATTTTACCTTCTTTTACCAGACGTCCAAGCTTTATGGCGGGTACCAATTTGTCTTCTTCTTCTCTGTTGCCTCTCCACTTGCCGCGGCAATCTACAAGTCCACGGCCCCTATCACAGTGGCCACCTTTGTCGCCGCACCTGAATCCACCTTTGTCGTGGACATTTTTCATCCACAAGAGCTCATCAGTATCTGTCATGTGGGCCAACTTCTCCATTGCATTCATTGTCGGCTCCACAATTAGATTCTCCTACACCTCCTCATGGAGCGATTTCTCGCTTTGCTCTGGCTCTCAATTTTCTAAGCCACCTTCATGTATTTGAAACTTCTACTCCCACGTCTTCACATCCTCCTCTGAGACAAGCAAAGAGACCTCCGCTTTGCTCAAGCAGCGCCTCCGCAGCGTGGAATGGTGCTCCACTTGAGGGCTCAGCTGGTTACACCACCGCAACCTACAGGACTTCCCAGATCTCCTGGGAAACACTTTACTTATAAGAAACCAGTTTCTTGGCCTATACTTCCCTATCACAAGCACACACAGAGACTTCAGAATGGGCTCAGACACCACGCTGAGCCTCTTGAACCGCTCTAAGTGCACTTTTCCTCTATGAAAATGAGGCTTCTTAAAAAATTGACCATAGTTGCGATAAAAGCTAACCTGCACCATGGATGCCGCACAAGCTCCTCTGGCTCTGGCTCTGGCTCTGTCTGTTCTTTATTTCTCCCTTGCTGATATAAGGGATTTAAAGGCCTTAGTCTCAGCCTTTCTGGAGTCTTCAAACAACTCTTCCACAGCAGTTACCTTTGGCTCTTCCTTCGCCTCTGAGATTATGGCAGCATCTTCACCGACCTCCTCCTCCTTATCCGGGGTTCGAAATGGAATTTCTGTCTGCACATCTTCATCTTTTTCTTCATAAATGGTGATACCCAGCTTCAACATCCTATGGATTCTGGAAGCAAAAGCAGTTGGATCATCCAAGCGAAAGCTAGAAGTGAGAGAAACCATTTCATAGAGTAGCAATACCAGGTCCTTTACAGATTTGCCACGCTTATCTGCCTTTGCCCTCTTTTGCAACTCCTCCATGATGGATTTCCTATGTTGTGCATCACCGGTGCATTCAAGAAGTGCTCTGAGATCAATTTTGAGATCATCTAAAAACTTTTCTAGTTCCGATTCAACTCCAAACCCAGCATCCTTCTCTGCTTCAGCGAAATCCTCTTCATTAGTCCAACCATCCCACCAATGTACACGGCGTTGCATTTTATCTTTCACATCAACATCTATTGCTGATGTATCTTTTGTTTCCTTCAGCATCTGTAGGCTCTCGGATTCTTCGAGCATGTCAAAATCCTCGCCTCCCAAATCCTACGGAGGCCTTTCCCACACATACCTCGCCTGGGTAGTGCTCAGGGAATCAACATCAACAATAGGAGATTCATCTACTTCCATTGGCACAACTTCATCTAGCGCAATGTCACTGTCTATAGTTGTCACCGCAACTCCCACTTCATCAAAACTCTCTTCATGGCCACACGACCAACGCATGAGAGCTCGAGCCCAATCAGGCAAAGCTTCTACATCCATTTTCAAAAAAAATCTTCACAATTTCAAAACAGCTTTTTTCACCAAAGCTCCGATACCAATTGTTGGTTTTAAAAGAAACACAGAACAAAAGAAGAACTAAATTTCAGAAATAAAAATAATGAAATCAGAACAATACACACAGAAAGAAGACACCAAATTTATAGTGGTTCGCCATAAAATGGCTACATCCACTTTCAGGGGATTCTCAATATATTTCACATCAGTTTCTTGTACATTTACATACAACACTCTTCACCAGTATATATCCTCATACAACATAATGCTTAATAACATCTTCTTCTAGAAGATTCCCAAATGCAAAACATGCACAGGAGGAGACTGTTGGTGGCAGAAAGAATACTGCAGTTTACTAAACATAGTGAGTCGGTTAGACTTGGCTTCACACGTATCACACTTAGCCAACAACTATCACTATCCAATAATAAACTCCTCGAGAATAACAAAAGGAAATTTTTGTATCATATATTCTAGATGCAAGAGTCCTAACCTATATGTGCAAAAAGAAGAAAATGATAAAGTATATCAAAACATGCAACTCAATGAATGTCGTGTTCACAAGTTATGAACAACTAAATTTGATAACAAAACTTTAAAATTATTTTCCCATAATGTAATCTTAAAAATCAAAATATGGATATTCATCAAGAATATATTAAGTTTGTAGTTTTAAATCTTTCAAATAAAATTTATATTGCTACTCCCTAAATCAAGCAATAAACTGAACTTTATCTTATTAATTTGATATGTAATATAAGATGCTACTTGATGCAGTCTACGAGAGAGAGTAAATTATGAACCTACAATTTATGTAGAAGCATGGCCTGTCCATTTTTATGCATCCTTTCCTATTCTCCTAAGAACTTGATGTAGCCTTCTCTATGTAATATCTATTCTCTATTCTTTCCTTCTTCTATCTTCCCAAAGCTTCGTTCTCTTCTTCATGCACCCTTCTTCTCTCACTCAACCCCAAGTTCCTTCATCCAACTTTCCATGTAGCCTTCCCTTTTCCCTCCCCCCTTATATCAAAGGAAGACAATAATAAAATAAATTTAAGAAAGAGCATAACCGTTACAAATGGGGTTCGATGACCTTTTCTCTCCCACTTTCTTGAAGATAACATTCAACAAATTTGCTCATTAAATTTTCAAAACATTAAATCAGATTAATAAAGGGCTAAATAATCTTTCTTAATTATTTGAAATTACAACTTCTCTCTTTATATGTAATATTTATTATACACTATAATCATGTAAAAGAATAATAATTCTTTTCTAAAAGATTTTATTTATTTGACTATTAAATAGAGTCATCCTATAAATACTATTCTCCGAATTTAATGCCCTATTCTTGAAAGTCATTCCCTCCTGAATTAACAAATCAAATTGATAAAAGAGGAGCAATAGTATTTGTTTATTATTTGTAATATTCATAATATTATTTATTTGTTAAAATGATTGATTAACTATTCTTTTCCAAGAACTTAATTATTTTGATTAGCACGATAATGTTAGCTTCAAGATATCAAAAGGATGGTTGTGACATCCTCCCCCCTTAAAGTGTGCCTCATCTTGATGCACCTAAATTGTGCCTAAATTAACTTGATAAATACTATTCTCCGAATTTAATGCCCTATTCTTGAAAGTCATTCACTCCTGAATTAACAAATCAAATTGATAAAAGAGGAGCAATAGTATTTGTTTATTATTTGTAATATTCATAATATTATTTATTTATTAAAATTATGATTGATTAACTATTCTTTTCCAAGAACTTAATTATTTTGATTAGCATGATAATGTTAGCTTCAAGATATCAAAAGGATGGTTGTGACATCCTCCCCCCCTTAAATTGTGCCTCATCCCGATGCACCTAAATTTCCAAATTTGGGCAACAAGTAATGACCATCAAGAATTCAATATAAGTTCATTTGAATTTGCATCCCTACACACCTTTAAGTGAAACTATCATAAGAAGGTACCTATGATATGAGGATATAAAATATAAGGAGATCAATTCTTCCACTGTACTCATTTATACTAATTTCCTATCTAAAAATATTTTCTTTATCATATTCAATTTCACTTAGGGTTCATAAATGCGTCTATTTAGTAGGAAGTGATAATAATGACTATCAAAACATAAAACCCATGATTCAAGATCATAAGAATAATTTGGAATGATTAACTTTCTCTTTATAAGAATATTTTCTCAATTCACTCATTTGTACCATGAGTTACATTTAAATTAAGAGTCTAAAAGATACATACATGTTGATCCTATTGATTAATACCTCTTGCTCTCCAAAATTTATCTCCAACCTATTGATCTAATGATTGGTACGTTTGTATCTCTAAAATTCATGTTCTTCTTATCATGCTTCTCATCCTTTATTACCAAAAAACCTTTGACCCATAGTTTTCCTTCTTTTCCCTGATCAAGTATCACATTTCTCCATTTAAGGTTAGATCATTTGTGGAAGTAAAACTTCATCCAATATAATCACCATCTCTAGTTTATATAAAATATTCATTTGCCATTATTCATCTCATTCCATCCTTTATACAATTTGTCTTACCAGGATCAAAATAGAAAGAGATAATCATTTTAATTTGTGTGTAAACTCAATACTCATTAAACATTATCTACAAGTAACAACATATCTTTAATCTCCAAAATTTATGCATATCTTATTTAGTTTCATTATATCTCACTAACCTTCTCAATATCAAATTCAACTTATTCTTTCATGAATATTGTAGACATCCAAATTTGGACACTTAATTTATCCAAATTTATCACTTTTCATCTAAACATCCTCTTCTCCGAGTTAATTAAGTAATATTACTATTATTTAATTAATATCCTTAATTCTGCCAAATCCCTAAGGTATTTAATTAATAATTAAATACCTTACCCTCCTTAATCCTCTCTTCATCAAATAAATTAAATAAATATTACATTTATTTAATTCCTCACATGTCATTTTCATCTAATCCTAATCCACCTCCTAATTTCTTCATTAAGGATGTGCACATGCCTAATCCTTGATTAGGATGTGTCACATCCTCCAACTTTTGCAAGTTAGCTTCTAATCCTCATTTATCTTTTAATTATTGATTAATTAATCTTAATCAGTACCTTGGTCAACTCTTCCCCCCCAAGGAATTTTTAATTTCTTTTTATTTATCCTAGATTCCCTCTTTTATATGTGAATTTTTAATTCACATTCTATCCTTCCAAGGCTTCTAGAACCTTGGAATTGTCACAATCTCCACATGTGACCAAGTCCCACCTTTTTGGAGCCCACCTTTTATCCTTTAGATCCTCCTAAGAATGTGAATTTTTAATTCACATTTATATCCCCAACCACCTTTCCTTTTCCCATGTAGATTTTTGAGGAATTCCAAAATTCCTCAAATGTCCCTTTCACTCCCACTTGGGGACAAGGAATCCCTTTTGAGGAAATCTCCTCACTCCCCAAGGTGCTTGTTCTTCCTCCACCTCATGTACCTTTTTGACACCTCACTTACACTTCATCTCCCCTTAGCCACTTCACCATCCACATGTCAAGATGTGAGGGCTTGTGGGTTCTCAACCCACCATAGCCCTTCATCTTGACCTTGTTGGATGCATCTTGACCATTGAATTCTTTAGAGAATTCAAATTCTCCTATAAATACCCCCTCCTCAAGGGCTTTGCTAGAACACTTAGTCATTTGATAACTGCATGCTGCCAATTTGCATTCTCAATCATTTTACCATCATCTAGCTATCCATTCTAATCATTTTGCACATACAATCTTGTATTTAGTCACTCAAGAAAACATCTAAGGAGCACACAAAATCATCCCAAGCAAGGGCCAATCAAGGAGACATCAACAACAAGGAAGGTGAAATCGTTTGCATCTTATTTTGTCCATTTTCCTTATTGTTTTATCACTCTTTTGGCTAATCTTGAGGTGTCCTTGGTCTTCTATCATTCGTATTTTTGAGTTATTTTATGCATTAGAGAAGGATAAAATTCTTAGGATCACATTTCTGGCACGCCTGGTGGGACCCACAAACGGGTTCTTGCATTTAACATTCATCTTTGCTAAGTATTGTGCAGAAAAAGGTCACAGAAAGGTGGAAGCGCCCTCCTTTTTACCGTAGAAAGGCGGAAGAACCCCCATTTTTACCGCAGAAAGGTAGAAGCACCCTCTGCCTTGCCGTAGAAAGGCGGAAGCACCCTCTGGTTTGCTACAGAAAGGTGGAAGCGCCCTACATCTGAAAGTTTTATTTTCTTCTAACAAGTTTGCTGCAGTTGGGAATATATTTAGAAGGTTTTTCTAACACTTTTCTTGCAGTGGGAGGGGCACAACTTTTTTTTTTTTAAATCTAATAAAGTTTGTTACAGAAAGGTGGAAACACCCTCTCACCTCTTGTTGCAGAAAGGTGGAAGCGCCCTCTAACTTCTTGTTGTAGAAAGGCGGAAGCGCCCTCTAATCTTGCTGCAGAAAGGTGGAAGCACCCCCATTTTTGCTGCAGAAAGGCGGAAGCGCCCCCATTTTTTTTGCAAAAAGGCGAAAGTGCCCCCATTTTGCTACAGAAAGGCGGAAGCGCCCCTATTTTGCTACAGAAAGGTAGAAGCGCCCCAAAACAGCACAGTTTGAAAGGTAAAACAGTCATTTTAGCTTCGTTTTCGCTCTCATTTTTTGCTATTTTCAAGTAGTAACCATCTAACATTGTTTTGGCAAGGATATTGGTGTTTTTTTGCTAATGTTTTTTAGCGTATTAGGGCGTAATTGATCAAGAACGAAGAAGAAGATAGCTAACATTTGCTTGCAGGACCATCTATTTGATCAGATTTTCAAAAAATTATCTTTGTTGTTTTGGAACATAGTCTAATTAGGGGGAATAAACTTCATTGCTTGTTGTGATTGTTTATTCTTGTGTTACCCAAGGGGGCATTAATTTTTTTTCACTTTCCCCTTGCACTTCGTGTGAGCCTGGGGAGTAGTTGGAAGCGGTTAGTGTCTTCTTTTTAGTGGGACCTGCTTGGGAATTTCATCACTCCAAGGGGCGATTCCAACCCATGCCAAACGAGGTGTATAAAGAGTAGAAAGTTGTACCCCAATCGATCATGTCGTAATTGACGGAGCGTCGAAGCTAGGGTGATACCTAGATAGGCGTGAAGAGTTGGTCCGAGCCTTTCAGTATCTCGCTGGGGTTCCCGACTCACGCTTGTGACGGACTGGTGTTCACGGTTGTGCCTCACGTACCGAGAGTATATCGAGGACTCCCTAGAAGCCTTGTGCATCCTAGATTAAGACCTTGCCTAGCCATACCCTTAATATTAATCATAGGATTGTGCTTGCTTGAAGTGTTTTTTGTGAAAAATCTGTGAAATCTTTGATACTTTGGCCTTACTTTATCATTTTGTGTCCTTTCCATATTCTTTACCATCAAAACCAACCTCTGTCTTGCTGCAGAAAGGTGGAAGTGCCCCCTGATGCTGCTGCAGAAAGGCGGAAGCGCCCCTATTTTGTTGCAGAAAGGTAGAAGCGCCCCTGTTTTGCTGTAGAAAGGCGGAAGCGCCCTTGATTCTGCTCCAGAAAGGTGAAAGCACCCCTGATTTACTACAAAAAGTTTTCAATGCCCCTGATTTACTGTAGAAAGTTGACTACGCCCCTGATTTAGCTGACTATGCCCCTAATTTACCGCAGAAAGCTAACTATGCCCCTTTAACTTCCTGGGGCCATCATTTACAAACTGTGCATCGGATCAACTTCATTCAAAAACCAAAATTGCTCAATTTTTTGAGCTCTATCTAGTGGTACCTTTGTTTCTTCCTATCTAATCAAACCAATCCATTCCTCTAATAAAATACATACAATTATCTAATCAATCCAAGCACACCAATCCTTTCAAGTTCATCCAATCACAATTATCCAATCAACATCATCTAATCATTTGATCCTATCCAATCAAACTGATCAAATTCATCAAATCATCTACCTAATCCAATCATCCGTCTATCGAATCCCATCAAAATCAAAATCAATCCCATCGCATCATCCAATCATCCTAATCTGAGCTTTTGTCCAATCCTGATCTGAGCTTGACCAAAATCCTGATTTGAGCTTTAATTTGTTCCCATCCAAAATCTTTTATCCATCCTCTTTATCCTATCATCATCATGAATCCTCATCCTCCATCAATAGTAGTCAAGGGAAACCCTAATTACGTCGATAACGATAACAAAAGTCTTGTAGATCAAGAGGTATACGACATAGATCCCCTTGACACTATCATATCTAGTAAGCTTTCTCCACCCACTTTCCAAAATCCAATTACTCCTATGAGTTATCCTGTTATGTCTTCATCCATGCACCCTAATCATGCTCCTTATGCACACCTTTGACAATAGATATCGGTATCTTCTTCATCCCCATATTTGTCATGTCCTTCATCTACATCATCCTCTTATACAACATCTACATCCTCTTATCCTAATTTTCCATCCCTAATACTCCTATTACAACTCCCCATCCATGTCCCCTATCGCTTAATCCTCTTTCCCAATCTTCCCATACTAATCCACATCCACCCTTTTGTAATCCCCACCATCCACGTATCCTCCTCATCATAATCCACCATCCCAATACCCTTATTATAATTCATCCCCCACATCCTCTTGTCCCACTACACCACCTATATCCTCTTGTCCTAATCCACAATCCATGTCCCCCTATCTTAATTCACCACTCCAATATCCTTACCTTAACCCTCCATCCAATCCTAGTCCTCCATCTACTCCTAGTCCTCCATTCAATCCCATTCATCCATCTACTCCTAGTCCTCCATCCAATCCTAATCCCCCATCTACTCATGGTCCTACATTCAATCCCATTCCTCCATCTAACCCTAGTCCACCAATCCATAATCCCTCATCCATTTCTACCACCCTAGCCAAGCCAACCATATGCAAGTCTCTCATTTTAGAAGCTCTCCAAGGACTCATGACAAAGAAGCCACCCCCAACTCCACATCTTGAAGTCATGGAACCATGCCATCCCAATCCATCATCCACGGTAACTAGTGATGAGAGCCTTCTCCATACCACACCTATCATTGTTGATACCACCCATAGCACTGATCAAACCATTGAAACCATTGAACCCATTAAATCCGTTGAACCCCCATCTCCTACCATCACATCTACCGAATCCATTGAACATCCACCTCCTACTCCAAGAGTCATTGAACCCATCGACGATGCCCAAATCCATTATGATGACTGCATTGAATCCTCCACCCTTCCATCTCCCCAACTTGAAGAGTCTCTCCAACACTCGGTCATCCTTCCATCCACACAAGATGCATCATGCCAAGAGTCTAATCCAAAGCATGCCAACATATCCCCTTCTCCAAATCAAGATCCTACCAACCCATCTAGTCCACCTCAAGATCACAGTCCCCCATCCATTCCATCCCATGATCCCCTTGTCATTCAAGCTTCCACTACTCCATCTCTATCTCCATCGCATGAGCCTACTACCACAAATCCAGATCCTATCATGGCCCCTAATCCCTCTCCTAATGTTGCTATACCATCATCTCCTTCTCCTGATCCCCCATCATCACCTAAAAATGCTATCCCCACATCGCTTTCATATCCCCTTGGTCCTCTCACATTCCTCCATGGTGGTCTCCTTGTAGAAGAAAAACAAAGCATATACACCAACCCTCCTCTTCCACCTAATAATGGACTCACATCATGTTTTCAGAATAACAAAAATCCTATCATGGATCGAATTCTCAAGAACATGAACTATCAAGGAAAAGGTTTAGGCCTTCACGAGCAAGGTATTTTAGAACCCATCCAAGTCAAAGAACAAATATGCATGCAAGGTCTTGGATCTATTCCCCAAGACTCACAATATAAACACATTGGTACAACCTCTAGACGTCCTCAAAAAGCCTTTTCCAAAAGAAATGTCGGCTCTTCCCATCGCACCACCAAATCATATGCTGCAATCCCTCCTCCTCTATCGTATCACCTCAAAACAACCATCCATATTCCTACTTCATCTGCTCTGTCCATTTTGGGTCCTTACATCCCTCCATCCACCATCTCTCGTCCTTCATCTACTCTATCCATCTTGGGTTCGTATATCCCAAGATCACCTCCTCCATCTCATTCGTTCACCCATCCTACACCTATACATGTCATCCATCATAAACATCCCTCTCGCATATCCCATAATCAGGATCAACAAAGGCACATACATAAACATCCCCCATCTACATGTAATCCCCATACTCCTACCTCCATTGCTCCACATCGTCCATCCCTTCACACCCATCCCATTGCTAATAAATGCACTTTGGATGCTAACATAAAAATGCATAAATCCAAACATCCCCTCTAAAAGACATGGTAAAGAAAAGAAAAACAAAATCCCAAATCAAAACCAAATCTATAGCTCGCAAAGAGCCAGCAAAGCAAAGATCAAAACCATGTGGATCCCAAAGAAAAAAGATGCAATGCCATCAAATGAAAAATTTGTAAGAACATCCAAAGTTGTAATCCAAAAGCTAATCATACACCCCTTTCATCTCCTAAGTCTTTTTTGGGTCCCTATGTCCCGAAATTCACTATTTCGTCTCCTCCATTATCCCCACATTCTCCATCCATTAATCCTTTTATCTTTTCACATCCACCACCACATGTGCCAATGTTGGTCCTAAACACATCTCCCCATCACATATCCACCCCATCATTCCATCCATACACTTTCCAACATCTGACCCATTATCCCATGTATCCCTCCCATCCAATCCCTCTAATTCATCCTTTTGCATAATCCATTTCTCCTAATAAGGTTGTACCAACATCCAGCAGGTCGGTTCGAACATGAGCTCTTAATACCTGATATAGAACTTGATGCTTGAGTCCTTCATCCATATCCTTATCGCATTTCTTCTAAATCCACTTATTCACCTCCCTATCCTTATCTCCTTCCGTATACTAATCCAAAAAAGTCAAAAAAAAAGTCAAAAAAATCCAAAAAATAAAATAAAATAGTAAAGAGAAATAATCCATCCAATGGTGAAAACTTGGCAAACAAGCACCTTGGATAAATACCATGATGAAAACCTGGCAAACAGGTATCATGCATAAATCCCCATCTGTACTTGGGGGTGACTTCCTGATATGTGCTCCCTCCATCCGCTATGCTTCCTGCTATTCTTCCAGCTATACAGTCATCTTCCTCTTATACATCCTTTTCGTTCATCCCCTCCATCCTATCAATCTTACACATCCTTCTTGGAATATCTCATTTATCCCAATCCTTCCATCCTCCTTGTGATCTTGATAACAATGGGGCAAACATATAAGCATGCTTTGGGCACCTCTTAGCATACATATCCCTCATCTGCACACTATCCCAACTGTCATTCGCACTCGTCTACCTTCTTGATCCACCTATCATGCTACCCTCAATCTTACTTCCTTATCCATGCATCCTATCTTCATCCATCTCACTCCTTTATTTTCCTATCCTTCTCTATTGCATCTTTCATGCCTCCTCGCACATGACATATCTAGAGTGGGGGTATCTATCTTCCTTTGTAATGTAGTCCTTGGAGACATCATCCATTCCATCATAGCATCCCTTCCATCTACCCATCCTTATCTTCTAATTGCTCCCCATAATCCTTTTAACCTCCCTATCCTTATCCCCCTACCCATCCATCATAACATCCCTTCCCTCTCCCCATCATTATCTCCCTATCCATTTATCTCTATCCACATCACATCTCTTAATCCCTTGTAATTGGCTACTCCCCATACAATCCATTGTCATCTATCTTATCGCCATCACTTCTGCTTCTTTTGCACGTCTTTTCCATCTCCTATCCTTTCTCATCATTCATCCATTCGTCATCTCATCCTCCCAATTCATCTTTTGATGATTTGAATAACTATCCCAACCCTGAGCTTTGTCTAGTCACTATCCTCCAATCCAATCCAATAGATCTTTCTTGTCCCATCGTGTCGGTCCAATCATTTTATCCCCTTATCTAGGGTTATCTCGTCATCTTTCATCCATCCCTTGTCTTTTGCCTTCTGACGAACTACGTTGCCCCTACGCTTTCACATAGGCAAGGTCGATCATTTGATCCACCCCCGGGGTTCCATCATCGATCTTCATTGTCCACTTTGCTTTTCTATCGTCTACCATCGGTCTTTCTCCTTTTGTCCATTCTATCTTTACCATCCATCAAGGTCTCCATCTTGGTTAGTCATCTACCTTTCACCGAACTACGAGGGCTCTACGCTTTCACGTAGGCAAGGCTAATCTTTGATCAGCCCTCGAGCCCCTAGGTCTTTAGGATGTGTCAGTCTCATGTCTTGTCTCTCTTGTGTCGTGTCATCAAGTTATGCCCTCATCTAGCTGGTTCTTAACAAACGAGATCCACTTGTATCATGAGATCCAATTGATTTTGTGCATCCCACATCATAACGATCTTTTAGTTTAGTATCCATCATCTTTGGTCTCAACAGGATGCATCCTTCCTAACAGACCTCATCAATCTCATCCATCCCCTTGATCCTATGGCAAAGGACATTTGAAATTGATTGTGATCTTTTGATGCTTTTAGCTTTTGTTTATCATTTGAGCTCCCTATCATCACTTGTCAAGGCCGCCATGATCCATCATATTATGGCGTGTTTTGATTGGTCCACATAGGGGCATATCTTGATCTTTTGTTTGATTGTGTCTTCTTGGTTGTCCCACGTAGCACCCACCAAGATCCCCGAGGTCTTATGTTATGCTGGGGCATCCTTTTGTGCTTGTGGTTATCTCAATACCTGGCCCGACCAAGGTCATCACGACTTTGGGGTGTTGGGATAGCCTTCTTGTTTGTTGTATTTGTTTCATGTATTAGACACTAATTCGCCTTGGTTCTACATACCCTGGCACTTGGTGTCTTATGCTATAGCAAAAATCAGTGCTCCGAAGATGGAAAATTGCATTTAGAATTGCATTTCATTTTCCATTTTCATCATCTTGCATGAATCTTCCATCCCCCCATCCCTCCATCTTTTTTCCTATCTATTTTCCCTTGCTCTTCCCCCTTGTATTCTTCTGTCCTCCCCTCTGACTCCCCCCGCTGTAGCTAGGCGGAACCGCCCCGTCGCAGTAGGGCAGAACCGCCCCGCCGCAGTGGGGCGGAACCACCCCCTATTGGGGCGGAACCACCCCACCGCAGCGGGGCGGAACCACCCCTAGTCGGGGCGGAACCGCCCCCTGTTGGGGCAGAACCGCCCTGCCACAGCGGGGTGGAACTGCCCCGCCGCAGCGGGGCAGAACCGCCCCCATCCAAGGCGGCACCGCCCCCTGTTGGGGCGGAACCGCCCCGCTCCGTTTCCCCCCCACCCGCCCATTTTTTCACTATTTTGGCCTTTTTTAAAACAATTTGATCCCGACCCATTTCCTTATTTTTCCTAATGAACAAAACCTATGTGTTGAAATTTTCAAAATTGATTTTTGATTTTTACACCGACACTTCTGGAGGCCATAACTTTTGACTCAGGTGTCCGTTTGAGCTGAAATTTGATGGTGGTTGCATTATGAGATAACAAGTGGATTTCCAATTGGTTTTTTGAAAAGTCGTTGGAACCTGTTTTGGCACATTTTCGGGGCCTCAAACTTTCATCTTGAGCCTCAAAATCCCAATTTAGTGTTTTTTTCCAGCATTTTGAAAAATTGTTTTCACTCATAACTCGAAATGCATATCTCAAATTTGGGATGTTAGTTGTAAATTCATCCTATCTCAATATTGGGTATTTCTTGGACAAAATTTGGATCCCAAAATTCTATCCATGAGGTTTCCTAAAATGGCAAAATTTAACAATTTTTAAAAATTGCCAAATTAGGAAAAATCTGATTGTCAACACCTTACGCCCTTTAAACCCCAGAACTCGGTGTAGAATCAATCCAAATCATATCCTTCCATCATTCTAGTCTTCAATCCAATCCTCATCTGAGCTTCAATCTTATCCCAATATAAGCTTAACCAAACCCTTAATCTGAGCTTTCGTCCATCTGCAGTCCAAGTATTTGGATATCGAACCAAATCTTAAGATCCTTCTCTCCATCTCACATATCAATCTTCTCCTCATATGTTCAATCTCATACAAATCACCTAATCAAATCCTTGGTCTTGTCCCCAGTCTCGTTACTAGCCTTGACCCATCCTCATCATCATTCATTAGTATCATTCCCTATCCCTTTGGTGTTGTTTTGGGATGTATCCTTCCCTCATCAACAGCACTTTCATCATCATCATAATCGGGAGGTATTCTTCCCTATCTTTTAGTGGTTTTTTGGGATGTATCCTTCCCTCATCAATACCACTCAGTGGGATGTATCCTTCCCTCATCAACAACACTTTCCCCATCATCATCATTGGGAGGTATTCCTTCCTATCCTTTAGTGGTGTTTTGGGATGTATCCTTCCCTCATCAATACCACTCAGTGGGATGTATCCTTCCCTATCCTCGTGTTGTTTCAGGATCCTTCATTCCCTCATTGACAACACTCCATCCATCATCAACCCATTTTGGCTTGTACCTTGACTGGGGCAACATCACCTTTTGTCCTCAAATCCATTTGTGCTTCATCCATCTCCTATCGCTTCTCCTTCTCTCTTGTCCATCACCTTGCATCATCTTCCTCATCTCCCCTTGCATCACATCATCTATTTCGAGAGCCCACCCGTGTTCTCTTGAACCCGCATGTCCTCTCGAGGGGGCATCCTTCATCCCTAACTTTCATCTTTTCATATTCCTTCCTAGTCACTTTTGAATGACTAGGCATCTTCCAATCTAACCATCTCTAGGTTCTATGTTTTAATATTCTTTGAAATGATTCACGATCCTTCATCCCTAACTTTCATCTTTACCCCATCATCTTCCCTTCCTAGTCACTTCTTTGAATGACTAGGGCATCTTTCCCAATCTAACCATCTTCTTCTAGGTTCTATGTTTAATATTCTTTGAAATGATGCTACTTCGTAACACCATCTCAAAGAGGGGAAAAATGTAGACATCCAAATTTGGACACTTAATTTATCCAAATTTATCACTTTTCATCTAAACATCCTCTTATCCAGTTAATTAAGTAATATTACTATATTTAATTAATATCCTTAATTCTGCCAAATCCCTAAGGTATTTAATTAATAATTAAATACCTTACCCTCCTTAATCCTCTTTCATCAAATAAATTAAATAAATACATTTATTTAATTCCTCACATGTCATTTTCAACTAATCCTAATCCATCTCCTAATCTCTTCATTAAGGATGTGCACATGCCTAATCCTTGATTAGGATGTGTCACATCCTCCAACTTTTGCAGTTGGCTTAATCCTCATTTATCTTCTAATACCGATTAATTAATCTTAATCAGTATCCTAGATCTCTTTTATATGTGAATTTTTAATTCACATTCTATCCTTCCAAGGCTTCTAGAACCTTGGACTTGTCACAATCTCCACATGTGACCAAGTCCCACCTTTTTGGAGCCCACCTTTTATCCTTTAGATCCTCCTAAGAATGTGAATTTTTAATTCACATTTATATCCCCACCCACCTTTCCTTTTCCCATGTAGATTTTTGAGGAATTCCAAAATTCCTTAAATGTCCCTTTCTCTCCCACTTGGGGACAAGGAATCCATTTTTGAGGAAATCTCCTCACTCCCCAAGGTGCTTGTCCTTCCTCCACCTCATGTACCTTTTTGACACCTCACTTACACTTCATCTCCCCTTAGCCACTTCACCATCCACATGTCAAGATGTGAGGGCTTGTGGGTTCTCAACCCACCATAGCCCTTCATCTTGACCTTGTTGGATGCATCTTGACCATTGAATTCTTTAGAGAATTCAAATTCTCCTATAAATACCCCCTCCTCAAGGGCATTGCTAGAACACTTAGTCATTTGATAACTACATTCTGCCAATTTGCATTCTCAATCATTTTACCATCATCTAGCTATCCATTCTAATCATTTTGCACATACAATCTTGCATTTAGTCACTCAAGAAACCATCTAAGGAGCACACAAAATCATCCCAAGCAAGGGCCAATCAAGGAGACATCAACAGGAAGGAAGGTGAAATCATTTGCATCTTATTTTGTCCATTTTCTTTATTGTTTTATCACTCTTTTGGCTAATCTTGAGGTGTCCTTGGTTTTCTATCATTCGCATTTTTTAGTTATTTTGTGCATTAGAGAAGGATAAAATTCTTAGGATCAGAAATATATCACACTAAAAGTGCATTCTTCTCAATTTATTACCTTGTGCAACTTATTAGACACCTTCCATGAATTCAAATAAGGAAATCTATTTACCAAGAATCATGGTAACAATTAAATCATCTTGACATGATAATTTAAGATTTTGAGGCATCACCACATTGAATGTATATTTATTCCTTTAGAAATATTATTCACATTAATAAGATATATAAGTTGAGTTCAAGCTCAATGTCAAATTAATATAAAATGATAAATATCAAGCATGATGTCTTAAATTCTTGGAGTAATTTATTACTCAAATGCTTCAAATAATGCATATAAGGTTGAAAAGAAACCCCAATTCAAAAATTTTGCTCATCTAGAGAAAATACCATTGCTATAAACCTAGATTTCATTGTCCAATCATTTATTTAAATTAAACACATGAATTATCATTCATAAAAGAATTCAATCATGATTGAGAGATAGGTACATATCATGTACTAATACCATTCTATTTCCTACTATTTTTTTTTGTATGAACTGTTTACTACATATTTGTTCAATTACATACTCAAGTACTCCTATCCACATGGAATAGGCATCTATTATTAGTTTCACTCTATAAGAATATTTTCACAATTCACATATTTGTACAATGGAATGTATTTAAATAAAGAGTCTCCTAGGCACATACCTTTTGTTTTTACTACAAAATTTATCTCCAAACTTATTACAATCTTCATCTTTTTATTTTTCAAGAAGAAGTGTTGCACCTTTAACCATCAAGGTTATTCACAACTTAAGTGTCCCATTGTATTTCTATAATTCTCTCAATATCCCATTCAACTTAGTTTCCACACATCATGATAGGTGCACCCTTCACAATCTATTTCCCTTCTACAATTCATTAGAGGCCTATGAGGAAGGAAACTTTTCAAGCTTCATGATATTAATTGAAACATCTGTACTTAATCAACTCAAAATTAGAAACAACCCAAGTATATTAAATAATTATTCCAACAAAAATGTATATATTTCACTAGCAAGGTATAAGATGAAGCTCTAACAAATCAAGTATAGGATCAAATAAATTAAAATCTAATGTACATGGATACTTCAAAGAGTCCATCAAGATTGAAAAGAATATCAAGAATCCAAAAGGTGTACATAACAAGGGAGTAATCATTGTTCAACATGATAAATTTCCATATAATAATTTCTCATTTTGTTCAAGTTGTAGTAGGCTATGATACCCTATGTATGTTCTTCATTTCCTATTCAAGTTTCATATTTCTCATTTTGAGGTTAAAACATTAGTGAAACAAGATCATTTCTATATTATTCAGTATAAGAGACTGTAGACACGTAAAATGTACCAATTGACATTGTGCACTTGATCCCGACTACTAACATTGTTTATTCCCGAATCATCCCTCGGTCTAATCATTTAATCAAATATCCTTATCCGATTAAATTCATCAATTTCTCTCTCTTAATTAAATAAATCATTTTATCTAATTGAGTCAATCTATTGTGTTAATTAAATCAATCTGTCTAATCTAATCATCCCTATTTAATTAAATAATTAATTTTATTTGATTACATCTCTAAAGTCTATCCATTAAATTAAATAAATTAAAACCTTGTTTGATTTAATCTAACACCATGGATCTCTTTTAATTAAATAAATCAAAATCCTTATTTAATTAATCTTCTATCATATTCCTCTCTTATTTGATTTAAATAAATCCATCAATTTGAGTCAAATAGGTTGCATCATCTAATCTCCTATTAAATTAATTAACCTTTGATTAATTTAATTCTGAATCATGTCCCATCCTCTAAATTTTGCAAGTTGCACATGAAAATAGATTTAATTCATTGATTAAATCTCTATTTTCTTCACAAGGCATCTTTTGGAATATTCCCTCAAATTTGAATTCGAAAATTCCAAGTCAACATGTACATCCAACAAGGCAATAACTTCATCTTACATGTCCTTTTTCTTGAGCCAAGTAGAATTTATTGCATTTTCCCTTCCCTCTTTCAAGTCATTTCAACAAATTTGAAATTCAAAATATGCATTTATTGGCACAATTCTCAAATCTTGCACATCCTCCATCCACTCATAGATTGACAAGTGGCATCATGCCATTGGATGAATGTTAGTCCCACATTGTTCAAATTTGGATATTCATCCATCTTGGCAATCTATAAATAAAGTGCTTATATCCTCATTTAATCATCCACAAATTATGCAAAGTTATTATGCTAAAATATTTAGCCATTTTCATCCATCACCATTGAGTTCTTAGCTAGGTTTTTGCAGATTTTTGGCTTGGATCTCTCATCCTTCATCAACCAAGTGGATCAATCATCATCAACATATCAAGCTTGCATCTTAGGAATTGGGAAAGGGCCAATTTTCACATCAAATTGGCACCAATTCCCCCATGGGATCATGTGTTTTCTATTCTAATTAGGATTGAATCTATATTTTCTTGTTTCATTGTGTTTTTTGTCATTTTCTTTCCTAATTTGAAGTTTGTAAATGGATTTCATGGGGAATCCTTGTTCATGCTTACAATATCTAACTTAATGTGTTTATTCATTGTGTTTTATAGGTTTTAGGATTGGGGTTCACACAGAGACCATGTAAGATATTTTAATATCAAAGTGTATCCCATTGATTCATATAAATCAAGAGTGTATTCCAAATTTTTATGCTTTAGGAAAAGTCTCAAGATTTAAACTTATCATGTATCGCTTACCTCTTCTGAAGTTGAGCATATTCTCCTAAAAATATTAGAACTTCCACCATTTTAATTTATTATCTCTATTATGAATTTTATTTATTCATATACTCGAGCACTTATATCCTTATAGGATAGGCATCCAACCATACGGGTTGTGCATCTATCCTTCTGATACAAGAGTTCATCTATCCAACCTGGATAGGCATCTACCCAAACGGGGTAGGCATCTATCCATAAAGGATAGGATTTTTCTCTAGCTAGAGACTTAGACTCATTAGACCTTCTGAGTCCTGAGTCAATCTCTAAAGACTAAACTTCCCTACTGGAGGTGCACCGAGGTCACCATCTTTAGGAGTATATCTAAAATTAATAATTAGCTTGAATCTTGCCTCAAAATTTGGCCTAAAGCCTTAGGGACTCAAGCGAATACATTTGGGGTTCCTTCTAAGTATACAAAGAATAACTTTCCTTTTAAGGTTTTATCCCTTCTTTAAATCATGATTAGGATGAACTTTATTTTGAGGAAAATAAAATCATTTTCCATTTTATTTGAATTATACAAAATCGGAGAAACTTACTTATTCCTTTTATTTCCTTCTACGCATCTTGGATCCTTCCATTCCTGCATCATAAATTCAATATTTGTTAGACTATCATAATCAAAATTTAATTACAGTATGAGTATCGATAGTAGGTCTTTAGGCCTAGTGTCTGAACCTAATGCTCTGATACCACATGTAATAGCCAGATCAAATAACTCAAAATTTCCACTAATATTTTTTTTTAAATAAAATAAAATAACAATTTATATAAGAATCCTTTCATCATTGCAATAGATGACACGTTACACAATTTCAATTTAATCTAAAACTAACAACTTATCCAAACTTTGTAATGATGTAAAAACACCAAGTAAGACTTGCTCACCACCCATCTGTATTGCCATCATGAAGCTACATGGACTCTAGCCAAACCCCCGAGCAAGAAAATTGACTGCCAGTAATTTTGGTTTATTAATGATAGTCAAAATACTTAGGAACTGAGTTAGTGGGTATGCAACCCTTTCTAGGGTCTAATTACCCCAAACAATTCCTTGTTGATTTCCACCCACTTGATCAACAATAAACGCAAAAAAATTCATAATCATAATGTTAAGAAAAATATTCTAGTCACATAATGTATATGACATGAGTCTCAAATCTACAATATTCAAAAACTTAGATACCAAAATCCAATTAATATACTCCTAATTCATACCTTTATACTTTAGTCGAATGCATGTTTGGACTACATAAGAATAAGGTAACCTGATATATGACCATAACTAATAGTATTTGGCATAGCCTCATTAGTATTAAAATAAGACTAAGAAATAGAAGATGTTAATTCTAACATGATGAAACTAATTCCGAAAGACATCAGGACGGGTGCATGAAGTTGGGTTACACTTTTGTAGCCAACTTCAAAAAAATATTGACAATGACATAATGTGAGCACATTATAACACGCTCGCATTATGTCATTTTCAAAAAATTGAAAGCTATTCATTTTATCTTGTCTGTTTTTCTACTCTGCCTGTGGCCAAAAACCCTCATCTTTCACGCTCGATTCTAGGAGGAATTTTACAAAATTCATCAACAATAGTTACTTTTCGTTTGCAAAGATGGGGCCACAACAATGAAGAGGTGCAGGAGGTAAGTATTGATTGCTATTTATTTTGAATTTCTTAGTTTCAAGTTGATTTTGTTTATTTTAGGTTAGATTTGATTTTTTTTTACACTTTGTAGGAGATGCAAATAATCTTGCAAATCCTAAAAATCCTCAACAAGAAGAACAGGAAAATCCTCCTCAACAAAATCAACCTCCCCCGCCAATCACTCAACACCCTCCTCGCACTCAACAAAATTTGAGGAGTGAAATTGAAAACAACAAAAAACAAATTGAGGATCTTATTAGTAGGTTGAGTGATCCAAATGCTTCAACCATAGAAATAATGACACTAGCAAATTCAATAACCGAACAAATAACAGGATGGAAAGATAGGAGGCAGGCAACTAGGGCATATTGTGCAGATAAACTATCATATAAACAAGTAAAAGATTTAAAAATTACTAAAGGTGATTTGTGCTCTTTATTCACTGACCCTAGAACAAATCAAAATCTTAGCCTCAATCCGAAGAGGTTTCCTATTCATTGGTGCCACCACCAAGAGATTGGGAATCATTTTTATGATAGCTGGTACTTGCTCTTTGATTACCCACCGTGCAACAATTGTGAAGTCCCCCAATATTTTATTAGGAAACAATACAGTGAGTTTTTATTGAACCAAATCCCAAATTATTTTGATATGAGGGAGTTCTAGGGGAGAGGTGGGGGGTCAGCTTAGGATAGGCTTGGTGCACAACCGAATCCTATGTGGCAAGGGAGATGACCTCTCACTATGTCACCTCGTGAGCACATTGTTATGCCTTTCGTTGCGAAGGAGAGTACCGACGTAGAGACATTGCAGGTGATCAACACTTTGACCCAGAGTGTCATCCATCATACTAGCCCTATTGTACAGCGCCATCTAGGGGAGTCTTTAGGTGGTGGCCTTCAAACCCATGTGTGTCAATCTTGCGGGGCGACTTGTTCATATGACCCCACTGGCACTCAGGAGGCTGCTACGCAGGATCCATATACTGCTACGTATGATCTGTATGCTACTATGCAAGATCCATATGCTTCTACACAGGATCTGTATGCTGCTACAGGGATGGAGAGGATGGCTAACATTTTGCATCATGCATATGGCATTGATAGTCAGGTAAAAGTTGACATGTTGATTGAATTTAATTTATTAAATTTTGATTCTGAAATGCATGATTAACTAATTTAGTTTTATTATTTTAATAAAATTGCAGGGTCACAGTGTTGAGACTGGATACACTGGTCCTCCACCTACTTATTTCTGTAGTACACCTATCAATGGGGTATCTAACTAGTAAACAATTATAAATTTATTACATGTTAATAGCATTGTTTTACGAATGGTATTTTAATACATGTGATTTTGGATGTTGAATAGGCTAATATTGGCAGTTTCAAGCAAACACCTCCTAGTGCCAGTGGATTCATACAAACATACACGGAGGTAATAGAATAAAGAGAACTTAACTAATGAATTCTACTTAATATATTTTTGTAGTTTATATTCATATTGTTGGTTATGTTGCATTACACATGAGTCAAACTCAAAGCATTACTTCAAATTCCATAACCAATAACTAGATGTTGATAGATGACAAAATTTCAACTATACAATATAGTTGTTTAGAAAGTCAACATAAATAGCACGATGTAGTTACTTCACATGGAGTCATGTGCTTGCAAAGGTGCACCAGCATGACAAACTATGGATGCTTGGAAAAAATCTATGAAACCATAATAGTAAGCAATAGCATAGACAATGCAGTTAGTGATGCAGAGAATCATATCAAAACACTCAATCATCAGGTTACATCTGATGCAGAGCATCCAACAAACACCATCAACATCATTTCTTCAAGGGATTTCAATCCCAAATAGACTCAGGAGAAGATCAAATATAATTTCATCAGAAATCTACTTTTCATTCAACCAAAATCAACTCAAATTCTCTTAGGCATTCCATAGGCCATCATTCATCATTCCACTAATTAGTATTCCAATTGACTCATTCAAAGCAAAAACCATATTAAAGAAAACTTTGACTCAATCAATTAGATTCATATCATTCTCAACCACCATAAAAACAACATAAACCTGATTACTGACACTTGAACAATTCATCCTTTCATTTATTCACCAAGGCAACAAATCAACTAAACCATACCTCACTGTTATCAGTCCATTATCTGTACTCACCATATTTTGACTACAGTAGTCTATTTACAGGTTACAAACTCTTGCTACAACAGAATCTCGATTATCATCTTGTGGTTAATCACCAATTTTCTCAAAAGGCTTCATAATACTCACCCATCCAACCATCAAAGTCACCAAAACTATCTTATACACCTTAACCAAATTTAGTAACATCAATCATATCATTAGTTTGATAGTAACCAAGCACTCAATATCATCCTTTCCACTGTTTAAATAAACATCTTTGTTTTGATCAGACAATATCATATTCCTCTAGTAGGTCTCGATCTGTCAACCATTGAATCGGGTTGTTACATTCCTAGCTCAAAGCTTATTAAAAAACTCAATGAACATTTAGAAACACTTTCTAGCACATCACAACATATCAAAGTTCTTAGACGTTTGACATAAAGAAAATCAACATATTCCAAATTGTCCTCTGAAGAAAGGCTAGTAGATTAGGCCTATTTTACAAAGAAGGGCCCTTCAAAACCATTCCAGATCACTCAAAAGCTCAAAATAGTCTTCAAGCATGTCTTATAACTCAATATTTCACCATTTATAGGGATTGAAAACCATGAAAATGTTATGATCCAATAAACCCTCATTTATAGGGTGTAAAAGCACAAATCAAGGAGGATTTTGTGAAAAATACTCTTGCAAACCTCTATTTCACTATCCACCACCTGGAATATATTTTTTATGTCTACCAAGACCTTCTACATCATTTCCAAGCCTCTACACACTTTATTTATTCATGACCCATGACTGTAGCATCACTTTGTGTAGGAAAATCCTCTATTTTCTAGTGTAGCAGCAACTCCACCATGCTATTCTTGCTTTTCCCTGCACTTACAATCATCAAAACATGCAAAAAATCCTAACATTAACCTACTCCACCAATTTACTTGACCTACATTGGTGGAGTAGTGAAGAAAAACCCTATTGGACTCTCAAACTTGCTTCTAAAAGGACTGTATCGAGCACTGAAAACTGCCTCTTATTCTTTTATTTCCTAAAACTAACCAAGTCCAACTCTTGAAATTGGAAACTAACTCCTCTATACATGTATTCACACTATGATTTAACTTTGGGTGTTCCTAAATTACCAACACAAGAGAACAAAACAATCCAGAGTAATGTTGCAAACTCAGAGACAGGGAATTTTTATTTCAAAATCTAATTACAAGAACACAAACTTCTACTTTTTCTCACCTTTACATGCCTTTTAAAGATATTTCCTTTTCCATAACTATCTTTCCATCGGTTGAAACTACCCCTTTTAACCCTTAATATGCCCGATTTCCTTGTTTTTGTCAATTTAACAACTTTTAACAATATTACATTATTGCATTCTTTGCATTTTCCCACTTTGACCACCTAGAACTTACCCATAACCTTGAATACATTCAAATAACACCTCATATGACCTTGAACATGCTTTACATCATTTTTCCATGACCTTCTGTGATTGATTGAATACAAATTTGAACATTCATCCCTTTTTCAAAATTGAAAAGTATTTGATGACCTAGGTGTTACTACACCAACATCTGACCCAATTGAATCAGGAGAAGATCAAATTGAATAAGCAACTAAAATTTCTCTCTTTTCATCAAAAATCACATTTTTTCATTTGCAAACCACAACGCAACAACAAGCCAACTCATTTCAATACTTCATCTTATCATCCTCAAGCTTCAAACATCTTATTTGTCAACAAAAATGATTGATCCATGCACAAGAAACCTAAATAGAGTCACTAAACAATCCACTCTTTCATCATTCACCAAGGCACCCTTCCACTCAATTTTCTTTACCTAGGAAAAATAACCAAAAACCAATCTTTCATGTTACAACCTATATCCATCAGATCCTAACACACCTTTTTCATCATCAATTTATATGAATTCAAAGCAAAAACCTGATAAAGAGCTCTGAATCTTTTAATTCCTTAAACAACTCACCAAATTTTCACTTTTACCAACTAAGTTCCTCAAGACCAAGATACTACAATCAACCATTTATACCTCAATCATTTCATCTGACTTCCAAGACATTACTCACATCATTTTTATTGACTAAGCTTATTCTATGCACAAATCAAGCCCTACAAAGGAGGGTTTATTGCATAGGGTACTTACAAACCTTAAATACTCCTACCACCACCACAAACACCATGGAGATAGCTTACATAAGCTTTAGAAATGATGCAGAGTGGCAAGGAAGGAAAACTCACAATCACAAATGGAAAAGTCACTCCACTGAATGCTTCTCTCAAATACTCTCATGAGTCCTAAACTCCACTATTCTTTAAGAGATCAACTTCACACACATAGTGTTCACAACTCAGACCACTCACAAAGCTTGAAAACATTTGGATCATGTCTCATTAATTCAAAACAAGGTTTAACAACCCTCTAGCATTTAGGTTTCAACAAACACCCATCACTATGGTGACTTAGACCTCACTCTCTCTTAAGGCTTGCAGCCCTTCCCCGGTAGGAAAGTTAGAATAGAAAATACAAGGAAGATTGTTAAGAAACCAAACCTATGGATTCATACCCCTAAGATGGACCCCTACAAGGTTCCAAAACCTTTCCTCTTGACTGTCAAAACATCACTCACAATGTCCCTTTCTTTCGCTGCTCCAAAAGGCCTAATTCACATACCTACACCTAGGTCTTGACTATCTAGGCTCTCCCCTTCACCCCAAAGGAAAAATTTAGACTCCTATAGGTTCTCCACACCTGTTTCCACCATTCCTAAGTACCTCTTACACAAATTCTTCAAAATCAAGAAAAAACTCTTTTTTTTTGCTTGTCAATTATGCTTGCCACATAGAGATGTCAAGCCAAAATTCATGCACAACTTCCAACAATGAGCCTGTCATTCTCCAAAACATTGAGGAAATGATAGTGTAGCCTTATATATTCCATCCCACCAAGATTTAGCAATTTTACGTGGGAATGGAAGAAATATACATTTTTCACCCAAAACCCTAATTTTAAGGGATTTCATACCACCCAATAGAGAAATTGGAATATCTCCCTTGATACTCAATGAAATCTCACCACTCCAATTCCAAAGGAAATCTTATTCAATTACCTATCCAACCATTATGGGCTTGGAGCATGAAAGTGAACATACAGTCTGTACCAAGTACAGGATCAACAAATTCTTCAGAAAAACACAGGAAAAACAACAAACTTCTTATTGAAACTTCTTCAAAACATCAACATCAACCTTACCTCAACCAACAGAGGAATATTTTAAGTCTTACAAACTCCATCAAACTTCTTGCAACTATCTTTTGAAAAGAGAGACGTTGGAAAACAACTAATCTCATGCTTTGACTTCTAATTTCCTAGTTAAGGCAATGTGAGCAACTTCTACCAACTCGACCACAAATAGCCTTCCAAAATGTGTCAAAGGAATTTAAAACCTTGTCAAAAAGTAAGGTGACTCCCCTCAGGTGTCTAGATATATCAAGGCATCCTTTTTCCTTATTTTTCAAAGATGCACTAGACTTACAAAGGAGGATGGAGACCTTGTTGTAAAAAGAAGTTGGTCACCAAGACCAAAAACTCAACCAAAAACCTAAAAGACCTACTACAAAGCATTGAAATGGTCCATAAGACCTTATTCCATCCATAAACCAAGAAAAAAAACATGAAAAATTGTTCTAGGTCCCTTAGACCCATGGGTGCTCCTGCACCATACTCCCAAGAAAGAAAAAGATCTCAAGTCCTCTTTGAGATCAGGTCTTCTACAGTAGTTCCATGTTGTTTAATATCATTTTCTGATATCCATGTTGCATCCTCTTGGGGTAGACCTTTCCATTTTACCAGGTGTTCCATGTAAACCTTCCTTCTAGTCTTCTTTGTCTCATTAGTGTCTAGGATGCATTCAAGAGTCATAGGTTGGTTGGGGGGTAGTTCCTTCACCCAATCTTCATCCTCCATTGTTGTTGTACCTACTCCATCACCTGCATTCATAGAAACTTTGAAAGGATACAAGTCAAAAATGTTGAAGATAGGAGATATTTCCACCCTAGGAGGTAGCTCTATTTCATAAGCATTTTGGCCAAACTTGTATACCACCTTGCAAGGTCCTATTTTCTTCATCATGGGTTTGGTATACTTTCCTTTTGGAAGTCTCTCCTTCTTCAAGTGTGTCATCACCAAGTCTCCAACCTTGAATTGCACATTCCTCTTCTTTAAATATGCCTTTTCCTTATACTTCTCAACATTCTTTTGAAGGGTTTCCTTCACTTGATGAATATCCCTGATTGTAACAGCAAAGTCCTCACCTTGAGCACTTCTCTTAGCAAATCCTTGTAGATATCTTAGTTCATAGACCCCTCTAGCATGCATGCCATAGACTACTTCAAAAGGGCTTCTATCAATGCTCCTATTCATGGAATCATTATATGCAAATTCAGCCTAAGGTAAAATCAAATCCCAAGCTTTTCCATGCTCCTTGGTAAGGAAACTTAAGAGGTTTTCCAATGATTTATTCGCCACTTCAATTTTTCCATCCGTTTGTGGATGGTATGTTGAACTAAAGGACAGATTTTTTCCTTGAGTTTATTCCACAAAGTCCTCCAAAAGTGACCAATGAATTTAGAATCCCTGTCAAAAACAATGCTTAAAGGCATTCCATCTATCCTAACAACCTCCTTAAAGAAGAGACCTGCTATATGAGATGCATCATTGGTACATTTGCAAGGAAGAAAATGTGCCATCTTACTAAATATGTCAACTACCACAAAGATACTATCAAAACCTCTTTGGGTTCTAGCCAACCCCAAGACAAAGTCCATACTTACACACTCCCAAGGCCTATTGGGAATGAGCAATGGTTGATAGAGTCATGCATTTGATGAAGTTCCCTTTTCCCTTTGACATATTGTGCAACCTTCCACATACCTTCTCACATCCACCTGCAACTTTAGCCAATAGTAAAATCCCCTAACTTGTTCCAAGGTCTTGTCAAGGCCAAAGTGACCTCCAAGACTCCCACTGTGTTTCTCCTTTATGATATTCTCCCTCATTGAGCATTTACGCACACACAATTGGCTTCCTTTGAAGAGAAAACCATTCTGCAATAAAAATTTAGAGAATTCACCATGAAAAGAATTCAAATGTTGCTCACAAACATTGTATACCTCCTTGAAATTTGAATCTCCATGATACATATCCTCCAATGCTTCAAACCCCATGCTTTGGAGTTGGATCTCTTGCACTATAAGTGCCCTTCTACTGAGAGCATCTTCCACCTTATTTGTTTGGCCCTTCTTATGCTTTATTGTGAAAGTATAGGCTTGCAAAGACTCTACCCACTTCATGTGCCTATGACTGAGTTTGTCCTATGCATTCAAAAAACTCAAGGCATGATTATCAGTATAAACAACAAATTCTTTAGGTAACAAGTAGTGCCTCTACTTTTTGAGGGCTTGGACCATCGCATACAATTCCAAATCATAGGAAGAATACTTCCTATTTGCTTCATTCAACCTCTCACTGTAAAATGCAACCGGTCTACCTTCTTGGCTCAAAACAGCCCCTATTGCTTGATTGCTATCATCACACTCAATGGTAAAAACTTTATCAAAATTGGGGAGCACAAGTATAGGCTATTGTGCTACTCTCATTTTCAGATATTCAAACCCTTTATCAGCCTCATTGGTCCAAGAAAACTTACATTTGTTACCTCCTTTGATGGTGTCCAAATTTGGCTAAAGTTCTTGATGAACTTTCTATAAAAGCTTGCAAGTCCATGGAAGCTTCTCATATCTCCCATGGATTTTGGTGTTAGCCAAGTAATAATAGCATCCACCTTTGAAGGATCCATCTTCAAACTTCCCTTGGAGATGAAAAAACCAAGGTAGACTAGTTCTTCATGAATTCACACTTTTCCATGTTGATCAGTAGCTTCTCCTCTTGTAACCTCCTTAGTGTACCATGTCAAGGTGCTTCAAATTTTCTTCTTTAGACCTGCTAAACACAAGAATTTCATCTAAATAAACTACAACAAACTTTCCAATGAAAGATCTCAATACCTCATTCATAAGGTGCATAAATGTACTAGGGGCATTTGATAACCCAAAAGGAATCACCAACCACTCATAGAGCCCTTCATTAGTCTTAAAATTTGTCTTCCATCCATCCCCCTCTCTAATCCTTATCTAATGGTACCCGCTCTTTAGATCAATCTTGGAAAAGTAAGATGCTCCTGATAGAAAATCCATGAGGTCCTCCATTCTTGGCATCAAGAACCTATATCTGATTGTGATCCTATTAATGGCTCTTGAATCAGTGCAAAACCTCCAATTCCCATCCTTCCTTGGTGCTAGGACAGTAGGAACAACACATGGGCTCAAACTCTTCCTCACTAGCCCTTTATCCATCAACTCTTGCACTTGTCTTGCAATCTCCTCATTTTGAGCAGGTGTCATCTTGTATGCAGCCTTATTGGGTAATGTATCCCCTAGAATCAGATCAATATGGTGGCTTATATCCCCAATGGGAGGTAGGGAACTAGGTAATTCATTCACCGTTATGTCCTTGTACCTTTCCAACAACTCTTGGACTTCCTTGGTGCACCTTCCTTCTTCTTTGTGGACAGATCTACTTCACTTTTTGGCTTCATAAGCAGGAAGAATCCTCTTCCTCCTCCTTCCTTCAAGGTTTTCATGAACTCCTTCTTACCCACCATCAAAACACTAGGCCCTTCATGCTTTGCCTTGTCTTCTTCTTGGAGAGGTGAAAGGTTGTAAGTCTTCCCATCCTTCACAATGGAGTATGTGTTCTTCTCCCCATTCCTATCAAACTGCCAAGGCCTTCCAAAAATATATAGTTTAATACTTGTACTCAAAATTTTGTTCATTAGATCTCATACATTATAAGTCATGATGTGGATCGCTATTGTAACTTTTTTGTGATTGAGTAATTTGTTGTTTTATTTTCAGATGTTGGTTGTGGAAACACCTCCAAATATTACAAGGGAAATGGATATCGGTATTTCATCTGCTATATAATCCTCCATGGCTCTGATAGAGGAGGTATGAGGAAAATTACTAAATTTCAATTTACATTAATTGTTATAGATGTTAGTTCTAGTGAAAAATCAAACCATTATTGATTCACAGTTTAATTCCTATTTGGATGGTTTATACGGGGCTTGAGCATCGGCATGTAAATATTTCCATCATGGAGAGTGATCATGAGATGGCTGAAAGTGATTATTTTGTTAAATATATCATTTCTTATAATGTAATTTCTATACATTAATGTCTTTACTTCTTATTGTAATAGTTGAAACTTCACCAGGAGCTAAACTGTAGGAGGAGCGGCAAGAGCAGTCCTTGAGCATAGTAGAAATGAGTGATGGACTTATTTCATCGGATCGCCAAAAAAAGGGAAAAATTTTATTTCCAGAGCATTTAGAGAAATGAATTTTGATTCCAGAGCCCTTTGTTGTATGCCTAAACATGGCAAATTTGTACATATCTTCTATTGGATATATTTGACATTGTATGCCTCTATGGCATTCTCGTAAGCCTATATGGCTATTTTGTAACTATATTTTATACTTGTATTGACATATATTGATGTATGTGTACATGGCTATTTGGTTAATACAAATATTTTTTTATCGATGGTGTCCATATTTGCTCTTTTTGACAATGTCAAAAGCATGGCTGCATACAAATTAGGCAAAAGACTTTTCCTTTTAGATTAGCAATGCATGGAAGTTTCAAAAAGTATCCTTGATATTACAAAAAGATATGTGTTTATACCATAGCAGAAAAAATCCTTTGGGGAAAATTTTGACAAACCAAAAGTATAAGATTTTTTGAAAAAATTGGGAAAAAGTCTAGAAAAAATCGAAAAAAAAATCAGATTTTAAAAAAAAAAACAAAAGTAAAATTTAAAAAATTAAAGGATAGCATAGAGAGCAAATAAAATAAAGATTTTAACTAATAAATTGTAAAAAATATATTTTTGTAGTTTATATTCATATTGTTGATTACATTGCATTGACATATTTCAAACTCAAAGTATTGCTTCACATTGCATAACTAATAACTAGATGTTGATAGATGACAAAATTTCAATTACAATATAGTTTTTACAAAGTCAACCTAAGTAGTTATGCAATTACTTCACATTGCATAACTAATAACTAGGAGCAGCTCCCAATTGCATTTTCTTGTCATGGCATTCTATGAGACCACATTTCTTTGAGGCATTTTTTCAAACAATTCACTATCTTGTCTATACTACCACATTTTTGATACATGTCTACCAAAGCATTTTGTCAAATAGTTCGCAGCCTTGCTACTATGTCCAAAAGCCTAAAACAAGTGCTTTCGAACAAGCTATGGATGCTTGGAAAAAATTATCAAAAGCATAATAGTAAGCAATATCATAGACAAGGTAGTGAACTCTTTGAAAAAATGCCTCAAAGAAATGAGGTCTCATGGTGATGGAATGCCATGACAAAGCATTTGATTTTCATGGCATTCCATCACCATGAGACCTCATTTCTTTGAGGCATTTTTTCAAAGAGTTCACTACCTTTTCTATGCTAACACATTTTTCATACATGTCTATCAAAGCATTTTATCAAAAAGTTCATTGCCTTGTTGCTATGGCTAAAATCCTAAACAGGTTCTTTCAAACAAGCTATGGATTGTCATGGAATTCCATCACCATGAGACCACATTTCTTTGAGGCATTTTTTCAAACAATTCATTGCCTTGTCTATGCTACCACATTTTCCATACATGTTTACCAAATCATTTTATCAAATAGTTCACCTCCTTGCTACTATGGCTAAAAGCCTAAAATAGGTGCTTCCAAACAAGCTATGGATGCTTGGAAAAAATCTATCAAAGCATACTAATAATCAATAGCATAGACAAGGCAACGAGCTATTTGAATAAAATCCTCAAATAAATTTGGTCTAAATGGTGGTGGAATTCCATGACAATCCATAGAAATTTGCTTGTCATGGCATTCGTCATGCCATTCCATCACCATGAGACCACATTTCTTTGAGGCATATTTTTCAAACATTTCACTGCATTTGAGCTAGGGAAAGAGTGTAGCTAACTTGATCTTGTTAGTGTACAACAATCCTCATATGGTGCAATGTTAGTATCATTCATCAACGAAAAAAATATACAAACTGAAGACATACCTTTATTACCTAGACCCATCAAAGCATTACACCACTTGACGATTGAACTTGCATCTGTCAACTTTGCACTGTCTTTATACTTTAATTCTTCTCTTGCTAATGCTCTTTTCACAACTACTCCTACACCATCATGCTCCCCCTTTCCATTCCTGGCCTTACAAAAGTTCCACATATGTTGAACACTTGTAGTGAGATGCATCCTGCACAACCAGTAGAACATGTGCACATTCTTGAACTGTGTTGCACAATTATCTGACCATATTATATGCCGACCGTATGCTATGCCCCTCTGAGCCAAATCACTATAGAACATATGGAAGCAACCTTGCATGAACTCTAGAGAATTTGTGTGATCATCACTAATACAAAAGTGATACTCCCTTAATACCTTCCTTTGTTCCTATGTACTATCAACTGCATGAATGAATGCTATGTGCACAAATATTGAAACCTGTGTGGAGTTGTAATACTGTGACTGCACCCCACACTGTGGTTGTAGAGTGTAGTTCTCTGCAAATTCAACCACTGATACTATGTTGCCAATTGGAAAGGTTTCCTTCCATAGCTTGAATTGTGTGTCCAGCCATCAGGCTCTATGGGTATGTCTTGCATACTCATACATTAGATTCTCACGAAACATGGACATAAACTGATACACTGAAATCTTCTCAATAACCAAATCACACCTTTTTGCTTGAGACCCATCTTTTGTAGCATATTCCACTGTTTTATACTTCCCGAAATCTACTAGTTTATGCCCCACCTCATCTATGTTTTCCATATATTGACATACTGGAATTTGTTGCAAGCCACTGCAACACTCGCATGAACCATCCAAGCATGTTGTCCTATAGAATATTTTTCCATTCTCTATTTGACATAAAAAATTTGATAAGAACTCTCTTGAAGATTTTGGTGGGGATTCTATGCCACAATCCTGCAAAACATCATTAGTATGCAAATCTAAACATATAGAATGATAAACATCATAATGGTTAGTGAATTCAATATGTAGTCTACAACAACAAGTAGTGTGTGTGTGATTTATCTTGACATCAAAAAGGTTTAAGCATTTCAAAAAATCTTTGAGAAATACTAATTTGAGGATAAGAATTTTGAAATTTATGAAAAAATTGGGTTTGAGTCGTATCCAAAAAATGCTTTGGATGTGGCTCACGGTTCTGACTACCAATTCTCCTTCTTACGACATCCCTTTGATTTAGAGATGGCCTTGTATTATTCTTCCAATAATCTTCAATTAGTGTTCTCAATGCTTCAACAACTTTTCTATATTTATGTGGAAGTCTTCTCGAGAATGCCCATAATTCATTTGAATCGGTGCCCTCAATTCTTTGCCACCTTTGAACGGATTTTGATAAAAAAATTCTACTAATTCTCATTTTTTCACTTGTCTTTTTAATGAGACGAGATCTCTTTGTTTGATAGCCTACCAAATTTGATGTCATGACACATCGGGTGACATTACTATCCTTTGAGCGTGAGGTCTTACCCACACTCTCATAAGCATCCATTAGATTCTTCACAATAGTGTTTTCACTTCATGCATTCGATGTTCTCAACCCAAGAGTCTTCATAATGTTTATGTACTTTAAACCCCGCATGATTTGAACAAATAGTTGACATATTTCGGTCTCATTTAGCCTTTCAAAGAACATTTTCCAAATCTTATCAGCATATCTTCTACAAGTGTGTTCTAGAATCTTACCTTCCATGTGCTGCAAAATATCCTCATCAATATTAATCAAAAACTTTGGCTTTCTACACAAAATTCTAGGTGGTGTTCTCTTAGGTACATACATCTCAACATTAGCAATTTCATCAATATTTAATTGAAGTGGGCTAGATTGTGTACCTTCAACCAAGGGTGGAATAGAATACATACCTTGAGGTTCACATGGGGATGATGGCATACCTTGTTCATCAAATCTGAGTGATGATGTACTCTCAACTTTAGATGTGGTGGATGGTGTCCAACCATACTCACTTGTGGTAGATGGTGTCCCTCCATATTCGCTTGTGTTTAATGGTGTCCCTTCGTATTCACTTGCGGTAGAGGGTGTGTCTCCAACTATGGTATTTGCATCTCCCCTAGCATGACTCTTTCGCATTCATGCCCTTTGTGCTGCCAATTTCTTTTCTCTTTTTGACAATTGAGGTTCCTCTTCAACTGGCTTGTTTTTGTCAATCATTCCCAATTTGTTTTTGGCATGAAAAGGAGGAACCAAAGTGGTGTTTTTGAGATCTAATGAGGCTAAAGGCCTAGTAAAGGTTTTGTTTTTTTGTAAAAACTCTGAAAAACTTGTTTGATGCTTTGGTGAGGCTTGGAAGGCCTTGGAGTTGTGAAATATAGAAAACCCTAGATATTTATGAGCAAATTGAGGGTTTTTGTATTGGAAACCTATTTGAGCATGCATTAGGAGTATATTCCAATTTTTTAGAGACATGTATGGAAAATTTGGTATCATAGACAAGGCAATTAGTTGGTTTGTATAATTGTTTGAAAAAATACCTAAATGAAAGCTTTGGAAGTATACACAAAGAAATTCAATTGTTAAATTTAACAAAATGCCTCAAAGAGATGTGGTTTAAAAATGTAATAGGAAAGTGTATAGAATTGTGTAATTTAAAATGTCCATTGACAACCTAAGGTTGTAACATGACAAACAAACAATTTGATCAACATGGAATAAGCAAAACAACAAAAATGAAAGCAAGCCATAATAGAATGAAAGAAAATGTACAAAGACTTCACATACCTAAAAAAACTAAAGTTTCAAATGGAGGAGTTCTACCCAATTATGTAGCCTTTGATTCTTCTTTCCTCAAATTCCTCAAAAATTTGACTTTATCAAAATCTTGTTCCCCTCCAAACTTCAATTGTATATGAATTATCACTGCAATGCAAACTTGAATTCATATTACATGCCTTTCAACGTGAAAACTCTACTATTTCATGCAAAGGTGATGGAAATATCATGAAAAAGGTGATGGAATCTAAAAATCATGCATACACACTTCACTCAATCACCAAAAATCTACTTTTGGTCAAAGCACACGGAGAACCAGGAGAATATGCAGAATGTGGGCCGACATCATGGGTATATTGTGTTTTTAAACCATTTTTAGTGCAATAAAAAATGCACTCACGTTATAACGCGCTTATGTTATTTCTTGCTAAACAACCTCTCTATTTATTAATAACACGCTCATGTTATAATAAAGTTAGTTTTTTTTTAGATTTGTAGGGTAGACCCACTCCCACCCTATCTCCCACACTCTTTCATCCTCTCCCACCCTATCTCCCAATCAACCACTCTCTCCCACTCTCTCCAACTCTCTCCCACTATCTCCCATGCTCTCTAAATCTCTCCCACACTCTCCCACC
>VDFB02000015.1:199962981-200042128 GCA_007258455.2 Sequoia sempervirens | reverse complement strand
TCGACAAAATAAAACACATGGGTAATGTTAAGTTCTCTCTTAGCTTTCCAATGATGTAATTTTTTTCACTTTCTGACAATGTTAGGCCTTTCATCCATAATTTCTTTTGTTTGTATGTCTATTTTTTGTCAAAAAGAAGTGTTTGGTTTTTTTTTGTTATAAATTAACCGTTCATCAAAATTTCAAATAAATTACATTTTTAGAAACTAGACTCCATTCTACAAATTTTTAAAAAATCTATTACTTTCCAAAAAATTTAGGGGGAGCACGGCCAAAATTCTGCTTTTTAGGAAGTGCCCACTTAGAAAATTAGTAAAAAATCAAATATTAAATAAAAAATTATTAGAAAAATCGTGCATCAACTAGATACTATTCTAACTTATGACCATAGCAATTTTAAAAATACTACAAAAAATTTCACCGTGCTAGGGTCGTACAAGAGTTACTATGTTTTGTTTTTCTGACAAAAACAACAGCAATTTTTGTACATCCCTCTTTTGAACCCCTTAATCTCAACCATTTTCAAAATAAGTTAGTAGTTTAGAAAATAGACTCGAAGCACTTTGATCCTTGTTTTTGTTCCATCTCAAAATTTTGAGTGTAGTTATCCTTAATTTCACGTCCAAGGTCAGTATTTCCTGATTTCAGAGAAAAAAGTGGCCACTTAAGCCCCCTTTTTGGGAACCATCTTGGTGCACTTACCCATCAAAATTAACCATAAAGATGATAATCAAAACAAGATAATATTTCAATGTTAACCTCTATGATTATAACTAAACTCTCAAATTCAAGGCATTGAATACACTTTAATCTATCCTTATTTCATGACTTCAAAATAATATTGAACCTTATGTTATTCAAATAAAATATTGATATTTATCTCTAGCCTCTACATGCAAAATAGATCAATATTCAATATTTCAACATCTTTTAACACTAAGATTGATACTATCTAAATAACAACTTATCTATTACATTAGCTTTAAGAGTATTGTAGCTAAGAGCCCAAACAAAAAATGAGGGTGACAGCTAGCTCAATGACCCAAAGATTATATTCTACAAGGATATGGTTATGAATATTTTTCAAATGCACCTTATATAAACTAGACAATCCTTGACACTGTGAAAACAAAACAAGTTGCTTATGATCCCTTGAAGTGGGAAACTCTTATAATTACCTCTATTCTCTATACCGTCAATCCAGTTATAATAATAGAGACCTAAAATAACATGGGCTAAAAAAAAATTCTTACCAATCATATATTGATATCCAATCTTTTCAATATTTACATGAAATCAAAAAGGTAGCAAATTTGATGGCACATCTAAGTTTTCATATTATATTACCATTTTTAAAGTTTAAAGATTAAATATCATAAGGGAAAAGAAGAGTATAAATTTATCTACCCATTAAATATTCTCATTATGAATATATTCATATGTAGAACATGTAAGATGCAAAGATGCCTCAAAACATGTGTTTGTGAACTTCAATAACCTCCCAATGAAGTATAGTTTAAAAATGGCTGATAAGAGATTGCAAACAAGTCCAAGGATAGAGAAAGAAAGATGCCAAAATAATATCAAAATATATATATATATATGTATGAATCATACATGATCAACTAAATCCCAATAAGCTAAGTACATATAATGGAATGAAGAGAACACGATACACAGTTGTGAATTATGGAAAGGGCATCTACATGTACACTAATCAATATGAATTAATGTTTAACAACACAAAGGATGACTAGAATAACCTTTGTAGAAACTTTACCGAATATGAGAGGTGTTGGTAAAGGTTCAAAAAGTACTTACCAGTATTGCTCCAACTGATTCTCATCCTCTATTGAATTTCCTTGTAGGAGCTACAACGCAGAGACCAATTGAATTGGTGATGACAACAGTGAAATGACTATGAATATTCGCTTATACAATCTCATTGCAAAAGTCCGGAAGTAGGTCTTAAGGAAGAACTTCCCAAAGTGACCATAATTTTGAACCACCAATGCCATTTGACAATTCTTCTCTACCCATGCTAAAAGGAGTGCTTTGAAAACATAGCATAGATAAATATAAGCAATAGAACCATTTTTCAAAATACCTCAATGCCAAGCTATACACATAACGTTGCAAAGGTATAGAAAAGAAAACACTATTGGAAACAGGGAAGAACCAAAAAGAAAACCAAACTTGAAACTTATATTAATCAAAAAATGAAACATTACACTAATTTACTAAGCTATAGCTCATACATTAAACACCATTATATTCAAAATTGCATTCAAACTAATATCTTCTAATAGCTCTATGAAGCTAGACTCTGCTAGAGAGTACTTAGCAAATACAAGTCTCAAATATTATATAGAATGCTAAGAGTAACATTGGAGAGAGATTAGAATAAAATATTATGTGCTAGAAGCTTCTTGATATGACTTTGATGGTGGACAAGTAGAGAAGTAAATGAAAATCCATTTGAATCATCTTCTTCAATCTTTGTCATTAATGTCTACAGATATGATGGAAGATACAAAGGATATGGATTTGACTAAGTTGAGTGGTAGTTGGAATTACAATGTCCAACACTCCCCCTTAATCCCAACTACAAATCTCAATATTTTTCTTGACTTCTTTGAATAGTGCTTCGGATCTAAAATCTTCATCTAGAGATCAAACCTAGGAAAATTCCATGCTTTTGTTGGGATGCTCTACCCATGAGCTCTGGCACATTTGGTTACCAGTCCATTGTTGGTTCAGGTGCTCAACACTTGTATTTTCTTAGCACTCCCATAGAGTCACACTGCAAGTGCACAAGGATCCTAATAGGCTCTACTGGCCTCAAACGTTACTTTAGAATGTTGTGACATTAAATCATATTACTTCCTTAATCCATTAAGGGATTCACTTATATTTTTGCAACCTCAAACAACTGGTATCCTCCTTTGATTTTTTTATCTCACTTATCAACTCCTCTTTAAACAGACTTCTCAACTCCTCATTTTCTTTCTTACTTTGTTATGTAGACTGTAAAAATGATCTTCTACACAATATTGCACTCTCTCTCAACCTCAACAATTACATGTACAACCTCCTTAAACTATTTAGACTCTATAGAACCAACTTCAAAATAGACACCACACAAAACATACTATGACATCTTCTGCTCAAGGTCATTTGAGATTATGATCTTCTTTCACCTAAAATTAAACTTCATCCTCAAACAATAAAAGAGACTTTTCTTTATCTTCTTCAAACACTACAAAGGTAAAAACAACAAACCTTTTGACCAACAGCTGCGACTGTACATTGGCAATTTCTTCCTTCATTTAGATAAAAAAAAGTGATCTTTCTTCTCATAAATTTAACAATGCAAACTACAATTTATACCTCTCACTTTTTTGGTGGCATCAAATCTTACACTTCCAAGCTGTCAGTTTCTTCTCCTTTTGGCAGTCTTTTTCAACTGCTATGGCCTCCTTTAATCCATAGCTTCAATGTCTTTAATTTCTCCAGCATAGTTTCTTTTTCTTCAGTAACTTCTACACTCCAGTGATTAACCTCCCATGTTAGCAGCTAGATCTCTTTCTATGGCTACTAGCAAACTTCTCTTTTTGCAATCAAAGACTTTGTCTTCAGACCAACACACTCTCATATTCATCTTCCTCTCCAAGTTCCTCAAGATCATGTACCATTGGCTCCGATACCACTGTTGGAAACAAGGGAGAACCAAAAAGAAAACCAAACTTGAAACTTATATTAATCAAAAAATGAAACATTACACTGATTTATTGAGCTGCAGCTCATACATTAAACACCATTATATTCAGACTAATATCTTCTAATAGCTCAACGGAGGTGGACTCTGCTAGAGATTACTTAGCAAATACAAGTCTCATATATTTAATAAAATGCTAAGAGTAATGTTGGAGAGAGATTAGAATAAAATATTATGTGCTAGAAGATTCTTGATATAACTCAGACGATGGACAAGTAGGAGAAGTAAATGCAAATCCATTTGAATCGTCTTCTTCAATCTTTGTCATTAATGTTTGTAGATATGATGAAAGATACGAAGGATATGGATTTGACTGAGTGGTAGTTGGGACTCACTTGGGATTACAATCTCCTACAAACACCCAATGACATGTATAAAATGTATTTTCCACGAGAGAAGCAGAGAAAAGGAATGTATTGCGAAAGATTTTTAACATTTTCAAGAAAATGGAATTAGCAAGTGTAAGTCAATTTCCCTAACTATGGACATCATGCACTTATTGCATTTAAAGGTGCTAGCACAGATTGTAAACTTAAACTAAGACTCAAACAATCCCAAATAAAGGTTTTTCAGAAGCCACCCAAATAAAATTAAAATGACCAACCCAGAGTCAAGGATAATACCATGTAGGAAAATGTCTTCAATACTATTATATCTAAGATGATGAGAATGACAGTCGAATATTTAGTGAACACATGAATGTTCCACAGAACAGGAGTAATGATGCCAAGAAAATAAAAATCATTATAATTATGTCCTTTGGTCAATATAATGATATCACATAGTGAAGCCACTTACCACCCCTACCCTTGTCCACCTAGGCCTAGCATATATGGCTATCACAGTCAACTAATGTTAATTCATCCATATACAACTTAATGTGCTAAGTAGAAAATAAAGAAATCACAACCTAGAGAGCCTTTTTAATAAAAGACATTACACGACATATGCTAATATCTCAAAGATACAAGCCTATTAATATTCCTAGTCACTTATATAGCTCCACCTCAATTTTCAAAGATCACTTACATCTTGTTCTGAGAAAAAACTCACACGAACAAGCTTACAATTCCTTCATAGATCGATTGACAATATAAGGGTTAAATCAAAAATATAGTACTCATATTAGTCCTTCATATACCGATCCATAAATAGTAATAACATGCTCTATTTATGTTGGAATTCGTAATCCTGAGTTGCAACAGGAAAATGCACTAAATGCCCCATCAGATGAAATCAAATTTGGATTGTTCCCCCCTTCCCGTGTCTGACCACCTTGTTCGACAGCAAAAATTAATTGTGGTGGTTGAATTTGAATTGGGCACCAGATTTTGGAAAGGCACCAAAAGACAAAAGAATAGAATGTTTTTTTTAGAGAGGAAGAAGTAGAAGGAGACATAGAGAGAAATTTTTTGCAGCAGCAACAAAAAGAAAGAATGTTCAGCAGAACTACAGAAGTGAAATTTCAGAAGAACCTACAGTAGCAGAGGACATTGATAGTGCTCCAATGCTCTGAAATGTTTCCAGCACGCAGCAGCACACAAAAGGAAGATACGCCAGAACTAGCACAATTTTTGCGTGAGAATGTACAGAGCTTTAGCTCTGAGTTTTTGTCAATAAATTTTTGAATGTAATCCTTTTGATGAAATAGAAAATCGAATATATATAAATATTTTTGTTTCCTTGTGTTTGTCTCCTTTCAGTTGTGCATGTTTTCATTCTTTTCCCACTGAATTTGGGTTTCTTTTCCCAAAAAATTGGTATCAGAGCCCTAAGTTTTTTAGCATGCAGTTTTTTGAAGCCCTAGCTTTGTTCCTAGGTGTGTAGTTATAGAACTTTAGTTTCTAGGTATTTGGGAAAGCCCTAGTTTTCTAGGCAGTGAAGAAAATCCCTAGATTTTATCTGGGTATTTGTAGTTTCCCCCATTTAGCAAAATGGTTGGAGGATACAATAGGAGTTGGCAACAACCACCTATATTTGATGCAAAAAGTTATGATGTCTAGGCAAAGAAAATGAAAACCATTTTAGTAGCAAATGGGTTCACAGATGTGACTGACCCAAATGCATTTGTAGCATTGAGAAATGCTCAAAAGAACCAGTTGAAGGAGACAAGGAAAAATGATGCCAAAGCCCTCAGTCTGATTGAGGCAGACTTGACAGAGGCTATTTTCCCTTGAATAGTAGCAGCTAGTTATGCAAAAGAAGCATGGGAAATACTTCAAACTACCTACAAAGGGTCTGAGAAAGTCAGGTCAGTGAAACTCCAACTACAAAGGAGAGAATTTGAGACCATGCAGATGAAGGACAATGAGTCCATTTTAGATTTTCATACAAGGGCTTCTACCTTGATTAACCGGTTGAGGATAAATGGAGAAACCATGGAAGAGAAAAAGATTGTGGAGAAGATTCTCAGAAGTTTGCCCATGAAATTTGACCTGATGGTTATTTCCATACAAGAGGCAAAGGACCTCTCAACATTATCAGTTGATGAGTTAATGGGTTCATTTCAAACCCATGAACAATGCCTAAATAGTTCTACAAATTCTTCCCAGGAACAAGTCTTCAAAGCACAAGAAAATGTGAGAGGCAAGGGAAGAGGTCAAAGAGGCAGAGGTAGAAGCAACTCTGGAAGAGGAGGCTCAAACAGTCAGGAGGAGGCCAGCACCTCCCAATCAGACTTTCAAAACACAAAGAAAACTAGCAGCTCAAATCAAAGATCTTGTAAGCGCAATGTGCAATGTTACTAATGTCACAAGTATGGTCACTATGCAAGTGAATGCAAGAAGAAACAACTTGACCAAGGGAGTCAAAATGCAAACGTGGCAAATGAGAACAAGGCTGAAAATGAAAAACAGTCTCAAGTGTTCATTGCATGCAATCTTGCAAAATAAGGCAGCACTGAAGTTTGGTACTTGGACAATAGTTGTAGCAACCACATGAGTGGTAACAAAAATTTATTTTCCTCCATTGACCACAACATTAAGTCTGAAATCAAAATGGGAAACAATGATAAAGTTCCAGTCATGGGCATAGTGTGCCTACAAACCAAGCATGGTGAAGAAAGACAGCTTTATGATGTCTTTTATGCCCCAAGAATGAAACACAACCTCTTGAGCATTGGATAGATGGTCCAAAATGGATATAGAGTGCTAATGGAGAAAGAGGAATGCATGACAAAGATGGAAGCAAGAAAGTTATACAGCAGTTCAAATGACATAGAACTGAATGTTTCCCCTCAAAATGCAAATCTCAGCACAGTCAATAGGCTTGCAACAGTCAGCCTTCAAAATAGTCATCTAAGACCCATCCAAGCTTTGGCATTTGAGGTATGGGCATCTAAGTTATTCTAGTTTAAATATTTTAGCTAAAAAAGATATGGTTAGGGGCCTACCAGCAATTGTAGAGCTCGATGGAAAGTGTGAAGCATGCATCCTAGGTAAACAACATAGGCAACTTTTTCAATCAGGGCATTCTAGGAGAGCTAGAGCACCATTAGAGTTGGTGCATTCAGATTTGTGTGGTCCCATGAAGACCCCAACCCTAGGAGGAAATGTTTATTTTATGACACTCATAGATGACTATAGTAGAAAAATTTGGGCGTATCTTTTGAAGAACAAATCAGATGCATTTTAGAAATTCAAAGAGTTTAAGGCCTTGGTTGAAAAACAAAGCATCCACTATATCAAAGTCCTTAGAACGGACAAAGGGGGAGAGTATATCTCTCATGAGTTTATGAATTTTTGTAAGTCTTATGGTATTCAAAGACAACTCACAGCCCGGTATACTCCACAACAAAATGGAGTGGCTGAAAAGAAGAATAGAACCATCACGGAGATGGCAGCAAGCATGTTGAAGGAAAAATGTTTGTCCAATGAGTATTGGGGTGATGCTATAGCAACAACAGTCTACATTTTAAATAGGTGCCCCACAAAGGTCGTTTGTGATAGAATCCCACAAGAAGCGTGGACAAAATGCAAATGGAGTGTTGAGCATTTGAGAATATTTGGATGTGTGGCATATGCACTCATGCCAAAAGAGAAAAGGAAAAAATTTGATGAAAAAGGTGAAAAATGCATTTTCATAGGCTATAGTGAAGAATCCAAAGCCTACAGGTTGTATAATCCCATCACCAAGAAAGTGGTAATCAGCGGGGACATTGAATTCATTGAAAATGAGTCATGGGATGAAATAGTTGATAGCAATACAGGTATTTTTGTTTCAATACCTCTTGAGGATGAAGAAGCTGCAGAAGGGAGATGCTCCAGAACTTTACAGCAAGGTAATAGTTCAAAAAATAGCAGCAGCAACTCCGAAAACTTTCAGCAGGGAAGTTGCTCCAGAAACTTCCAGCATGGCAGATGCTCTGGAAGTTCACAACAACAGTCTTCTTCATCAATCTAGCAGTCAAGTAGCTCCGTAAATTCTGATCCTATGCTTGCATCTTTGATGCCACAAAAGACAAGAAGCATGAGGGAAATTTATGACAGTGAAAATTATGATGACTTTGATGAGAATTTACATTTTTCTATGTTTTCTTATAGTGATCCAATGTATTTTGAAGAAGTCATAAAAGAAGAAAAATGGTGTAATGCCATGGATGAAGAAATGGATGCTATAGTGAGAAACAAAACATGGGAGCTCACTGATTTACCCAAAGGGAAATCAGTCATTGGAGTTAAGTGGGTCTATAACACCAAATGCACTGCTGATGGTAAGATTGAAAGACATAAAGCAAGGCTAGTTGTTAAGGGATACAAACAACAGCTTGGAAGAGACTATGATGAAACATATGCACCAGTTGCAAGGCTGGAAACAGTGCGGGCAGTCTTAGCAATTGCAACCTAGCAAAAATGGAAAGTATTACAAATGGATGTGAAATCAGCCTTCTTGAATGGAGTGCTAAAAGAAGAGGTGGATATGGAGCAACCACCTGGCTACAAAGTTCTAGGAGCTCTTTACGGGCTAAAACCAGCACCATAGGCATGGTACAGCAGAATTGATTCATACCTTATGAGCAATGGCTTTAGCAAAAGCGGTAGTGAGCCCACACTCTACATCAAGGCAGCCAATGGTGAGATTCTTATTGTCATTCTGTATGTAGATGATTTAATTTTCACAGGAAATAGTAACTTTTTCATTGCTGATTTCAAAGAGGCAATGAAAAATGAGTTTGAAATGACAAACCTAGGTTTGCTAAAAATTTTCCTAGGCATAGAGGTCCAACAAACAGATCATGGCATCTTTATTTCACAAACAAGTTATGCTAAACAAATCTTGAGGAGATTTAGAATGTTGGATAGCAAACCAGCCCCAACCCCAATAGCTACAGTTATGAAATTAAGTAAAGAGGACAACAACAATAATGTAAACCCAACTCTTTACAAGAGCATGGTTGGAAGCCTCATGTATTTAACAGCAACAAGACCTAATTTGATGTACGCAGTAAGCCTAATTTCTAGGTTCATGGAGCAACCTAAGGACACACACTGGCAAGCAGGAAAAATAATTATGAGGTATTTCAATGGCACGAAGGGCTATGGCATTATGTACACCGCCTCCAATGAGTTTCAACTGGTTGGGTACACAGACAGTGATTGGGCAGGAAATGTAGATGACAAAAAGAGCACTACGGGATATTTGTTCCACATGGGTTTAGGAGCAATATCATGGGCATCAAAGAAGCAGCCCATAGTTTCACTCTCCACAACTGAAGCAAAATACATAGCAGCATGTCAGGCTATTTGGCTTAGAAGAATCCTTACTAATTTGAATGAGTAGCAAGAAGATGGTACAACCATATTTTGTGAGAATGTATGTTCTATTGCATTGACAAAGAATCTCGTCTTTCATGGGTGAAGCAAGCATATCAAAATTCGATATCATTTCATAAGAGTGTTGGTGGAGCATGGAGAGATTCAACTTTAATATTGCAAATCTGAGCAGTAGCTCGCTGATATTTTTACAAAGGCATTGTCAAAAGAATCCTTAGAACACCTAAGGAATAGGCTTGGTATGCAAGAATGCTCTGGAACTTTGGTTCTAGAAAACTCAGAAAAGTGCATATGCTCCAAAACTTTAGTTCTGGAAAACACAAAAAAGCGCATATGCTCCGGAACTTTGGTTCTAGAAGACACAGAAAAGGACAGATGCTTCAGAACTTTAGAATATAGTTCCAGAATGCAGAACAGGTGCACACAAGCTTGCTTTGGAAACTTTGCGTCGGTGCTTCAGAACCTTTGGTTTGTTGCTTCGGAAGTTTTATAGAGTGATGAAAAACAGAAACTCTTGCGCCAGAAAATTTGCTCCAAAAGTTTAGCGCTAGAAGTTTCAAATGATAATGAAGAGCAAAATGGCTCAAGATTAAGGGGGAGTGTTGGAATTCGTAATCCTGAGTTGCAACGGGAAAATGCATTAAATGCCCCATCAGATGAAATCAAATTTGGATTGTTCCCCCCTTCCTGTGTCTGACCACCTTGCTGGACAGCAGCAAATTAATTGTGGTGGTTGAATTTGAATTGGGTGCCAAATTTGGGAAAGGCAACAAAAGACAAAAGAATAGAATGTTTTTTTTTAGAGAGGAAGAAGTAGAAGGAGACAGACAGAAAGTTTTTGCAGCAGCAATAGAAAGAAAGAATGTTCAGCAGAACTATAGAAGTGAAAGTTTAGGAGAACCTGCAGTAGCAGAGGACATTGACAGTGCTTCAGTGCTCTAGAATGTTTCTAGCACACAACAGCACATAGAAGGAAGATGTGCCAAAACTAGCACAGTTTTTGCATGAGAATATACAGAGATTTAGCTCTGAGTTTTTGTCAGTAAATTTTTTAATGTAATCCTTTTGATGAAATAGAAAATCGAATCTATATAAATATTTTTGTCTCCTTGTGTTTGTCTCCTTTCAGTTGTGCATGTTTTCATTCTTTTCCCACTAGAGTTGGGTTTCTTTTCCCAACAATTTACACATTCACCGTGATACCTTAAGTATTGATATTCCAAAATAAGAGATACATAAACAATATTGCACAAGATTATACATGTGATAAAATAAATAATTCAGAAACGTAATCATGCAGGAAAACAAAATATAACAACGTGAATTCTATAAGGAAGGAACTCATTTATTAACCAACAAAACCAATCAAAATATATATGTAATAATTGGACCCTATCACACAAGAAATCAAGTATACTTTAGAATGTTAAAGGCATCAATTTTCAATATACAGTTTCCCTTTTGATACTTATGCTCAAATCCATCAGACATCTATTCGGCATGACTTTATTTCAATTGTAGCAAAGGTAATTAATAACAAATAATCAAAAAATCTGTTGGAATATAATATTCTGCAATGAATAGATTTGTCCAAGTCAACCCCACGTCAAATTGAAGACCATCAGCTTGCCCCCAACATATATCATCAACATTAAATTTTGGTAGGTATACCATCAGCTTACTTTTGAGCTTGCAACAGCCACAACATACCTGACGCAATTAATGAAATTAGGTAAATTTGAAATTTGAAACTAAGCGCTCATTCTCAAGAGCTTGAAACAAGACAAGACAAAAAGGAATGTCTTTTGCAACCATTGGAAATAGTAAGAATTCAAGATTTTTTGTATTGAAGTGAAGACCCTGCAGTAGCAGATGAAGTGGAGAATGTTCAGCATAGAATTAGTAACAGCAGCAACACAGGGAATGTTTTAACACACGTAGCACATTGTTAGCTACAGCTATAGATTGTAGCAACTTATATATTTCGGTGTGAGTGTAGCACCTTTTTGTATTGGAAATTTTTCCAAGTTAGTTTATGTTTATTTTGTAGTGTAAACAGAGCATGTCCTCTGAATTTTTGTATTATGAAGCAAATATGGAATATATGCAAAGTTAATCTATGTCTGTCTTGGCTTGCTACCAATTTGATGCCTCTGTGCGTATTCTGTGTAATTATTTATGCTCTTTCCATCCTATCACAATAGTGACTTTTTGTTTTATTGCACCCCTACCTCCCAACAAAATTGAGTTTCATTCATAGTTTAGTATACAATTTCCATGCGATTTAAAAGAAACTATCACTATCCAATAATAAACTCCTCGAGAATAACAAAAGGGAATTTTTATATTAGATATTATAGATGCAAGATTCCTAACCTATATGTGCACAATGAAGAAAATGAGAAAGTGTATCACAACATGCAAGTCAATGAATGTCGTGTTCACAAGTTATGAACAACTGAATTTGATAACAAAACTTTAGAATTATTTTCCCATAATGTAATCTTACAGATCAGAATATGGATATTCATCAAGTATATATTAAGTTTGTAGTTTTAAATGTTTCAAATAAAATTTATATTGCTACTCCCTAAATCAAACAATAAACTAAACTTTATCTTATTAATTTGATACATAATATAAGATGCTACTTGATGCAGTCTATGAGACAGGGTAAATTATGAACCTATAATTTCTATAGAAGCATGGACCTTCCATTTCCATGCATCCTTTCCTATTCTCCTAAGAACTTGATGTAGACTTCTAAAATCTATTCTTTATTCTTTCCTTCTATCTTCCCAAAGCTTCTTTCTCTTCTTCATGCACCCTTCTTCTCTCACTCGGCCCCAAGTTCCTTCATCTAAATTTCCACATAGCCTTCCCTTTCCCTCCCCCCTTATATCAAAGGAAGACAATAATAAAAGAAATTAAAGAGAGAGCATAACCATTACAAATGGGGTTTGATGATGTTTCCTCTCCCACTTTCTTGAAGATAACATTCAACAAATTTGCTCATTAAATTTTCAAAACATTAAATCAGATTAATAAAGGGCTAAATAATCTTTCTTTATTATTTGAAATTACAACTTCTCTCTTTATATGTAATATTTATTATACATTATAATCATGTAAAAGAATAATAATTCTTTTCTAAAAGATTTTATTTATTTGACTATTAAATAGAATCATCCTCGTAGTAGAAATTAACTTGATAAATACTCTTCTTCGAATTTAATGTCATGTTCTTGAAAGTCATTCCCTCTTGAACTAAGAAAATCAAATTGATAAAAGAGGAGCAATAGTATTTGTTTATTATTTGTAATATTCATAATATTATTTATTTATTAAAATGATTAATTAACTATTCTTTTACAAGAATTTAATTATTTTGATTAACACAATAGCATTAGCTTGATCAAGAAATCATTTACTTAATAAGTATTAATTTTCAAATAAATCTAAAATGAATTAGATTTTTTCAAAAGGATGGTTGTGACATCCTCCCCCCCTTAAATTGTACATCGTCCTGATGAACCTAACTTTCCAAATTTTGGCAACTAGTAATGACCATCAAGAATTCAATATAAGTTCATTTGAATTCACATCCCTACACACCTTTAAGTGAAACTATCATAAGAAGTAAGGTACCTATGATATGAGGATATAAAATATAAGATCACTTCTTCCACTGTACTCATTTATACTAATTTCCTATCTAAAAATATTTTCTTTATCATATTCAAAGTTCACTTAGGGTTCATAAATAAGTCTATTTAGTAGGAAGTGATAATAATGACTATCAAAACATAAAACCCATAATTCAAGATCATAAGAATAAATTGGAATGATTAGTTCTCTTTATATGAATATTTTCTCAATTCACTCGTTTGTGCCATGAGTTACATTTAAATTAAGAGTCTAAAAGATACATACCTATTGATCCTATTGATTAGTACCTCTTGCTCTCCAAAATTTATCTCCAACCTGTTGATCTAATGATTGGTACATTTTTATTTCCAAAATTTATGTTCTCCTTATCATGCTTCTCATCCTTTATTACCGAAAAAACTTTGACCCATATTTTTCCTTCTTTCTCCTTATCAAGTATCACATTTCTCCATTTAAGGTTAGATCATTTGTGGAAGTAAAACTTCATCCAAGATAATCTCCATCTCTGGTTTATGTAAAATACGGTCCATCTTTCATGATTCATCTCATTCCATCCTTTATACACTTTATCTTACCACGATAAAAATAGAAAGAGATAATCATTTCAATTTATGCTTATAAACTCAATACTTGTTAAAAATTATCTACAAGTTACGACATATCTTCAATCTCCAAAATTTATGCATATCTTATTTGTTTTGACATTATATCTCATTAACCTTCTCAATGTCAAATTCAACTTATTCTTTCATATATCACACTAAGTACATTCTTCTCAATTTATTACCTTGTGCAACTTATTAGACACCTTCCATGAATGCAAATAAGGAAAGATTTACCAATAATCATGGTAACAATTAAATCATCTTGACATGATAATTTAATATTTTGAGGCATCGCCACATTGAATGTATATTTATTCCTTTAGAAATATTCTTCACATTAATAAGATATATAAGATGAGTTCAAGCTCAATGTCAAATCAATATAAAATGATAAATATCAAGCACGATGTATTAAATTCTTGGAGTAATTTATTACTCAAATGCTTCAAATAATGCATATATGGTTGAAAAGAAACCCCACTTCAAATGTTTCTCTCATCAAGAGAAAATACCATTGCTCTAAACCTAGATTTCATTGACCAATCATTTATTTAAATTATACACATGAATTATCATTCATAAAAGCATTCAATCATACTTGAGAGATAGGTACATATCATGTACTAATACTATTCAATTTCCTACTAATTTTTTTTTGTATGAACGGTTTACTACATATTTGTTCAATTACATACTCGAGTACTTTTATCCATATGGAATAGGCATCTATTATTAGTTTCACTCTATAAGAATATTTTCACAAATTATACACATGAATTATCATTCATAAAAGAATTCAATCATACTTGAGAGATAGGTACATATCATGTACTAATACTATTCAATTTCCTACTATTTTTTTTTGTATGAACGGTTTACTACATATTTGTTCAATTACATACTCGAGTACTTTTATCCATATGGAATAGGCATCTATTATTAGTTTCACTCTATAAGAATATTTTCATAAATTATACACATGAATTATCATTCATAAAAGCATTCAATCATACTTGAGAGATAGGTACATATCATGTACTAATACTATTCAATTTCCTACTAATTTTTTTTGTATGAACGGTTTACTACATATTTGTTCAATTACATACTCGAGTACTTTTATCCATATGGAATAGGCATCTATTATTAGTTTCACTCTATAAGAATATTTTCACAATTCACATATTTGTACAATGGAATGTATTTAAATAAAGAGTCTCCTAGGCACATACCTATTGTTTTATCTACAAAATTTATCTCCAAACTTATTATGATCTTCATCTTTTTCTTCTTCAATAAGAAGTGTCACACCTTTAACCATCAACGTTATTCACAACTTAAGTGTCCCATTGTATTTCTATAATTCTCTCAATATCCCATTCAACTTAGTTTCCACACATTATGATAGGTGCACCCTTCACAATCTATTTCCCTTCTACAATTCATTAGAGGCCTATGAGGAAGGAAACTTTTCAAGCTTCATGATATCAATTGAAACATCCATACTTAATCGACTCAAAATTAGAAACAACCCAAGTATATTAAATAATTATTCCAACAAAAATGCATCTATTTCACTAGCAAGGTATAAGATAAGCTCAAAAAAATCAAGTATAGGATCAAATAAATCAAAATCTAATGTACATGGATACTTCAAAGAATCCATCAAGATTGAAAATAATATCAAGAATCCAAAAGGTGTACTTAACAAGGGAGTAATCATTTTTCAACATGATAAATTTCCATATAATAATTCTCATTTTTTTCAAGTTGTAGTAGGCTATGATACCCTATGTATGCTCTTCATTTCCTATTCAAGTTACATATTTCTCTTTTTGAGGTTAAAACATTAGTGAAACAAGATCATTTCCATATTTTTCAATATAAGAGACCTTGTAAGATATTTTAATCTCAAAGTATATCCCATTGATTCATATAAATCAAGAGTGTATTCCAAATTTTTATGCTTTAGGAAAAGTCTCAAGATTTAAACTTACCATGCATTGCTTACATCTTCTGAAGTTGAGCATATTCTCCTCAAAATATTACAACTTCCACCATTTTAATTTTCAATCTCTATTATTAATTTATTCATTCATATACTTGAGCACTTCTATCCTTATGGGATAGGCATCCATCCATTCAGGATGGGAATCCACCCATACGAGTTGTGCATTTGTCCTTACGGGACATGAGTTCATCTATCCAACTGGGATAGGCATCTATCCATAAAGGATAGGATTTTTCTCTGGTTATAGACTTAGACTCATTAGGACCTTTCAATTCCTAAGTCAAGGTATGTGCAGGATCATCATGGAAAAAACAAGCCCTTAAGTGGCAAAAAATTTAGAAAAATCAAAGTTAGGCAACTTAACGTAAAATTTTGAATAAGTTATCTATATTATTTCAAAAATATGTAAGAATAGAATTTGTGGCAAATTGAATGTAGTTTCTATTTACTAAGTTTTTTTTTTTTTTGGTTAAATCTATTTGGTGAAATTTTGAAATTTCAATGCAGTAGTACTTAAATTTCAGGGAAAAAATAAGAAGTAGGTGTCTGTCTAACCACCCTAACCACAATAAAATGATAATTTTTTTATAAGATTTTATATATAAGTATAGGACTCATGCCTCGGTGTTATGCATGTTTTTTTGTAATTTTTTTCCAAGTAAATAATTAATTATGAATTTTTTATTACAACTTTTAAAAATAATTAAAACTCTTATGTCTAACCACCTTAACTTGGTCAAAACTTCAGGAAATTCAATATATTTTTTTTAATCCTATAGTATATGAAGCATAGAATGTGACGCATGTTTCAGATTCAAAAAATGTGATGTCGTTTGAAAGCTATAGATGTTTTCCAATCAACCTATCAATCAGGACTTTAGTCATAATTTAAATAGAAAATGAATAATTATTATTTGTTAAATTCAAAGTAAAGCATAATTTATATTGGTAGAAAGCTAAGAATGTCCTTTAAAAACCGTTTTTGTTTAATCAATTTTGGGTAAAAAAAGGTCGCCAGCCACATACCCATCATATTGCCACTTTTGGCCCATCATGATCCTGCACATACTTGTCACTCTCTAAAGACTACACTTCTCTACTAGAGGTACACCAAGGTCACCATCTTTAGGAGTATATATCTAATATTAATAATCAGCTTGAATCCCACTTCAAAATTTGGCCTAAAGCCTCGAGGACTCAAGTGAATCCATCTGGGGCTCCTTCTGAGTATACAAAGAATAACTTTCCTTTGAAGGTTTTATCTGTTCTTTAAATCATGATTAGGATGAACTTTATTTTCAGGAAAATAAAATCATTTTCCATTTTATTTAAATTAAACAAAATAGGAGAAACTTACTTATTCCTTTTATTTCCTTCTATGCATCTTGGATCCTTTCATTCCTACATCATAAATTCAATATTTGTTAGACCATCATAATCAAAATTTAATTGCAACATGAATATCGATAGTAGGTCCTTATGCCTAGTGTCCAAACCCAGTGCTCTTATACCACATGTAAGAAACTAGATCAGATAACTCAAAATTTCCACTAATAATTTTTTTAAAATAAAATAAAATAATAATGTTTATAATAGTTCTTTCATCATTGCAATAGATGACATGTTACATAATTTCAATTTAATCTAAAACTAACAAATTATCCAAACTTTGTAACAATGTAAAAACAACAAGACAGACTTGCTCACCACCCATCCGTATTGGCATCATGAAGCCACACGGACTCTAGCCAAACCCCGAGCAAGAAAATTGACTACCAGTAATCTTGGTTTATTAATGATAGTCAAAGTACTTAGGAACTGAGTTAGTGGGTACGCAACCATTTCTAGGTTCTAATTACCCCAGACAGTTCCTTGTCGATTTCCACCCACTTGATCAACAATGAATGCACAAAATTTCATAATCACAATGTTAAAAAAAATATTCTAGTTACATAATGTATATGACATGAGTCTCAAATATACAATATTCAAAAGCTTAGCTACCAAAATCTAATTAATGTACTCCTAATCCATACCTTTATACTTCAGTCAAATGCACATTGGACTACATAAGAATAAGGTAACCTGATATATGACCATAAATAATAGTATTTGGCATAGTCACATTAGTATCAACATAACACTAAGAAATAGAAGATGCTAATTCTAACATGATGAATAATTTTGAAAGACATCAAAAGTAACCATAAAGATGATAATCAAAACAAGATAATATTTCAATGTTAACCTCTATGATTATAACTAAACTCTCAAATTCAAGGCATTGAATACACCTTAATCTATCCTTATTTCATGACTTCAAAAGAATATTGAACCTTATGTTATTCAAATAAAATATTGATATTTATCTCTAGCGTCTACATGCAAATTAGATTAATCTTCAATATTTCAACATCTTTTAACACTAAGACTGATACTATCTCAATAACAACTTATCTATTACATTAGCTTTAAGAATATTGTTACAACAAAGAGCCAAAACAAAAAATGAGGACTACACCTAACTAAATGACCCAAATATTATATTCTACAAGGATATGGTTATGAATATTTTCCAAATGCACCTTATATAAATTAGACAATGCTTGAAACTGTAAAAAACAAAACAAGTTGCTTATGATCCCTTGAAGTGGGAAACTCTTATAATTAACTCTATTCTTTATACCATTAATCCAGTTATAATATTAGAGACCTAAAATAACAAGGGATAAAAAATGTTTTCTTACCAATCATATATTGATATCCAATCTTTTCAGTATTTACATGAAATAAAAAAGGTAGAAAATCTGATGGCACATCTCAATTTTCAGATTACATTACCATTTTCGGAGTTTAAATATTAACTATGAGAAGGGAAAAGAAGAGTATAAATTTATCTACCCATTAAATATTCTCACTATGAATATGTTCATATGTAGAACATGTGAGATGCATGTTGTGCATGTTTTGCACAATCACCCCACCCCGCCGAAGGCAAGGACCCCCTCTTTTCACTCCCGACAGGTTGCTTTGCTCTCAATATCACTTTGTGTACCCCTGTTTCCTAGCCCAAGTCGGTCACAAGCCTAAAAATGATTAGTTTCATGTTGGCCGAGTTCACCCAACTGGGTTTCACCAAGTCATTCGCCCCTTGCGAGCTAGATCCTGCAAGCTTCCCTTAACTTTTCGCCCGCAACCATAGACCTTTGCAAACCCGCATTTGCGGGTTTCCTCTTGCTATTCGCCATTGTGCTCCGCCTTTTGTCTATGGCCAAGACCTGTGGCCGCCCTCGTGGAAGACCCCACATTCATCCTCAACACTCTGCCCTTCATGGTTCGCGGACCTGTAGTCGCGGGTCGCCCTATGTGAATCTCCATTCCGCTTCGCTGCTACGAAATGGTCATGCTTCAGCTGTCGCCGGTTCTGCATTTGGCCCTACTATCTCTGTCTTCACTGGTGATTCCAGCCAATCGACCCTGTTGCTTCAAAATTTCCTTTCTAAACTTTTGTGGGTCTTTGTGCACGACCCGCTCGAACCCGACCTCTGTCGTCTAAACGGCTACGTTCTCACATCGCCCCACCATGCGGGACCAGCTTATACTTTTTCCTCACAACAAAACCTGAAGTTTGCAAGTAGATTCTCGATTCAAAGCTTGCCGACGGGTCCACCCTTGAGGGCTGCAGCCTGCAGGATGCCATCATCCTGTCACAGTTTCCAAATGGCCACCCTTCACTACCCCTCCGCTTTGCAGGCCCGTAATCCATCAATGTCGTCATTCTCTTGCAAGCTTCCCAAGGGCAGCTGCTATCTCGTATTCTTAAAACAAAGATCATAAATGACCCTCCTGAGACATCTTCGCACACACCTATCCCCACGAAATTCCTTCATGCAGAACCTGCATAATGGGCCTCTCCCTGTCCTTCGCCGTACCCTTGGCGGCAACCCTTAAGTAACATCTCGCATTCTCTAGCCCGCATCAGACACCGACTATGTGGATCACGTTACCTGTATGGACATTTTGTTAAGTATGGCAGTTTTGGCCCGCGCTTTCCACATTTTTGCACCCTGTAAGATCATTGCTCACTGATGCCACTATTTCTTGCATCAAACCGTAGCCATCGCTCTGGTTCAGTGATCCTCATATAAACAAAATACAGTAAGCACTCGAAGGAAAATGATTCACATTATGGGATGACTCTATAACTCATCGATCTTTTGTATCAGCTGCATGGACGTTAGAATAAGACCTTGATTACCCAAAGACTCAGATCAATTAAGATATATCAATATGCAGTTTAGGTGAGGGAGGCGAATGGGCCGATGGATAATCATGCTAGATAATTGGACAGATCTCGTGAAGGGGGGGTGTGATGTCCGGTTGCACGGGATCCTCACCTTGATTTAAACATTGTCACATTCATTTGGTCACGCGGCCATGGGACTCACGGATTCCGCAATGACAGTAGTCATTTCTGTTGCTGTCGTTTCATTGGCTTTCCCATGTCATCCTCCCACATGCCTAACACCCACATTCCTGCTACGTGGTGCTACTTCATTGCATACCAACATATGGTCATGAGCATATTAACAAATACGTAGCATATCGTCACCTACCTCCAAATCACTGGGTCCTTCAATATTAAGGACAGCCCCTCATCAAATTTATATGAGTCATGTTGTTTGATAGGGAGAGCTTTCTGGTTCATGCCCAACTACCTCGCAAGATACTCATCATAATGAATTCTTTGAATCATATGAAGTGATGATGAGGTGGTCGGGATGTTGCACGCCTTTAGGAACATTGACAATACCTCCACAGGGCTCTATATATTCAAAATTCACTACTTGATCGTCGAGTGAGTATTTCCTGATATGTTGATCTTCATTTTGGTGAAAGGAATAATTTATCTGAACCTTTGTTACTCCTCTGCACAATGTCTAAAAGATAGCATTGCTCCAATTCAGGGACAAAAGCTACAAATACAAGGAGTCCAGAGTTAGAATGAAGCAATATATACACTGCAAGTTTCTGTGATGCTTCCGTTGTGGTCAAATCGATCATTTGAATGCCTTACCTTTAAATTTAATTTTGGAAACATTCTTGCGGGCTCAACTGGGTAGGAATCCATTTGCCTTTGGTCATTGTGCTAACAACATTCCCTCCGTTGCATCCCACAGCGTGTGGCTCGACGGAAATTGTATTGGTGGAACCCACAACTCTCATCGCCATGGAGGTCACTCCTCCTAGGATGTTCTTCACATGGCTTGATCGCATTCCTGATAGATGTAGGGAGGGACTAAATTCGCCATGACAAGGCTACGGAATAATGGATGATTGGCTATGGGGAACTTCACCACACTCATTACTCTGATAAAACAAGATAACACTTTGATGGATGATTTTGGCCTCATAGCGAGTAAATATCAAAGTTGAAAAATGAAATGACACAAAGAAGCTAAGGTGTACTCAGTATGACCAATGGCCATCTCTCACGCGGGTTCTGTACTAAACAGCACCACCATTTTCTTGACTATGGAGGGCGGTGGTTCAGCAACAGCCACCCGCATTCCCATGCAAGGCAGAAATTGTGCGCACGGGCCCCACATCCTCGAGGAATGGTCACCTCTACCATGATAAAAATGGCATTCCAACAGCGTCTTCCTATCACCTTTTCCCCGCAGCTCCTCAATGGCCACCTTACGCGCGGGGTCTGCTTCTCATTTCGTCGTTCAAGCAACTTTCTTTTGAAACTGCCACCACAAGTCCTCAAAATGGTAAATCATTGTTCAAACTTCCAACAAGTGCTCGATGAATGTCACCCAAAGTCATTATTAAGAGAAATGAGTGAGCGATTTGGTATTCGAGAATAGGGCAGTAGCCAAGCGAGTAAAGGACTCTCGAAAGGAAAGGAGACCGTGACCCAACTAGGATAGGAGCCTAATCGGAGGGGTGGGATCTCAGCTTCATAAAGCAAAGGATGAATAAAACCTGCACATAATCATGCATGGCTAGCTACAAAGGAGGCGGTATTTAAAGCATAACTTAAGTGTTGGAGATTATAATCCCAACTACCCAGCGCTGTATTTAAAACAGAAGTTTCTACAGTGTTGTATTTAAACAGAAGTTTCTACATTGACTCTGCCACCGACCATTCTAGAGAGTCTCACCGACCTGGCAATTTGCATATGAATATACTGTTTTGTATTCTAGAAAGCTCCAAGCCCTCTATAAATAGAGACAGCTATTCACTCTATCTAGCAGAGTCCAACTCCGCAGAGCTATTAGAAGTTATTAGTCTGGTGTTTAATGTATGAGCTGCAGCTCAGTAAATTAGTGTTATGTTTTGTTTTATTTAATATAAATTTGTCTCTGTTTTGTTGCTTCCCCTGTTTCCAACAGTGGTATCAGAGCATATGGTAGACGATCCTGGAGATGTCATGAGCAGAAGGCCGCCAAAGAAGTCAGAGAGATCTGAGGGAGTCCTGCAGTTTGAAGACAAGTTTAGCAGCGCAGCTGAAGGAGAAGATGCCTAAAGTTGAAGGAGAGTACGCTAGTATCAAATCTGTCATAGCTGATGTACAAGTTGCTGTCAAATAAATGTTTGTCGCTAGTCACAAAGGCTGATCATATTTTAAAGTCAAGATCTGATCACCACAGGAGGCCATCCTGGAGATGTTGTGAGCAGAAGGCCGCCAAAGAAGTCAGAGAAATGTGAGGGAGTCCTACAGTTTGAAGACAAGTTTAGTAGCGCAGCTAAAGGAGAAGACGTCTAAAGTTGAAGGAGAGTATGCTGGTATCAAATCTGTCATAGCTAATGTGCAAGTTGCTATCAAATAAATGTTTGTCGCTAGTCACAAAGGCTGATCATATTTGAAAGTAAAGATCTGATCGCCACAGGAGGCCGTCGAAAGAGGAGATGATCGCTGTCAATTAAGCTACTAAAGGAGATTGTGCCCAACTGCTAAAGCAAATGTGAAAAATGTCACTGCTAAGGAGACATGTGGAGTTGAAGTCATTGTTGTTGTTTACAAATAGATGATTGTTCTTAGCCGGAGGACCAATAAAGAGGAGCCGCTGAAGCTTGGCAATAAGTCGCTATCAAAAAGAAGATTATCGTTGTCAAAGGAGAAAGCAAAGCCACAACCCTATCTGTGCTTGGTGAATGAAGTCGCCAATTTGAGGAAAGTAGAGCATGGAGGCGCCGATCTAAATAAGGAGCTTGCAGAAAATTCAAAGAGTCAAAAATAACACAAGTCTGAAGACATTGTCAGAAATTTGATGGCAAGGAAAAACTCCGCAGCAGTTGAGGGGAGATTTGCAAAAGGCTTGCAGCCAAAAAGAACCTGTGGTAAGTCATTTTTTTTTTGGTATAGATTGGTCATTACCATTGTCAAAAGGAAAGGGGGTTGTAGACTAGAGATAGAGTCCAATGCAAGTGCCTACTGAAGATTGAAGATCTGGATGGAAGATCGCCAAAGCTGTAAATTGATAGAGTTGTAGTATGTTTTGCGGAGATTGGATAAGTATGTGTCTTGGCTGAGGGTCAAAATTGTGAAAAGCATTTCTAAAATCTGTAAAATGGATGTAAGAATGAAGAGTTGGTAAGTGAGGTGAGAAAATCAAGAGGATAGCAGATGTCTGTTATGAAAAGATAAATGAAGCCCTTAATGGATTTAAGGAACAAATATTGTTGAATGCCGCAGCATTTTGTTTTTGTATGTAAGCAATGTATGAGGTAAATGGAGCCCATTAAAATTAGGATCCGCGAGCACCCACAGAGTGACTCAATGGGAGGTGTTGATAAAACAAGTGAATCACGCTTGAACCTATGATGGATTGGTAACCAAGAGGGCCAGAGCTCGTGGTTAGAGCATCCTAATTGCAGCATGGGATTTCCTAGGTTCAATCGCTAGATCTAGAAGTTTTTAGATACCACAGCATCAGTGAAAGAGACATAATGTAATGAGAATTTGTGGTAGTTGTGATTAGAGGGGAGTGGTGGAGATTATAATCCCAACTACCCAGCGCTATATTTAAAACAGAAGTTTCTACATTGACTCTGCCACCGACCATTCTAGAGAGTTCTCACCGACCTGGCAATTTGCATATGAACATATTGTTTTGTATTCTAAAAAGCTCCAAGCCCTCTATAAATAGAGACAGATGTAATGAGGCTAATTGCTCCTAGCAGATTCCAGCTCCACAGAGCTGTTATAGGACATTAGTTTTAGTGTAAGAGCTGCAGCTCAGTAAATTAGTGTAATGTTTTGTTTTATTTAATATAAATTTGTCTCTATTTTGTTGCTTCCCCTGTTTTCAACACTGGTATTAGAGCGTATGGTAGACGATCCTAGAGATGTCGCGAGCAGAAGGTAGTAGCCAAGCTAGTAAAGGACTCTCGAAAGGAAAGGAGACCGTGACCCAACTAGGATAGGAGCCTGATCAGAGGGGTGGGATCTCAGCTTCATAAGCGAAGGATGAATAAAACCTGCACATAATTATGCATGGCTAGCTACAAAGGAGGCGGTATTTAAAGCATAACTTAAGGAGATAATTCTCAACGGCGGATACTAAGATCGCGAGCAACAGGGAAAATTAGAATGCGGGTTCCACACCATCATTAGCCATCTTTCTTTCGCCGAGCTCATAATGGCCTTCCCTCCACGGGGTCCCGACCACCTTCGCCTGCAGCAACTTAGCGGACTTCATCCATGAGGGATTTTCACTTCACAAGGCCATTGTGAGCTCGGCCGATAACGAACAGCGAACTACGAACCGCCTTTCGCAGTCATTTCTCCACATTCATAGTGGCAACCTCACCTCATGTGGAACCCGCCTTATGTCTTTCCGACGACGAATCAATTGACTTAGAGTCTCAATATTGGCGTCCTTATGGCCATCTCCAGCAGCAGCCAACAAACATTACCTGCCCACAGGAGATGGCTCGTCTTGCATTCTCTAGAGGAATGAATAGTAAGTTATGGGTGGGGCACATGAGGAGCAAACAACAAGTGGCAAAGCCTGAAAATATATAATCAAGATGGAGAATGTCGCAATACTATGAACCTCATATTATGTTAAAGGAGTGGACAGTTTTAAACCAGTAGCTTCGCCCCTGAGGCTATTGAAATAGGAAGGTCGATATTGTTATATTGTAAAGCGATCAATGTAAGGATGTAGGATGATTTTTTTTTGGCTCATCACTTGCAAATATGGACTGATAGAGACCTACATTATCATGAACAGCTAGATAAAGTGTAGTGCATCCTGCATATCCAACAAGGATGGTAAAACTAGTATCATTCAATTCATATGATCTTAGGGGTGGCATCCAAGGGTGCATGATGAGGAAGGTGCACTTGAAAGGGATCTGGATTTAAGGTTGGCTACTTACAGATCTTTCCCTTGTGTGTGTCGCTATGTGGGAAGCAGCCATTGAAAGTTCATTTCAGCATGACGTCCTCCTCCCGGCGGCCTGCGTCCGAGCTTCTGCAAGAGGCATTCACATTTGGAATCCCTGCCAACCCATAGAGCGGTCCGCAAGCTTGTAGAATGAGAGAGGGGCTATGTTGGTGGCCCAGGCTCTAAGCATAACGGGTAATTCTATCACCCTTGATGAAGTGAGCGATATCGATCAACAAATAGACCCGCAGAGATGCAAGAGTTCTTTGATATGGGTTGAAGGGTGGTTCATGAGTTTAAAACGCCACCATCATGCATTATTATTAACCCCTCATACAGCCCTATCAACATGGTAAAGTGCTACAATGATATATGGCATTGGGTAAATGTACGGTCGGTCACGTCAGAAGGGAGTTTGTTAAGGGAAAATAACTGGGGCAGACCCGCAAAGTCTTGAAGATGTGGGGGAAAATCCAAATGAAAACTAGGAAACTTGTCATAATACCTCAAACTATGAAGTGCCTTTCCACCAAGATTTGAATTTCTCTTATCATTTGGTTTCTTGAAGAATATGTAGTAATATGGCCATTTGGATTATAATTAAGCAATCATTTGAAATAAGCATTACACTAGCACCGTTTGACCATCTTTATAAGGGTCTCATATCATTATTAATATGGGTTTAATTCAATCTACTATTTTGTGCACATCTCCTATCAAAATAAAACCATCAAAGTAGATGCACCAAAGGGGGGTGTGTTCGTGAAGCCATGAACATGATCTAAAAGAGGATGCTTGTCAAAGGATGCTTACGGAACCTAGCGGAGATGTTGAATGCTAGGGATTGACTAGGCAATGTTTCCTAAATAGAGAACAACTTGTTGGGAAAGGACTAATAAACCAATGGCTCCCTATCGAACCAACAACAACATGCCAAAGGAAATCATAAAGTTGCGAACCAACGACAGCATGCCAAAGGAAGTCAGTGTCAAGAAAACAAAGGGTTGTCCACTAAAGTTAGAAAGCGGGGGATGTCATACTCTGCATCAAATGATCACGATCCATCAAGGGCTACCTCATCAAATCTCAGAGGTAGCTAATCAATTCAACAATGATGCAAACTTGCAAACAAAGTGCATTTGATTAGCAAAAGGATGCAACAAACACATCAATAAGGGTGCAACCTTTGAATAGTTTCAGCTATAGTAAAAAAAGGGCAATCAGCTATAGGACAACAATGCTATAGTGACGGGGCACTAAAAGACAAAATAAGGAAAAGACAAAATGATCTATTTTAAATTGTCATATATTAGGGGTAGATAAAACCCTAATGTAAAGCAAATCTAAGCCACATAATGCAAATTAATCCTAGCCATTTATTTGAGCTTTGGAAAACTATAAATAGGGGCTTGCCCCTCATTTGTAAAGGGTTGGAGAGCTAGTGTAAAAGCATTCTAGAGAAATAGAAAAAAACATTGCATGATTTATGGGTGTTTCTTTTGAGTTTTCTCATTATGTGTGCATGGTTCTACTTCCGTGTTAGTTTTAGTTGTTAATTTCTTGAGTGGAAGTGATAATGGTGTTTTTTGTTATAGTATTTGATAAATTTTCATCTCATGCTTTTTGTGGTTTGTTGATGATAAATCACTTTGTAAAGCTAATCTGAGCTTCCTTACTTCATTTTTGCAACTTAGTTCAATTGCATGTTCATGATGTGTGTGTGCAATCTGAAAATCTGCAATCCTTAGGAGATTGAACTAGTTTTATGTAACTGTAGGTTCCTCTTGGCCAAGCAAAACATAGTTTAGGAAGTTTGTCTACTATAGTAGCCTCCAAGATTATTGTTCATTCATAGCTTCAGGTCTAGGAACTTCTCCCTTAGGCCCTTTTTCTTTTTTTTATAGTAACCTTGGATAAGTTTTATTGCACATTATAAAGCAAAATCTGATGATGGAATAGGAGTTCTAGACTAATGTTTTGAACCTGCAGCAGCTAATCAACAATTTCTACACCTTAAGAACTCCATTTGCAAACCCAACTTCCCATGCTTTGTAACTCATCAGTAAGTCCACCATGTGATTACTAGCGCAACACATCAACTAACTGAGATATTCCAAGCACCGTCATGACCTGACACCTGAGAGACCTTGGGGTAGTAATTTGTAACTTGTTTGCAGATTTATACCTTTCAAGAGAGGTAGTGCACTTGTGCACTACCTATGTTGAGAAGGTGCAAAAACACCCATCAATAGAATTGGCGCTAGAAGGAGAGTGGAATCAAGACATGGTTGAACAGAGACATTGCTACATTTATTCCATGCCCTTCTCCTCCTAGCACCCATCAATAGAATTGGTGCTAGAGGGAGGGTTGAATCAAGACATGGTTGAACAAAGAAATTGCTACATTTATTACATGCCCTTCTCCTCCTAGCACCCATCAACAAAACTGGTGCTAGGAGGGCTAAATCAAGATATGGTTGAATAAAGAAATTGCTACATTTATTCCATTCCCTTCTCCTCCTAGCTACAAAGCTGAAGGTTGGAAGTTGAAAAAAGCACTTTCAAGTAAAAATCTTAGATAAGGAGATCTCTTTAAATGCTAGAATTTTAAAATCAAAAAAAAAAAAAGGAAAACAAAATTGAGCTGAGATGGAGCAACATTTGCAAATCAACATCACTCAGCTACATGAAAATTTGAATAGAAGATTGAGGAGACCATTGCAACAATTTGCATTGGAAGATAAGTGTAGAATCCATTGCACTCACCAATATAATGTATTGGGATATCTAACTTTCTTGACTAGAATTGAAAGAGTCTTGTAAGGAGAAATGCCCTTTTGGGAAATATATCAACCCTTGGCTCTTGCAGACTAGAAGAGGAAATGATTACCATGGCAACTAAGGCATTCAAGGAGCTGATCCAAGAATGTTTGGGCAATGAAGATGGACCAAGATTGGAGGAGGTATTGACATCTAGTTGGTGCAGATTCCACAATGCACTACATATAGAATTTACTTGCCCATCATGTGCAAGCATCATCACTCATGTCAAGGGTTGTTTGAACAAGTCGGAGCAGCCAACTCCCAATGAAGAGAATCCATCCCGTGAGGTGGGAAAACTGTCAACATTTGGAGGACAACATAGGGAAGATGAACAAAGAAGACCCAAAGGAGATAGCACTAGGACAACAAACACTAAAGCTTGAAGTCAAGAGGAAGAAGTTGATTTCCCTGGGTTAGCAAGAAGACTTGATGAAAATTAAACTAGGGAGGAAGTGTAAGGCCTTTCTTCCATTGAAAAAGGGAAGCCCTCCAATTAGGGAGAAGAACCGTTGGTAATTGAAGATGAATCAACAAAGTTTGCAGCAGTATGTGCTGAGGCAGCCCATGAAGATGTTGAAAATCAAAAAGAGGTAGAGGCTGATAGTCTTGGGACAGCCAAAAACGATGATGAAGGCATAAGTGAAATCATATTAGAGGACCTCTCCTTCATGAATGACAGCGACCAAGCATCCGAAAATGAAGATTTGGAGGAGTGGGAACAATCAAATTCCATGGTTTTCTACTAGCAAACTTCCTTCCCAAGTGACGATGAGGATCTGATAGTGGAGAGATATAGTCAACTTGTCTCAAGACTCTCAAAGGACTGGTCAGAACTCAGACATCAAGTGGATTTAGAGGTATTGTTGCTACCAAATTGGTGCAAACTCCATTATTCATCACACTCAGAGTTCACATGCGAACTATGCCAAGGGGCCATTGAACAAGTGGGACAGCCAAGTGCACCACCTCCTACAGTTACTTCAATAACCGGACTAGAGGACCAAGAACTGGAACCAAGTGATGACTTAGCTGAAGGAAACCCTCATGAGGATGTTGGGACAACAATGTAGTCTTGTTCCCCTAAATGATGAAGTAGAATACACAGGAATGTTGTCCTTAGATCATCGAGAACCTTTTCCTTTTGAAAAGCATTCATACACCATGCATGATGGGATCTATGGGTAATCCTTGGAGAGAAACAATGCATGGGATTTCGGTCCCCTTAGGGAGGGGCAATTAATTGACATCTTCATTCCATCCGGAGCTACACTCTAGATGCATACCAATAATGAGAATGAGTACATTTCAAAAGATGGGAGTGATGAAGACCTGCTACCTGAACCTCCAAACAGTGAAATTTTTGATCCTCCAGAATGGGAGAGGAACTCCTCCATCTACAATGATAGTGAACAGGAAGAAATGAGTGAACATCGTGATGAAATACATGGACTGCAAAGAGAAGAAGATAGAGGCGTGGGTGTTTTGATGGCTGCCAACAAGTATGACATACCTGGCTGACCACAAGATGCAACTTGGAGTTTTGTCACCTTAATTATTGATGGTCCTCCTTCACATTTAGGGGGCTATAATAGGACACGTTTGTGCATGTTATCTTCGTATGACATTGGAAATCATAAAAATAAGGTCAATACCCAAGGAAGGAAATGGGACAACATGCTACCCCTTGAGGACAACAATCACAAAGAGGTCAGGACTCTAGAAAATCAGGAAGATGAAATGCACTTCCTCGAAGAGCTGCCAGTAGAGGCTACAGATCCCACACAAGGTTTGGAAGAGATAATTGTTGCCCCGTCCTCCCAGTCCTATCCATACCCAAGATAAAAAATGTTGTACCCTCCACTGTGCCCACCTAAGGTTGTCGATGCAACGATCGACGATGCAGTGCTCACTCTTGACATCCAGTTCTATCCTTCCTTGCTCGTATTAATTTTCATAGCTGTATTTATCATTTTAATTATGGGAATGAGGGAAGGAAAATTTTCTTATGGATCGACCATGTGTTCAATGAATCACCTCAATTGTTGGTTTTTCCTGAATGTGATTAAATTTGAATGTTGCAATGTTGAATTTCTTTTTTCTGAATATAAAGATGAATCTGCATGGTTAAGAACTATAAGTACTTCCTATTTACTTGTGCATGCATTACAAGACCCAATAGGCATGAACATTAGTTCGCCTTACCTGAATTTAGTTATTTGTAAATATCTTTGTACATAGTTTGTTTTACGTAGTGTAGGTTTCATGTACATACCTTGGTTTAGTGTATATATGTCGCTTTCCTACTTTCATTAGGTTAGTTGGTTTGTTGTAGGTTAGGTTTTCTTTAGATTAGTTTCTTTGCTATTTGTTTTTGCTTTGCTGCTTTGGTTAGAATAGGTGTTTTTCTTTTGTTCACTTTCGTTTTGTTGACGTTTTTCTGCCGCTTTGTTGCTGCTTTGCTTGGGGTCCCTTTACTTTTAGTTAGGCACATCTATGGGCACAACAACCATTTTTTATTTCTTAGGGTTGTTTTATGTATTTCTTTTGTAAACTCTAATCAAGCTTTCAGAGTGGATGGTGAGGATCTTCTGTTAGTGACAAGTGACCTGAATGTTTAGTCTGAGGGGGATAAGTCATTGGTTGGTCTGACTTCGATGTATTCTGAAATCTTATATTTCTTACACATCTTAAGAATCTGATGGTCACTGTAGGTCCTTTTGCAAAGTCTAGTTAAGTGAAAAATCTAAAATTCTGCTTCAGCACCACTATGATTCTCAACCCTAGGCATGAGCTTCATTGCTTGTGGGTTGAAGTGAAAAGAATGAAAAAGAGAAAATCAAAAGAAAATAAAAAAATAAAAAACATTGAAAATTAACAAAAATAAATTCAACTTTTTAGGGGGATTCGAGCAACTCTACCAGGGCTATGGATGCCTAGCTGGCAGTAGAGCAATATTTGGGAGAATCACAGCAACAACCTCGTCGAGCCTATGGACGCCTGATTGGCAGTGAGCAATCTCTCAGATGCTTTTGGAGTTAGAATAAATTATGTAGCTTAACTTGATGGAGTTTGGGTTCCTGTAGCAACTAAAGGATTGGAATTAACACATATCCACACACTTGGATTTTCAATATACTAAAGGTTGGGTTGACTAGTGGTTTTGGTCCTTCAGTTGAGCGTTTGGTTTGTTTTCCCTAGCGTAAAGATCAAAACCATATATTCTAGGTTCATGATTTCAATTTGTCATCAAAATGCTCTAGAGCATTTCCCCGACGAGTCACCATTTTTTGTGCATGTTTTGCACAATTGCCCCGCTAAAGGCATGGACCCCCTCTTTTCGCTCCCGATGGGTTGCTTTGCTCTTTTCTTGCTTTGTGCACCACCTATTTCCTAGTCCAAGTTGGTCATGAGCATAAAAACAATCAGTTTCATGTTGGCTGAATTCATCCAACTAGGTTTCACCAAGTCATTCACCCCTTGCAAGCTGGCTCCTATGAGCTTCCCTTAGCTTTTCACCTAGCATCTATAGACCTTTGTGGACCCATGCTTGCGAGTTTCCTCTTTTTGTTCATCATTGCACTCCACCTTTTGTTTGCGGCCAAGCCCTGGCATCCGCTCACGTGGTGGACCCCGCATTCATCCTCGCCACTCCGCCCTTCATTCTCCACAGACTCGCGACCGTGGGTCGCCCTATGCAGATCTCCATTCCACTTCGCCACTACAACATGGTCGTGCTTCAACTGCCACCCGCATGGTGGGTTCCACATTTGGCCCTATCATCTCTGTCTTTGCCTATGATGCTAGTCAACCGACCCGTTGCTTGAAAATTTCCTAAGTCTAAACTTTTGTGGGTCTTTGCGTATTACTTGCCCAAACCCAACCTGTATCATCTAAACGGCTAGGCTCTCACGTCGCCCTGCCATGCGGGACCCGGTTATACTTTTTCCTCACAATGAAACCTGAAGTCTACGGGTAGATTCTCGAGTCAAAGCTTGTTGGCGGGTCTGCCCTTAAGGGTTGTCACCTGCGGGATGCCATCACCTTGGCACTGTTTCCAAATGGCCACCCTTCACTGCCTCTCCACGTTGCAGGCTCGTAATCCACCAACGTCATCATTCAAATGCAGGCTTCCCCAGGATAGTCTTCATCTCGCCATCTCAAAACAAAGATCATAAACGGCCCTGTCGAGATGTCTTCCCGCACACTTATCCCCACAAAATCCCTTCATGCAGAACCCACATTACGAGCCTCTCCATGTCCTTCACCGTACCCTTGGCGGCAACCCTTAAGCAACGTCTCACATTCTCTAGCCCACATTGGACACTGAATATGTGGATCTCGTTACCCGTATGGACATTTCATTAGGCATGGAGGTTTCAACCCTCGCTTTCCACATTTCTATGCCCTATAAGATCATTACTCAATGATGCTGCTATTTCTTGCATCAAAGCGCAACCATTACTCTGGTTCAGTGATCCTCATACAGACAAAATACAGTAAGCACTCGAAGGCGGATGATTCATGTTATGGGATGACTCTATAACTCATCGATCTTTTGTATCAACTGCATGGATGTTCGAATAAGACCTTGATTGCCCAAAGACTCAGATCAATGAAGATATCTCAATATGCGGTTTAGGCGAGGGAGGTGAACAGGGCCGATGGATAATCATGCTAGATAATTGGACAAATATCGTGAAGGAGGGTGATGTACAGTTGCACAGGATCCTCACCTTGATTTAAGCATTGTCACATTCATTTGGTCATGCAACCATGGGACTCACGGATCCCGCAATGACGGTAGTCATTTCCGTTGCCGTTGTTTTAGCGGCTTTCCCATGTCGTCCTCTCGCGTGCCTCCACCCACACTCCTCCTACGTGGTGCTACTTCACTGCATACAAACATATGGCCATGAGCATATTAACAGATATGCAGCATATCATCGCCTACCTCCAAACCACCAGGTCCTTCAATATTAAGGATAGCCCCTCGTCGAAGTTATATGAGCCATGTCATTTGATAGGGAGAGCTTTATGGTTCATGCCCGGCTACCTCGAAAGATACTCATCGTAATGAATTCTTTGAATCATGTGAAGTGATGATGAGGTGGTCAAGATGATGCACGCCTTCAGGAACATTGACAATACCTCCTCAGGGCTCTATATATTCAAAATTCACTACGTGATCGTTGAGTGAGTATTTCCTGATATGTTAATCTTCATTTTGGCGAAAGGAATAATTTTTCTTAACCTTTGTTACTCCTCTGTGTAACGTCTAAAAGATAGCATCGCTCCAATTCGAGGATGAAGGTTGCAAATACAAGGAGTGTAGAGTTAGAACGAAGCAATATATACCCTATAGGTTTCTGTGATGTTGCCACTATGGTCAAATCGATCGTTCAAATGGATTACCTTTAAATTGAATTCTGGAAACATGCTTGCAGGCTCAACTGGGTGGGAATCTATTTTCCTTTGGCCGTTGTGCTAACAGCATTCCCTCCGTTGTGTCCCACAGCCTGTGGCCCGACGGAAATTGTATGGGCGGAACCCACAACTCTCATCGCTGTGGAGGTCATCTCATCCTAGGATGTTCTTCACACGGCTTGATCACATTATGTTTCCACACTGGATGTTCGCATTCCTGATAGATGTAGGGGGGGACTAAATTTTCCATGACAAGGCTATGAAATAATGGACAATTGGTTGTGGACAACTTCACCATACTCATTACTCTGATAAAACAAGATAACGCTTTGATCGATGATTTTGGCCTCATAGTGAGTAAATATCGAAGTGGACGAATGAAATGACACAAAGAAGCTAAGGTGTACTCGGTATGATCGACAGCCATCTCTCGTGCGGGTTCCGTACCAAACAGCACTGTCATTTCCTTGACTATGGACGGCGATGGTTTAGTAACAGCCACCCGCGTTCCCATGCAAGGCAGGAATTGTGTGCATGGGTCCCGCATCCTTGAGGGACGATCGCTTCTGCCGTGATAAAAATGGCATTCCCACGTCGTCTTCCTGTCACCTATTCCCGCAACTTCTCAACGGCCACCTCATGTGCGGGGTCTGCTTCTCATTTCAACATTCAAGCAACTTTCTTTTGAAATTACCACCTCAGGTCCTTAGAATGGTAATCATTGTTCAAACTTCCAACAAGTGCTCAATGAACGTCGCCCAAAGTCGTTATTAAGAGAAATGAGTGAGCGATCTGGTATTCGAGGATAGGGCAGTAGCCAAGCGAGTAAAGGACTCTCACAAGGAAAGGAGACTGTGACCCATCTAGGATGGGAGCCTAATCGGAGGGGTGGAATCTCGACTTCATAATTCAAAGGATGAATAAAACCCGCATATAATCATGCATTGCTAGCTACAAAGGAGGTAGTATTTAAAGCATAACTTAACATGACAATTCTCAATGGTGGATACTAAGATCGCGGGCAACAGGGAAGATGAGAATGCGGGTTCCGCACCATCATTGTAGGAAATAGGCAGAGGCAAATAAATATATAAAACAGGGGAGAGGACAGAGCAGACTAAATTGTAGGAAACAGGGGAACAGGGGAGGATAATGGAGAAGCACAAAAACATATTTCAAATCATTCTTTTAAACACCATTACAATGCATTCATACATAAACAGTTACAGACATCTTCTGAGCTGCTGCTCATTCAACCATATTGACATTACATTCATCAGACTACTGCTCATTGACAAACACCATTAATTCCTTACATCTTGCATTTAACAAGGGGTGGTTTCAGATGACCACAAACTAACAGCTCTGATACCACTTTGTAGTGGACAGAGGAAGCAATTCCATTGCTTGCTTCAAAATGATTTACATCGGTCCTTTATATAGAGGACTCTAGCGATATTTAGAAAATTCTAGAAGAGTCTAACTGAGCCGACATAATGAAGTTTCTAGAACTTATCACCTAGCTGGTAGAAATTACCAGAACCTTCTAACAATCATTAGCTATCTTTCTTTTTCCAAGCTCACAATGGCCTTCCCTCTGCGGCATCTCGACTACCTTCGCCCGCAGCCACTCAGCGGACTTCATCCATAAGGGATCCGCACTTCATTCGGCCATTGTGAGCTCAACCGATAACGAACAGTGAACTAAGAACCTCCTTTCGTAGTCATTTCTCCACATTCATAGTGGCAACCTCACCTCAGGCGAAACCCACCATATATCTTTCCGGCGATGAATCAATTGACTTAGAGTCTCCATACTGGCGTCCTTATGGGAATCTCCCGTAGCGGCTAACTGACATTACCTGCCAACAGGAGATGGCTCATCTTGCTTTCTCTGGAGGCATGAATAGTAAGTTATGGGTGGGGCACGTGAGGAGAAAATAGCAAGTGGCAAAGCCTGAAAATATATAATCAAGATGGAGAATGCCGCAATACTATGAACCTCAGATTATGTTAAAGGACTGAACCGTTTTAAACCAGTGGCTTCACCCCTGAGGCTATTGAAACAGGAAGGTCGATATTGTTATCTTGTAAAGCGATCAATGTAAGGATGCGGAATGATTTGTTTTTGGCTCACCACTTGCAAATATGGATTGTTAGAGACCCACGTTATCATGAATAGCTAGATAAAGCGTAGTGCATCCCGCATAACCAATAGTGATGATAAAACTAATATCATGCAATTCATGTGATCTTAGGGGTGGCGTCCAAGGGTGCGTGATGAGGAAGGTGCACTCAGAAGGGTTATAGATTTAAGGTTGGTTGCTTACGGATCTTTCCCTAGCAGGTGTCGCTACGTGGGAAGCGGTCGTTGAAAGGCCATTTTGGCACGGCGTCCTCCTCCCGGCAGCCTGCGTCCCATCCTCCACAAGAGGCATTGACATTTGGAATCCCCGCCAACCCACAAAGTGGTCTACGATCTTGGAGAATGAGAGAGGGCCTACATTGGTGGCCCGGGCTCTGAGCATAACAGGTAATTCTATCACCCTTGATGAAGTGAGTGATATCGATCAACAAACAAACCTACAAAGATGAAAGAGTTCTTTGATATGGGTTGAATGGTGGTTCATGAGTTAATGAAAATGCCACCATCATGCATTATTATTAACCACTCATATAGCCCTAACAACATGGTAAATTTCTACAATGACATATGGTGTTGGGTAAATGTACGGTCGGTTATGTCGAAGGGAGTCTATTAAGGGAAAATAACTGGGGAAGACCTGCAAAGTCTTGAAGATGTGGGAGAAAATCCAAATTTAAACTAGGACACTTGTCATAATACCTCAAACTATGAAATGCCTTTCCACCAAGATTTGAATTTCTCTTATCATTTGGTTTCTTGAAGAATATGCAGTAATATGGCCATTTGGATTATAATTAAGCAATCATTTGAAATAAGCATTACATGAGCACCACTTGACCAACTTTATAAGGGTCTCATATCATTATTAATATGGGTTTAATTCAATCTATTGTTTTGTGTAGGTCTCTAGTCACAAAATAAAACCATCAAAGTAGATGCACCAAAGAGGGGGGTGTTCGTGAAGCCATGAACATGATCTAAAAGAGGATGCTTGTCAAAGGATGCTTACAAAACCTAGTGGAGATGTTGAATGCTAGGGATTGCCTAGGAAATGTTGCAAATGAAGTGCATTTGATTAGCTAAAGGATGCAACAAACACATCAATAAGGGTGCAGCCTTTGAACATTTTCAGCTACAACAAAAAAAGGGCAATCGGCTACAGGATAAAAGTACTATAGTGATGGGGCACTAAAAGACAAAATAGGGAAAAGACAAAAGACTGTATTTTAAATTGTCATATATTGGGGGGTAAGTAAAACCCTAATGTAAAGAAAATCTAAGCCACACAATACAAATTAATCCTAGCCATTCATTTGGGTTGTGAAAAACTATAAATAGGGGCTTGCCCTTCAATTGTAAAGGGTTGGAGAGCTAGTGTAAAAGCATTCTGCAACAATAGAAAGCAACATTGCATGATTTATGGGTGTTTCTTTTGAGTTTTATCATTATGTGTGCATGGTTCTACTTCCATGTTAGTTTTAGTTGTTAGTTTCTTGAATGGAAGTGATAATGGTGTTTGTTGTTATAATATTTGATGAATTTCTAGCTCATGTTTTTTGTGTTTATTTGATGATGAATCACTTTGTAAAGCTAGTATAATTTTCCTTACTCCATTGTTACAACTTATTTAAATTGCATGTTCATGATGTGTGTGTGCAATCTAAAAATCTCCAATGCTTGGGAGATTGCACTGGTTTTGTGTAACTGTAGGTTCCTCTTGGCCAAGCAAAACATAATTTAGGAAATTTTTCTACTATAGTAGCCTCCACGATTATTGTTCATTCATAGCTTTAGGTATAGGAACTTCTCCCTTTCCATGCCCTTTTTTGTTTTTTTTATAGTAACCTAGGACAAAGTTCATTGCACATTGTAAAGCCAAATTTGATGATGGAATAGGAGTTCTAGACTACTGTTTTGAACCTACAGCAACTAAACAACAATTTCTACACCTTAAGAACTCCATTTGCAAACCCAACTTCCCACGCTTTGTAAGTCTTCCCTGCGATTACCAACACAACTCATCAACCAATTGAGATATTCCAAGCACTGTCATGACCTGACACCCAAGAGACCTTGGGGTAGTAATTTGTAACTTGTTTACAGATTTCTACCTTTCAAGAGATGTAGTACACTTGTACACTTCCTATGTTGAGAAGGTTCAAAAACACCCATCAATAATGCAAAGATCCCTCAAAACATGTGGTTGTGAACTTCAATAACCTCCCAATGAAATATAGTTTACAAATGGCTGATAAGAGATTGCAAACAAGTCCAAGGATAGAGAAAGAAAGATCCCAAAATAATGTTGAATTATATTTATATATATATGATTCATACATGATCAATTAAATCCCACTAAGCTAAGTACATATCATGGAATGAAGAGAACATGATACACAGCTGTGAATTATGGAAATGGAATTTGCATGTACACTAATCAATATGAAGTAATGTTTAACAACACAAAGGACTAGAAGAACCTTTGTAGAAACTTTGCCAAATATGAGAGGTGTTGGTAAAGGTTCAGAAAGTACTTACCAGTACTGCTCCAATTGATTCTCATCCTCTATTGAATTTTCTTGCAGGAGCTGCAGCGCAGAGACCAATTGAATTGATGATAACAATAATGAAATGACTTTGAATATTCACTTATACAATCTCATTGCAAAAGTCCAGAAATAGGTCTTAAGGAAGAACTTCCCGGGGTGACCATAATTTTGAACCACCAATGACATTTGACAATTCTTCTCTGCCAATGCTAAAAGGAGTGCTTTGAAAAGATGGCATAGATAAATGTAAGCAATAGAACCATTTTTCAAAATACCTCAATGCCAAGCTATACATAGAACATTGTAGAGGTATATAACAGAAAACACCCAATGACACGTATAAAATGTATTTGTCGCAAGACAAGCAGAGAAAAGGAATGTATTGTGGAATATTTTTAACATTTTTAAGAAAATAGAATTAGCAGGTGTAAGCCAATTTCCCCAACTATTGACATCATCCACTTAATGCATTTAAAGGTGTTGGCACAAATTGTAAGCTTAAACTAAGGCTCATACAATCCCAAATAAAGGTTTTTTAGAAGCCACCCACAAAAAATTAAAATGACCAAACCAGAGTCAAGGACAATACCATGTACAGGAAAATGTCTTCAATTCTATTATATCTAAGATGATGAGAATGACAGTCAAATATTTAGTGAACACATGAATGTTCCATAGAATAGGAGTAATGATGCCAAGAAAATAAAAATCATTCTAATTATGTCCTTTGGTCAATATAATGGTACCACACAGTGACACCACATACCACCCCTGCCCTTGTCCACCTAGGCCCAACATATATGGCTATCACAGTCAACTAATGTGAATTCATCCATATACAACTTGATGTGCTAAGTAGAAAATAAAAAAATGATAGCCTAGAGAGACTTTTTAATAAAAGATATTGCATGACATATGCCAATATCTTAGAGATACAAGCCTATTAATATTCCTAGTCACTTATATAGCCTCACCCTGGTATTCAAAGATCACTTACATCCTATTTTGAGAACAAACTCACACGAACAAGCTTACAATTCCTTCATAGATTGATTGACAGTATAAGGGTGTTGGAAATATTAAATATTCTAACTGAGCCTATTCTCATGTCAAACTCCCCAACTATTTACCTACCTGTCAGGAGTTTTCAATGACAATTTCTGTTTTGGGGATTTTCATCCCTGTCTTGCTCTTGACTGCACATAATTTATTGTAGTAGGAAATTTTGAATTTCCAAAATTAACTGTGGTAGGTAAGTTTGAATTTTGAGAGGGAATTTTTTGAATGAAGACAAATAAAAGGAATGTAATAGTTATAATATAGAGCAATTAGTTAGTGACAAAAGAATTTGCAAGTGATTTGCAAAAGGTGAAGATACAACAACAATAGAGAATGTTTTGTGGAAGGAGCAGCAAATAACTCTAAACTATTCAATGTTTACAGGGAGCAGCAGATAGCTCTAGATAGCTACAGATTAGTTGCAGTGGTTGTAGGGAGGGGGAGACAGCTCCAGATCATTCAGTGTAAGAGGAAGAACAAAGAGCTCTTAGAAGCTCCTAATTGTTTTGAGTTTGTGGGTGCAACTCCAAATTGTTGTAAGTTAAATTTGTTATTCATAGTTTGTAGTTTCAAGTTTGAAATCATTTTGTAAATGTTATTTTCTCTAAGTTAATAGAAGAAGAAAATTTGCATGCGTAGCTATGTGTCTCCAATCTATTTTTGTTTTATTATTCCACATTTAAGTTTGGTATTCCCCTATTGTTTAGGGAAATAGAGCAACAACTTTGTGTGCATTTTATTTGAATTTCTCACATGGTATCAAAGGTAGAAGGCCCTAAGTCTTGAATGAGTTGGGAATTTTTTTTTTTGGGTGTTTCAATTTTGTTTCTTGTTGGAGACATGGCTAGAGATGAGAGTAAGAGTTGACAGCAGCCACCACCATTCAATGGACAAAATTATGATGTTTGGGAAAATAAAATGAATACCATAATGGTTGAAAATGATTTGTGGGAGTTCTTGATCAAAGGATTTAATGATGTGATTGATCCAACAACGTATGCAATCCTCACAAACAACCAGAAGACCTTGTTGAAGGAGGAAAGGAGGAAAGATGCAAAAGCATCAATTAAGTCTGATTGAAGTAGCCTTGACAGAGGCCATTTTTCCTAGAATAGCAGTAGCTAACTATGCAAAGGAAGCTTGGAAAATCCTCCAAACTAGTTACAAAGGGACTAATAAAGTCATATTGGTGAAGCTCCAAATGCTTCAAAGAGATTTTGAGACTCTCCAAATGAAGGACAGTTAGTCTATCTTAGAATTTCACATAAGAATCTCAGGTTTCATAAACCATTTGAGGGTGAATGGAGAAGTCATGGAAGACTAAAGGATTGTGGGGAAAAACCTCAAAATTTCACCCCCAAAGTTTGATCCAGTTGTGATTTCCTTTGAAGAGGAAAAAGACCTCTCAACATTGTCTATTGATGAGTCGATGGGTTCTCTGCAAACCCATGAGTAGCACCTAAATAGGTCTGCAAGTTCTTCCCATGAGTAAGCTTTCAAAGCTCAATCCAATGCAAGATGCAGGGGAGAGGTAGAAACAACTTCAGATGTTGTAGAGGTAGATCTAGATAGGGTAGTTTTGGAGAAGATAGCTCAGCATGAGCACACAGCCAAGAGGGAGCAAGCAGCTCTCATTCCAACTCCAAACAAGCAAAGAAGAACAACTCAAGTCAGAATTCTGACAAGAGTAATATTGAATGTTATTATTACCATAAGTTTGGCCATTATGTAAGCGAGTGTTGGAAAAAATAGCATGATTAGTCCAAGAAAAGTACAAATGTGGCTAACAAAAAAGTGGTTGAAGGTAATCAACAAAAGGCCTTCATCATGTGCAACATTGCTAAGTAAGGCATTGATGAGGTATGGTTTTTAGATAGTGGCTGTAGTGCAACCACATGAGTGGTAATGAAAGTCTATTTTCTTTCATTGATAAGAATGTTAAATCTGAAAAAAAAAATGAGGAACAATGAAATAGTTCCAGTTGTGGGAAAAGGGTCTATTTTGTTTCGCGCCAAGCAAGGTGAGAATAAGGAGATTGATGATTTTTATTTTTCCCTAGTATAAAGTACAATCTCATGAGTATTGGACAACTAATCCAAAAAGGATACAAAGTGTTGATGGAAAAGGGTGAATGCATCATTAATGAGAAGGATGGAAGCAAGAAAATAGTTGCAGCAGTGCCAATGACGAAAAATAGAATGTTTCCATTGAGGTTGGATAGGTGTTTCTCAGCTCAGTCCACGGTTGTAGGAAAATGTACAGCAGTACAGCAGCAAGCAACCTTCAAGGCAGTCATTCAAGACCCTTCCAAGCTTTGGCATCTCACGTATGGACGCTTAGGCTATGTTGGTTTGAATATTTGTTAAAGAAGGTTATGGTTGGAGGTTTACCATCCATAGTATAATCTAGTGGTAGATGTGAAGCCTAGATTTTAGGCAAGCAACATAGGTATCCCTTTCAATCAGGCAATTCTAGAAGGGCAAGTGCACAATTGGAGTTGGTGCACACTGCTTTGTGTGGCCCTATGCAAACAATTTCTATTGGTAAGAGATAATATTTTATGACCTTTATAGATGATTACAGCCGTAAAACATGGGTTTATTTTCTATAGCATAAATCTGAAGCATTTGACAAGTTTGTAGTTGAACCAAAGATTTTTGGGTATATAGGGGGCTCTCTTACATTTCTAGGGTTTAGCACTTAAAAGGAGAGAGGTATACCAAAAACCTTAATGGATCACTCAAGAATATTGTAAATATGATTAAAATGTGTCTAAATAGAATTTCCTAGATGCAAAGAATGGATAAAAGAGATTAACTACTAAATGTAAACTAAGAAAATGCACTTTGTTTGAAAACACACTATGATATACAAAATGAACTAAAAATGTAAACAAACAATAACAGAAATTAATTAAACTGAAGAGGTGCACCTAGAAATTAGAAAGTGATGGAGAGGAGCTCTAGAATCCTATAGAAATACATATTGAAGCTTATTGGGACACTTACGCCAAGTTGGGCAACTTAGTCCTATTTCAGGGAAATTTTGACGAAACAGGTTTCAGACAAAAGGGTACCCAAAACTGTAGAAACCACTTTTCAGGCTTGGAAGTGGGACTAATTCACCACTGATGGTGATTAAGTCTACTTACAAATCTCAAGAAATTCAAAGGTGCAATCTGTAGCTCCCAACCTACACTTCAGTTCTTGATAGGTTTCTAGATCTGAATCTACAGAATATGACCTGTAGATGTTCTCCAAGCTTCTTTTAGGGCTTTGACCACTTTGAATGAATTTGATAAATTGTTGACACCTTTTCACACCTTTCTCTTTGACAAATCTACACACAAGACCAAACCCTTGAAGTAGAAATCTGAAGATATGCAAGTGATAACTCCAATATGCTTGAAAATACTTAGAATGCTTGATAAAATGATTAGGAATGATTGCTTGAATGCTTAAATGATTAAGAAAATTTGAGAAGATTAAGGAGATGAAAATGAGAGGAAAAACCCTATATTTATACATGATTATACAAAATTTCTTGAAAATACCACATCACAAGCTAACCTCAAGTCTTAGAAAATAATATCCCTCTAGAATTTTGAAATAATTTTGATTTTTGAGCCAAGTGGGACTAATTCGCCCCTGGGGGCGACTTGGTCCCACTAGGAATTTTAAGTGGGTGTCAAGAATTAAAGTGTATTAAATGATGTTTAATGGGATTATTCTCAAAAATACACTTAAGTAAGGCATGTAGTCATATAATGGGGCCATTTAAAGCATAAGAAAGGTATAATTATTAATGAAAATTCTAGAAAAGTGTGAAAGTTTGTTACAACACTTTACAACACTTTGAAATAAGACTTGGTAAATGATAAAAAATAAATTATTTAAGTGAATTATAATAATAAGATCCTAGAAAAGTGTGAAAATATATTGCAACACTTCACAACACTTTTACAAGGCATCATAAAGTTCTTAATGATTCACAAGGACCCAAAACCTAATGTGAATGTGTTGACCACATTACAAAATTAAATCAAGGAAAACTAGGCCAAGATCCATAAGAAAGACCCAAATGAGCATGAAAATTTTCAAAGATACATTTTTCTATGCTGCAGTAGTTTTTAAAGCCCAAGCTGAAAAGGAAAGTGGACATTTCATCAAGGTCCTAAGGTCAGATCGAGGGGGAGAGTATACCTCCAATCAATTTGTGAATTTTTACAAGCAACATGGCATTAAAAAGGAGCTAACAATAGCCTATAATCCACAGCAAAATGGAGTGGCTGAGAGGAAAAACATAACCATTGTGGAGATGGAAAGAAAGAGACTCTAAGATGAATATTGGGGTGAAGTTGTAGCAATAGTAGTTTATTTGATAAATAGAAGTCCTACAAAGGTAGTTTTTGACAAGATTCCACAAGAGGCATGGACAAAACGTAAGTGGAAGGTTGGGCACTTGAGAGTGTTAGGGTGTGTGGCATATGCACTTGTGCCAAAAGAGAAGAGGAAAAAGTTGGATGACAAGGGTGAGAAGTGCATCTTCACTGGCTACAATGAAGAGTCCAAAGCCTATAGATTGTATAATCTAGTCACCAAGAAAATTGTCATTAGCAGAGACATGGAGTTCTTAGAGGATGAGTCATGGCAAGGCCTAACAGGTTCTAACAACTCTCAATAGCTCCCGAAAAATCCGAGTGAAGAAAAAGAATAGGAAGAGCAATAAGATGAGTTTGCAGTCACTCCCACTAGCTCCAGACCAACTACAAATTGCTTTGGACCACTCTAGACCAGCTCTAGCCAACTCTAGACCACTGCACAATCACATGAAAAGAGCTTCAGATAGCTCTGGATAGGGTCTGCTTAGCAAAGCAACAACAATAGTGAAAATTCAGACCCCACTCTCACCTCCCTAATGCTAAGGAAGACCAAGAGTCTAAAGGAGATCTACCAAAATGAAAGGTATTATGAAGAATTTGATGAGAGTGTGAATTTCACATTATTTTCTCATAGTGATCCAATTTATTTTGAGGATGTTGTGAAAGAAAATAAATGGTGTGAAGCCATGGATGAGGAGATAGATGTAATAGAGAGGAATAGAATATGGGAGCTAACTTATTTTCCTCCCAACAAGCAAGTAATTGGAGTGAAATGGGTCTATAAGACCAAAAGCAATGCCGATGGAAGAATAGAGAGGCATAAGGAAAGATTAGTTGTCAAGGGATAGAAAACAACAGTTTGGGAGAGATTATGATGAGACATTTTTTGCACTAGCAAGGATGGAAACCGTGCGGGTAGTCATATCAATTGTAGTCCATCACAAATGGAAGGTATTTCAAATGGATGTGAAGTCTGCCTTCTTGAATGGAGTATTGAAAGAAGAGATATATGTGGAGCAACCACCTGGTTATGAAGTTCTGGGTCAATAAAATAAGGTATGCATGCTAAAAAAAGCTATTTATGGGATAAAGCAAGCTCCATGTGCATGGTATAGCAAGATTGACTCATATTTGTTGAGCAATGACTTTAGAAAAAGTGATGGTGAGCTCACTCTTTACATCAAGGCAGCTGATGGTAAGATTTTAATTTTGTCTTGTATGTTGATGATTTAGTTTTCACTGGGGATGATGATTTCCTCACTATTGATTTTAAAGAGGTCATGAAAAGAGAGTTTGAAATAACAAACTTAGATCTCTTGAGGTATTTTCTAGGAATAGAAGTAAAACAAATGCATGATGGTATTTTTATCTCTCAACCAAAGTATGTAGCAAATATTTTGAAGAGGTTTAGGATGCAAGATAGCAAGCCAACCCCCACACCAATAGCCATAGTTATGAATTTGAGCAAGGAAGATTACAGCAGCAATGTGGATCCGACCATGTATAAGAGTTTGGTTGGAAGTGTGATGTATTTAACAACTAGGCCTAATATAATGCATAGTGTAACTTTATTTCTAGATTTATGGAGACTCCAACAGAGTCACATTGACAAGTAGGTAAAAGAATCCTAAGGTATGTGAATGGAACCAAAGGATATGGTATTTTGTATAGTGCAGCAAATGATTTTGAGTTGGTTGGTTACATAGATAGTGATTGGGTAGGGAGTGTGGATGATAGGAAGAGCACATCTGGATATGTGTTTCATTTGGGATCAAGATTCATTTCATGGGCTTCCACCATAGTTTCCCTATCTACAGCTGGAGCTAAATATATAACAGCAAATGGAGTAGCATGCCAAGCTATTTGGCTAAGGAGGACCTTAATAGATTTGAAAGAAGAACAAAAGGATGGAATGACTATATTTTGTGACAATGTTTCATCAATAGCTTTGATGAAAAATCCAGTTTTTCATGGAAGAAGTAAGCACATTGAAATCAAATATCATTTCATAAGAGAATTGGTTGAGAAAGGTGAAATCAAAATGAAATTTTGTAGGTTTGAGCAATAGCTTGCAAATATTTTCTCAAAACCTTTGAGCAAAGATTTCTTTGAACACCTAAGAAGAAATTTAGGTGTTTTTGATTTCTATGAAGAATGATGTTGTTTGATAGCTCAATCAAAGTGGGAGTATTGGAAGTATTAAATGTTCTAACTGAGTATGTTCTCATGTCAAACTCCCTAACTATTTACCTTCCTCTCAGGAGCTTTCAACAGTAGTTTATTTTTTGGGGATTTTCATCCCTATCCTACTCCTAATTGCACAAAATTTATTGTGGTAGGAAATTTTGAATTTCAAGAATTAATTATGGTAGGTAAGTTTGAATTTTGAGAGGGAATTTTTTAAATGAAGACAAATAGAAGGAATGTAATAGTTAGAATAGAGAACAGTTAGTTAGTGACAAAAGAATTTGCAAGTGATTTACAAAAGGTGAATTTGCAACAGCAACAGAGAATGTTTTGTTGAAGGAGCAGCAGATAGCTCTGAACTGTTCAATGTTTACAGGGAGTAGCAGATAGCTCCAGATAGCTACAGATTAGCTATAGTGGTTATAAGGAGTGGAAGACAACTCCATATCATTCAGTGTAAGAGGAAGAACAGAGAGCTCTTAGAAGCACCAGATTGTTTTGATTTTATGGGTGCAGCTCCAGATTGTTGCAAGTTAAATTTTTCATTAGTATTTTTTAGTTTCAAATTTGAAATCATTTTGTACATGTTATTTTCTCTAAGTTAATAGAAGAAGTAAATTTGCATGCCTAGTTGTGTGTCTCCAATCTTTTTTTGTTTTATTATTCCACATTTAAGTTTGGTATTCCCCTGTTGTTCGAGGAAATAGAGCAACAACTCTATGTGCATTCTATTTCATTTCTCACAAAGGGTTCAATCCAAAATACAATACTCACATCAGTCCTTCATATACTGATCCATAAATAGTAATAACATGCTCTATTTACACATTCACCATGATACCTTCAGTATCGATATTCCAAAATAAGAGATAAACAATATTGCATAAGATTATGTGATAAAATAAATAATTCAGAAAAGTAATCATGCAGGAAAACAAAATATAACAACGTGAATTATATAAGGAACTCACTCATTCAATAACATACAAACCCAATCGAAATATATATGTAATAATTGGACCCTATCACACAGGAAATCAAATATACTTCGAAATGTTAAAGGCACCGATTTTCAACATACAATTTCCCTTTTGATACTTATGCTCAGATCCATTAGACATCTATTTCGTATAACTTTATTTCTATTATAGCAAAGGTAATTAATAACAAATAATCAACAAATCAAGTTCCATTCATAGTTTAGTATACAATTTCCATGCAATTTAAAAGAAACTATCACTATCCAATAATAAACTCCTCAAGAATAACAAAAGGGAATTTTTGTATCAGATATTCTAGATGCAAGATTCCTAACCTATATGTGCACAAAGAAGAGAATGATAAAGTGTATCAAAACATGCAACTCAATGAATGTCGTGTTCACAAGTTATGAACAACTGAATTTGATAACAAAACTTTAGAATTATTTTCCCATAATGTAATCTTACATATTAGAATATGGATATTCATCAAGAATATATATATATTAAGTTTGTAGTTTTAAATCTTTCAAATAAAATTTATATTGCTACTCCCTAAATCAAGCAATAAACTAAACTTTATCTTATTAATTTGACACGTAATATAAGATGCTACTTGATTCGGTCTATGAGAGAAGGTAAATTATGAACCTGCAATTTCTATAGAAGCATGGCCCTTCCATTTCCGTGCATCCTTTCCTGTTCTCCTAAAAATTTGAAGTAGAATTTTCAAAGACTTTTCAAATCTCTTCTCTATTCTTTCCTTCTGCTATCTTCCCAAAGCTTTGTTCTCTTCTTCATGCACCCTTCTCTCACTCGACCCCAAGTTCCTTCATCCAACTTTCCACGCAACCTTCCCTTTTCCCTCCCCCCTTATATCAAAAGAAGACAATAATAAAAGAAATTAAAGAAAGAGCATAACCATTACAAATGGGGTTCGATGACCTTTCCTCTCCCACTTTCTTGAAGATAACATTCAACAAATGTGCTCATTAAATTTTCAAAACATTAAATCAAATTAATAAAGGGATAAATAATCTTTCTTAATTATTTGAAATTACAGCTTCTCTCTTTATATGTAATATTTATTATATGCTATAATCATTTAAAAGAATAATAATTATTTTCTAAAAGATTTTATTTATTTGACTATTAAATAGAATCATCCTAGTAGTAGAAATTAACTTGATAAATACTATTATTTGTATTTAATGTCGTGTTCTTGAAATTCATTCCCTCTTGAATTAACAAATCTAATTGATAAAAGAGGAGCAATAGTATTTGTTTATTATTTGTAATATTCCTAATATTATTTATTTATTAAAATGATTGATTAACTATTCTTTTCCAAGAACTTAATTATTTTGATTAACACAATAACGTTAACTTCAAGATATCGTTTAATTAATAAGTATTAATTTTTAAAAAAATCTGAAATGAATTAGATTTTTTCAAAAGGATGGTTGTGACAATCCCTTTAGGCATAACTATGGGACACATTTTTCAAAAATGCTTAGAATGATGCAAAACCCAGATCAGGGCCCTAAAACCTATGTGGGACTCATACACCCAAGGTGGTGTATGAGTCCCAAATCACTAAATCTAGGCCACACAATACAAAAACACTTAAATTATGATTGGATGTTAGTTCGTGTCATGATTATCCTCAAAAAGATGTGTTAAATGGGGCTTGTGGATGTAAAATAATACCAATCAAAGCATAAAGAAGTCCAAATATATAATAAATCCCTAGATTAGTGTGAAATTTTGTTACAACACTTTACAACACTCTAAATAAGGCATCAATATGCTTATTTAGTTTAGAAGGGCCCAAGACCTAATGTGAATATGTTAGAAACATTACAACACTAAATCAAGGCCATGTTAGGGAGTACTTTTTCTGTTATTACAGTTTCTTATCAACAAGAGCTGATGTAGGAGACATGTTAATTAGGTAACAAGCAGTGCTAATAGCTTTAGGCCAAAACCTTTATTCTAGACCAACACCACTCAACATACTCCTAGCCTTCTGCATTAGTGTCATGTTCATTCTTTTTACAACTCTACTCTATTGTGGAGAATATGGAGTTGTCTTTTTTCTATGAATACCATAATTTTTTACAGAATCTATCAGAATCATTAGAGAAAAATTCACCACCATTATCAGTCCTTAATTTCATTTTATTTTCTTTCTAGTCTGCAACTCAACCATTGCTTTAAATTCTTTAAATTGACTGAAAACTTCAAATTTACGCTTTAAAAAATATACCCATGTCCCTCTACTATAATCATCAATAAATGAAACATAATATGTCGATTTACCAATTGAAGGAATCTATAGGACCAAACACATCATAATAAATAAGATCCAATACACCACAAGATTTATGAGAACTCGAGTAAAATTAAACGTAGTTTTGTTTTCCATAAATGCAATGCTCACATAAACAAAATTCAAGATTACAATCAGATAAACCTTCAATGAGGTTTTTATTTTTTAAGATCCTTAGACCCTTTTCTCCAATGTTTCCAAGTCCCCAGTTCCATAAGATATTTTTCTTAGTAGGTAACTTTGATTGAGAAGAAATAGCACCCTTGGGTACCCAAAAGACATGACCATCTATTGAAGGTGAAAACCTTACTTCTTCCACATACTTGTTTTTCACAAAAGTACTATTGCACTCAACAATGCATGCATCAAACTTGTACAATAATACATATCTAACACCTCTAGCAATCACCATAGCACCTCTGACCATATTGCATCCTACATCAAAAAATACTACCTGTACACCTACATCTATTAGTTTTCTCAAAAATAATAAAGTTCAAGCTAAACCAGGGATATGCAACACACCATTAATCCTTTTTATTCTACCATCAGGAAACTTGATTTTAACTTTACCAAAACCAACAATATCTAAATGAGAATCATCACTCAAGTACACCTTACCTCCATAAAATTCTTTACATTCAAAGAACCAATTGATCTTTATTAAAGTTCATATGAAAAGATGCCCTTGAGTCAATTAACCATGCATCATTACCTATACGAGTTTCCAAAATTTGCAATAAATGTGTCACTGTCTTCCTTCTCGAACTCAAAATCATAATCATTTTTTTTCTTTTTCTTATTCTTTTCAAGTCTTTGTAGTCCTTACGAACATGTCTAGGCTTACTGCAGTTCTAGCATTTAATAACTTTAGACTTTCTAGGAGACTTAGATCTCTCCTTGGAATTGGATTTTTCATGCTTCTCATTTTTCTTTCCTTTTTCCTTGGGTCTTCCACAAAAATTCAAGGCCTTCTTGGTACTGATGGATACCTTCCTCCTTATCTCTTCAAAAAGAAAAGAACCCACCACATCTTTAGTCTTCAACATAACAAAAGTACTCCCAATGGCCATAACAAGAGAAACCCACAAATCAGGAAAAGAACAAAGCAGGATCTGAAATTTCTCTTCCTCATCCATTTTGACACCAACTGAAGCCAATTGAGCCACTAGCATATTGAATGCTTCCAGGTGGCCTATAATTCATCCACCCTCTTCCAATCTCAAGGAATACAATTTCTTCCTCAATAAAATCTTGTTCACTAAATATTTGGCTTGATACATCTCACTAAGCTTCTTCCATAGTTTATGTCCAAAGGTCTCTTCATGGACATTTATTAAAATAGTCTTCCAAGCTTAATCTAATTAGACCCTTGGCTTTACAGTCCATAACATCATATTAAGTAGCCTCAGTAGGATTTACAGGCCTTGAAACATTCTCATCAACAACATCCCACATATCTCAATCTATCAACAGATCCTCCATCTTTAGCTTCCACATTTCAAAATTATTTCCAAAAAAAATATCCACCCCTATTCTCCTTGATAAACTTGCCATCTAAAAATTCTTGCAACAAGATCACAAAGTGTCTTTTGTACAATCTCCCACTCAAATTTGGGTTAGTTCAAAAAATACAACAACCCACAACTGAAACCAAAAGTACAATTAGGCTCTGATACCACTTGTAAGGAAGTTAAAGTAGAATAATAGCTTCTAACACTAATCTTAGAGGAGAATAATGAAAAACTTTTACATATCTTTAATAGTTACATAAACATAAACAAAAATAGACATAAATATCATGCATACCACAACACAGTGATTTACGTTGGGAAACCCCTTTCAAGAGAAAAACCCCACACTCCAAAAGCCATATTATATTATTTAGAAATCACAAAGATTACAATATACTTGCAGAGCAAGCTACTCATAGGAGTATCACCACTCAAAGATCTAGAGATAACACAACCACTATTAGACTCTCAAAATACATCACAATACATAGCTGTAATACAATGCCCTCATAAAATAGGGTTACCCTCTGGGGCAAGTAAAGATAATAAAATATCAGCCTTTAGATATGATACATAATGATAAACGGTCCAAATTTACAATAATAAAATATAAATAATGATCCCCCCATGCCCCCCCTCGTCATTCTCAGATGAACAATACCTTATATATCAACAATATCTTATGTAATTGCAAGGTTGAGACACATTTTTTAAACACTTGCATCTTCCTCGATTGTCAAAAATCAAGGCACAACAAAGGGGAGAATGATGTGACAAATAGAAGAAGTTTTATGACACAAAATACTCCTATATCCAAGCACCTACAAGGGTGACACAACACATAAAACAAGTGTGGGGGAAACACAACACACACACAATTCTAATCTATAGGTAAAGAAGAGGTGTCCTCATAGACCTCATCAACAAGGAGGTCTCTGTTCTCCCAATCTAGATCATTGTAAGGGGAAGGTGAATGATCCTACAAGGGTGGGATAGCAAGGGGGTACCCTCTAAATCTCTTGTGACAAGAGCCAAGGAAGAAGGCCCCTCGAGGTCTTCTTCACTTAGTTCCTGTGAGATAAACATCAGTGATCTTGTAAAAATCACCGACAGAGCCAAGACATCATTTACAAAGTTGAACATGCACTTTATGGGAGTGTCATTTGTCAACTGAGTGGGCAATGAAGGAGGCACTCAAGATCCATTTTTGACCTCACTAAAGGACTCAAGGGCAGTGAAAAACTCTGGGGACAACAAGGTTGCCTCTGTCACTAAGATAGTGCAAGCCAACACATAACCAACTTTGAAGAAGGCGATCCCTTCTTCCAACCCCCATTAGAAGTGAGGTCATCCTCCAACTTTCACTTCATTGGAGGATGCGATATCCCTAAAAATGAAGCAGAAGGCAAGGATGAAGAGGAGAAAACTGCAGTGGACACCTCTAAGGTATTTGTCATATCCACGAGTTTAAGAAAAGGTGGGATATTTAGAAGGGACGTCAAAAGTGGAGGTTCAGACGAAGAATCAATGAATACTTGCACCCTCTTAGGGTGAGGATCATCTACGCTCGTAGCAAGAGTAGAAAGCAAGATTGAGGTAGAGGGAACTAAAGCAAAAGGGGCGGAAGAGGAGGACACATCAGAAGACACTAAAATAGGAACTTTTGGATACCCTTCCTCCTTTCACAAGGAATCCTACTCAGCAACCATAGCCTTCCTTCAACACTTTCACTCATGCACAAGATGGTTTCTATGGCTCTAAGAGATAGAGGCTACAGCTTGAGAAGAAGCGAAAGGCTCTTGTTCAGTCATCAAAGTATCAATCAAAGCCATTTCTGATGGAGGTAGTGACTCCTAGACAGGAGTAGGAGGAAGAGATCCATGAATGGAAGCAATAGAAGGAGGGGAAGTAGACTCAAGCACCTCAACAGTGGGCCTCTTCCCATTCACTACATTAGGGTCAGGAACAGTAGGAGGCCATAGAGGCCAAGATGTAGAGGTGACTCCATGGGGACCCTTCCCCTTACTATACAAGATGAGTCGAGGCACCATGGGTAAGACAGGAAGGTCAAACACATCATGCTTAACCTTCTACCAAGTGGGCACCATCAAACTCCTAAAGAGACACATATGGGTGGAAGTCAATGGCACCACAGTAGGGTGAGAGGAAGAAGAAGATGCCTGAGTGAACTTTGCCTCCTCCCTTTTTCACGCGGAATATGTAGCCTTATGTTGCACTATTATGGAAGTTTTAATTGAAATAGCATATAGAGAAAGAGGGTAGGTCACTTTTGCTATTATGCCCCCATTCTTGTACTTCACATAAGTTTAGTACAATAGGTCCATCTTGGGAGACAATAGACCAACAAGGGCAGGCTAGAAGTGATCAAGTGAGTAGTCTCTACATGCCACCATTGATTTGTAACCAGTGCCATGGACTACATGCACAAAACTCTCATGAGATAATTTAAAGAACTTGTGAATCATCAAGGGGACTGCATTCATGGAAACTAGCCAAGGAATGCCTAGTTTCACTCTGAACAAATTAGACCTTGAGATAATATCAAAGAGAGCATTCACAGTCCTGGACCCAACCAAGACTGGTAGGGTGATAGACCCAATGAGAGGGATATAAATCCCATCATGTGTACATATAGTGCTTTTAGACTCATCATATCCATTCTTATGTAAAAAATATATCAACATGATCTCCTCTATGATGGCATTGACCTGGCATGTAGGGTCAATGAGAATTCCAATTACGGTAATCCTAATGATACATTCAAGAATGTACAAGGGAGAGGGTTCTCTATCAGTATTCATCAGAAAATCCTATGAGGTAAATTTTATAGTAGGAGATCCACTCGCAAGTTACACAAACAAGATAGGCAATTGCATAAAAGGAAGCCATCTTTACATACACTAGAAAGGACTTTCATAGAAGCCCCCAAGAGTTCAATGATTAGATGGTGACCTATTCAGGCTTTGCTTCATGGAACTTAGGGATCCTTCTAGCTACTTCACTAGGGGTCGTAGGTTGGGTTGCAAAACTAGGTTCCTTGCAACACACACACCCACAACACTCCTAGAATATGAGAGAAGTTTCCTTCAGCACCACGAAATGAAACCAAAATAGTTCACATCAGGTTCACCAAAATGTAGAGGAGGGGGACCAATTGCCCAGGACCCTAGGTCACGAGAGGGTCTAGAACAATCAACTACCCTGATCTACCTCAAGCTATAGGATTTTCTAGGATAGGTTTGATGTTTTAAGATGGTGAAAAGGAAGGGTGATTGATCTGCTACTTTCCTTGTACCAACCCAAGAGTTTAGGAAACCAAGTTAGAAAATTCTCAAGTTTGGACTATGACCTAGGTAGCTCTCTACAAAGGGACTCTAGCATAGAAGATGAATGATATTGTGACGTGTTGGCATCCCAGTCGAGCATTGATGCCCATTCAGATAGAGAGTATGAAGTACAATCTAGACTAACAAAAAAATTGTTAACTACCTAATAAGTACATTTTTATGCAATGACGGAGAATATAAAACAACATTAAACTAATGAAATAGCAAGAAGAATACTTTAACTTAAAAGATATATTTTGAAAAGAACAAAGGTGACAAAAATCAAGCTTACAATTGGTCCAACCTCCTGCAAGCTCCACACAAACAAAGTACCTACACACAACAGAACAGGGAAAAATGTTGGGACTGTTTCAGGACTTGCCGCACTCAAACCCCCATTTCAGTGTTCCCACTTCCATGAACACCCAAAATAGCCACAATAGAGAAAATGCAATAAATAAAGTATTCAAATGGAAGAAATACAAAGCAATCTTAACAAAAATATGCTACTAAATCAAACAACAATGCTCAGTAAAACATATATCACCTCCCAAACAAGATGCCCTCAAGCACGTGAAGGGAGATGCGAGCTTGATAGCTTGTGGATGTCAATGTTTCCACAACAATGTGAGAAGTGAAACCAGTAGAGTGTCAACTTGGAGCTTCAAAAATGGTGGAGAGTGTTGTAAAATGGAGTGTGAAGAAGTGTGAAATGATCAAGTGAGATTGAAGAAGTGTGTAGAAGCTGAATTGAATGTGAAGGATAGTCTTTTGAAGATGAATAGAAGCCCAAAAAATATATTTGAGGTCGGTCAAGTGTGTAGGAGGGTTACATTTCATCACCAATGGAGAAGTGTAACGCCTATAAAGATTCCAGAGGCTAGAATCTTGTCAGGATGGTAGTGTGCCGCACAGATATCCATGCACCGTGCTAGCATCCCCAACAAAAATTTCCCCACCAATACTACAGACAACCACCAAGTGGGTGGAAAGCAGATGGATGAGGTGGAATAGCATCGTTGGGTTTAATTTCTCTAAGGTAAAGGAGTGTAAATGGGGAATTTGCAAGGGGTGCAAATTTACTCCATTACAACAACATCATAGCAAAAAGAGAAAAAATGTAGACACCTAAATATGACCTTACCTAGCCACACCTAATTTGAGCCTATCCTTAACCATTAATTAAATAAATATTTATTATTTATTTAATTATTCCCATCCATTCCCATATTTATCTTAATCCTTTAATTAAATAAATATTTAACATTTATTTAACTAATATTCCTCCATCATGATCATGTTATGCCCTTTTTGCACACATGCCTGATGGGGTGGATGGAGATATAACAAATCAACACATAAAAATATTAACACATCAAACATATAAACATTCAATATTCAACATCTTGTTTCACTCCATTGCTAGTACTTCATAACATGATTACAAAACCATATAATGAATGCTATAGCATTCTCATGATCACTTGATCATGCTACACCTTGATACATAACCCATGATAAATGCCTCAATATATAGAGGTCTTAGAGATTACAAATATCATTCTAGAACTTAGGCCGACTTACAAATATTTAATCTTTTTCAATTCTTATCCTTATCTCAAAGATCATTCTAGAATATTACATTTAATTATTTGTGCCTTATTTAATTTTTGTTGTTTGTGGGAGAAATTTCATATCCCAACATTCCCCCTTAATTTCGACCACACATTTATCAACTCAAATTTGTCTTCCAAGTTTGCTGACTCATTCAAATCCTTCTCTTTCTTGATACCTTCAAACTATCTTCAAGGTCTATGGATCTCTTTCCTCAACTCTTTTTGAAAATCTCATCCCACTATTGCGGTAGTCCTTCAAACTTTGATTTTCAAATCTTTAAAACTTCAAGCTAGAAGACCTCTTTTCTATGAACTTGCTATTTAGAGCTTTCCATATTCTTTGATATCTTACGAGACCAAAAAACCTCTCATGATTTCTTTCATCTTTGACATATGAACATCTATATTTGAACAAAATTTCCATCATACCTGTAACCTTTTGCCAACTTGCTCCATAATTCCATCCACAATTCAACTACATGCATTATGTCATAGAATCACTTTTACACTTCCTTTGTCAACACATATTCTCACAATGACTTCTCATACCACATATTGTACATGGATGTAGATCCCAACACATATCTTTTGTATGACCTTTCCTATTACAATGCGAACACTACACATAATCCATTCCTTTAAAAAAATTACTTGAACCTGAATCATTTACTTTACCTATCATATATTCAAGACATTCAAATTTTTTCCTCATAACTCCAATTCAATCGGATCTTTCATTCCATGCTCATGCTTACCTAATTATTGGCCTTTATAACCCATTATCTTCATGATTTTCAAACCAGCATTCTTTTTATTACCAAAATTTGTAGATTCAAACACATTTTTATATTCATCTATACATTCCTCATCAAGAACAACTTCAGCTATGTCACATAAACCAATTGATTCATGAAGTGAACAAAATAAATCTTATGTACCATATGAGACATCACAAACCAATTCCTTTGACTTCAAAGATTCATTTTCTTCTTTCAATTTTGATATTTCTTCCATCTGTAGACAATTTTCTTTTTCTATCATCTTTATCTTTTCTTCTAAATCTCCATTCTTCTTCATGATCTCATCAAACAACTTTACTTTCTCTTCTAACTCCTCATTTTTATCTTTAACTTTATCCAATTCTTTCTCAAGATTATCAATTTTATCATAAAATTTACATTTGCCATTATCTTTTCTCTTATAATTATACAATATTCTTTATTAACTTTATCTAATTCTTCTTTAAGTCTCTTCAATTCTCCTTCCAAGCAATTATTTTCAACTACTAAATTTTCATTCTCATTTTTAACTCTTTTTTCTAGTTTTTCCCTTTGAAATAAACTTCTATAACTCACCTTATGCACAATTTACTTTCTTTCCTTCGACAGCTTCGTGTGCCCTCAACTTTCTTTGATTTCCTATCACTTCAGTAACCAATCTTCCAAAAAATCATTCACCTCCAAGACTCTTCACTCCCTTATAATGGCTTCTAATAGATCAGCATATCTCTTCTTTGACTTGTATTAATTTTTCCACATTTTCAGCATCAGCCATTTATTTACCAGCAACCTAACAGCTGTTTTTTCTTCTTCAGAGATGGCGACTAAATCTTCCAACATTTTTCAGATAGTTACAACTCTCAAATCTTTATCAAATCTGGCTCACTTCAGACATTATATCAATCTTCAACAACACTGTAAAAAACAACAATCATTGAAATCTCATTTGTTAGACTTGAGTGGCAGCTGGCTACAAACAGTGAGCTGTTGTGACTAGTAATCTCCTATCGGTGTCTTAAATGAATCTTCCAAAAAGTGAAAATTCCTTTACTCTTTGGCAGGCACTACCCTCTTAACCATGGCATCTTTCTCCAACTTCTGCTATCTTTGATTTTCCTCCAACCTGGCTCTTCTCTGCACGATCTGGATTTAACAAGATTGGTACCCACGATCTGCAATTTCCTTTGATAGGTTACTTGATAGATCTCTCCTTCTACGAGCTTCCTGCAGTTGTCGTCTACCTATTCTGAAAACTACGATTTCCTCTTGACTTTTGCACCTCCTTGTATAAGGATCTTTTGAATTTTATTTAACTGCTTCACAACTTTGCTGTGATCCACCTTTGTAGGTCGGTGACCATCTTTAGCTTTGAAAAAACTGTGATATTCCTCTTGCAATACCTTGGTATTTTTAAAACAATCTCCTTGGATCTTTCAATCTATTCAAAATCTACAACTGTGATCTAAAGGTGACTTCTACATGATAGGTATACTCAACGATCTCCTTTTTCTTACAGCGATTATTACTTCTTTTTTCTTTTGTATGTATTTAAAAACTGCGCTTCCTTTGGACGGATTCAACGATTAGACCTTGGCTAGTGATTTAACTTTGATTGCTTTTATACTTCTGAAAAGTTGTGAACTACTTTAGCAGTGGCCACCTTTTGCAAAAATCAACGATCTCAAATCTGCATGTCAACGGATCTAGTTCTAATGACCTCATACGACTGCTTCCTTAGCTACTATTACTATATAATCTCTTCTTGTCGTGATGACAAAATAATCTTCTAACCTGACGATCTTCAATCCTAAGCGCTGATACCACTATGATGGGGTGGATGGAGATATAACAAATCAACACACAAAAATATTATCAAACATATAAACCTTCAATCTTCAACGTGATGATGCACTCCATTGCTATTACTTCGTAACATGATTACAAAACCATATAACGAATGCTACAACATTCTCATGATCACTTGATCATGCTACACCTTATACATAACCCATTACAAATGTCTCAATATAGAGATCTTAGAGATTACAAAGATCATTCTAGAACTTAGGCTGACTTAAAAATATTTAATCTTTTTCAATTCTTATCCTTATCTCAAAGTATTGAATAAATTTGCAAACAAATAAAAGAACATAGAAATTTAAATCAGAAATGAAAATAAACACAAGCAGAGAAAACACCAATATTTATAGTGGTTCATCTTTAAAGACTACATCCACTCTCAAAGCAGGGAAAATTTGTATTAATAGTTATCAGATATCAAGTACATGATCTGCACATATATTTATACACAGCTCTAGGAAGAGATGGGAGAATACAATCGGTCATGTGACCATTGGGCTTCACATCCCAACAATCTCCCCCGTGAAGTCCAACTAGCATAGCCATGCACTGTGTCATCCTTGCATTTCCAATCTTAGCTTCACATCACAATTAGGCTTGAATTTTTTAACTTCAACAAATATTGTTCATGAACCCTTCAAATCAATCTTCTTCAGGCCAAGTCAGATAGAACAAATTTTAACACAATCTTGGCATAATATTTATCATCTCTGCCACCTTCCCATCTGAATACGGGCCAAGACACACTAGAAAATCCTCCAGTTCCACTAGTTGCAAAATCATTAGCACTTCCTTTAAATTCTCTTACACTATCATGAGCAATGCTTACAACCGCGTGATCCACCTCCTCCCTCAAATTCATTTTTTTTCAAAATAACCATATAAACCAATCAACTTCAAACTATTTCAGAATAACCTCAAATTCTATCAGAGATAAATTATTATCTTCCTTTGTCGCAAAACTTGCATCTTCAATTGGGTCAATTTGTCCCCATCTATCAACTAACAACCTCATAGACCCACACAACATGTCAATTTTGGCATTCCACAATAAAGTTATTGCTTCAGGCTTCATCAATTCCACTTGATCACTATTGGTAGTGAATACAATGATGGCAGTATCAACTCCGAAAAGGCATTAAGAGAGACACATTTGATGGCCCTATGGTCCCTCTAACCTTCCCTTCTACAAAACTATATTTGCATCTACCACTTTTACTAGCAGTGTAGTCCCACTTGTGCTCAGTCGCAATTGCTCCACTTTCTGCAATTCCTCTGCTTTGTTCGGTGGTTCTAGCACAACAATTTCACCATTCCCATCATCGAATTCATCCTCCTTGATCTCTGGATTCTTCAAAAAACTATCTTGCACAGAAGCTTGAGTGGTAGCAACATCAAATTCATTATCTTCTGAATAAGTCCACTCCATTTCAAACTTCCCTACAATGGCAGCCAGGAACTTCCAGTATTCTTCCTTGTCATCAACATTTCAGAAGTAGTCCTCTTCATCTAACTCCTGAAGAAAAGTCTCCAACTCATCAAGTGACATATCAACTAAAAAGTAGCGTGCCCAAGTTCACTTTGATATTACATCTACAATATCTTCATAATTACTTTCACCTCTCTATTGCACAATACCAATTGTATGACAACTCATGAGAATTCGTTGATCCTCGTAAACACTTGTTCATGTTTGTTCACTAGAACTTCCTACATTATATTTTGGATTCACACCTCCATGGCTAGGACCACCACAACCCCTAGCTGCACCGGCATTGGATGAGCCCTCATTGTCAAAATATCCATATACAGGTCACCTAGAAATCTCTGCAGCAGCATCTTCCTCTACCGCACCGTCTTTCGTTTTTGGTGCCCCAACAACTTTGTCTTTTTTCGATGCCCTAACATCATCTTCTACTTCCACACCATCATCCCTCTTTGGTGTTGCGAGCTTATCTTTATTGGAGTTTACTTTCTCTAGGGCATCCACAGGGGAAGAAAATCCTACTGTGAAAGCTACAAACAATTCCAATTTGTTCAGGTAATCCTCTTGATTCTCGGCCTCTTTCTCAAGTTCATCTTCACTCACCTGGTTCCAGACTGCATCCTCCTCTCCTTGGGAGGCATCCTCCTCATCTTAGAAGGAAAACTCCATAGTCTCTCCTTGTTTAACCAATGATTGCTTCAAACCCTCTTTGTTATCTTCTTTCTCTTTGCCAATGGTAGCCACAATTGCATCAAGAGTCAAGAAGGAAACAAACCTAGCATCCTCCTCCTCTTTAGTCAATGTAGATTTTGAATAAACAGGCCTCTCCTCTAAAACCAACTGATTAAGCTTAATAGAACAGCAGAAAGGAAACATCTAACAGCAATAAAAAACAATGATAAAAATAAATTATTTACTGTCCTCTTAAAACATCTCAACATACATCGAAGAATTATTATTATTCAATGATTTTCAGAATCATAAATATATGACAGAATTCTGCTCTGTTTCAAAACAGAGCTTCCTTAGTTTATTGCTGCTTGCAAAAAAGAATACAGAATAGAGTAAATATAAAGAGAGTTCGATGCTCAAGGAAAAAACACCTAAACTAAGCATGAAACCCATGCTTTATTCATAGAGGGAAAAAACTAGTTTTAAAACAAATAAAACCAGCTTTAAAGCAAAAAAACAAGTTAAGAATAGAAATTGATATGCCACACATAGCTGATTGTGCAAATTGAAATTGATTTTCTACGCTGGAATAAACAAAATCTTTGTAGCTTTTTTACAGCATCACTTATCTTCATACTCCCCCTTGATGCTAAGAGGGCTCATGATCTGATCACAAAGTAACATAAACTGATCTCTTGCAACTGCTTTGGTGAAGATATCTGCTAACTGATCCTGAGTGCTAATGTGTTTCAATTCAACTTCCTTCTTCTGTACTAAATCACGGATGAAGTGATACTTCAAATCAAAATGTTTTGTTCTACTGTGATGAACCAGATTCTTTGCTAACTTGATGGCACTTACATTGTCACAATAAATCACTGTAGGCTGAATCTATTTCTCACCAATTTCTTCTAAAACTTTTCTAAGCCAAAGAGCTTGAGTACCTGCTGAGGTAACTGCAACATACTCTGCTTCTGTGGATGAGAGAGCAACCATGCTTTGCTTCTTGGAACTCCAAGTAATCAAACTAGAACCAAAAGATAAACAATTTCCAGATGTAGATTTATGATCATCCATACTACCTCCCCAATCTGAATCACTAAAGCCAACAAGATTGAATCTTTTAGAAGAGTAGTAATGAATACCATAATTTAGAGTACCTTTCACATACCTCAAAATTCTCTTAGCTGCCTTCATGTGTATTTCTGATGGATTTGTCATATACCTTGAAACAAGTGAAACTGAATATGCTATATCAGGCCTTGTGTGGGTTAGAAACATCAAACTCCCAATAATACTTCTGTAAGCAGTCTCATCAACTAATTCAGCACCATCATTCCTACTCAACACAACTCCATGAGCACTTGGAGTGGAGTATGGTTTACAATCAACCATGTCAAACTTCTTCAACATATCTTTTGCATATTTGGTTTGGCAAATGAAAATTTCATTTTTACATTGATAAACCTCCATTCCTAAAAAATATTTCATGAGACCAAGATCTTTCATTTCAAATTCTTTCATCATAGCAATTTTGAACTCATCTTTCATCTTAGAACTGCTACCCATATACAACAAATCATCAACATACAAACTTATAATAAGAATATCATTACCTTCTTGTTTGTAGTAAAGGGTAGGTTCACTCTTACTTCTCTTGAAGCCATTCTCCTGAAAGTATCCATCAATTCTTGCATACCATGCCCTTGGTGCTTGCTTGAGGCCATACAAAGCCTTCTTCAATTTGTAGACATGATTCTCTTTTCCTTCCACTTGAAAACCTTGTGGCTGTTCCACATATACTTCCTCTTCTAAGTACCCATTCAAGAAGGCACTTTTCACATCCATATGTTGTATGCTCCAATTCTTTTGAGCTGCTAATGAAATCAGCATTCTAATGGTCTCTTGTCTTGCAACTGGTGCAAACGTCTCTTCATAGTCAATCCCATACTTCTGTGTGAAGCCTTTAGCAACTAATCTTGCCTTATGCCTTTCAACACTTCCATCACTGTTATGCTTAGTCTTGTAGATCCATTTGGTGCCAATCTTCTTCTTGTCATGTGGAAGCTCTGTAAGCTCCCAAGTATCATTCCTATGAATGGAATCCATCTCTTCTTGCATTGCTTGCATCCAAACCTCATTAGTACATGCTTCTTCAAAACATGATGGTTCAAAATCAGCCTTGGTAAATAAAGCAAAATTAACTGTCTCACCTATTGGATTTTCTTCATGTGCTTGATTGGCACTCCTTTGATAAATATCACTCAAACTTTTTACCTTCCTTCTAGAACTTGGAGTTGAAGATGGACTTGAAGAATTAGATGAGGGGCTGCTTGGTGGATTTATAGCACTTGGAACAACAACATTAGTGGGCTGCTCATGAACAATATCATCATTCAAAACAGATTTTGACTTCTCCATATGGCCTTTTTGATGACTATGACCATAAACTCCCCCTTCATCAAAAATCACATCTCTTGAAACAATAAGCTTATTAGTGAGAGGATTATATAACCTGTAAGCTTTGCTTTCCTCACTATACCCAACAAAAATACATGACTCACTTTTTGCATCTAACTTTTGTCTATTCTAATCAGGTACATGAACATAAGCTAAACAACCAAAAACTCTGAAATGATTAACATTAGGCCTTTTCTCATACCATGCTTCATAAGGAGTCATCTTCTCAAGTGCACTAGTGGGACTTCGATTGAGAATATACACTGTTGTAGCAACTGCATCTCCCCAATAAGAGTTACTCAATCCCTTGGTTTGTAACATGCTCCTTGCCATTTCTACCACAGTGCGGTTTTTCCTTTCAGCTACCCCATTTTGTTGAGGTGTGTATGGAGTGGTGAGCTGCCTCTTGATGCCATTCATATCACAATAATCTTGAAAGGCTCTTGAACAAAATTCTCCTCCACGATCAGTCCTTAAACATTTGATTTTGCACCCTTTCTCATTTTCCACAAGTGCTTTAAACCTCTTGAATGTATCAAGGGCTTCATCCTTAGCCTTCAAAAAATACACCCAACATTTTCGTGAGTAATCATCAATAAAAGTGATAAAATATGATGACTTACCCAAACTCTTTGTTTGCATCGGTCCACAGATATCTGAATGAACAAGTTGAAGGGGGTAATGGGCCCTCCATGCAGTGCCTTTTGGAAACCTTTCCCTTGCATGCTTTCCTTTAGCACATCCTTCACAAACCTCCTTGTGCTCTTCAACCTTGGGCAAACCAGAAACTAATGCTTGTGAGGTCAAAAGCTTCAAACTGTGAAAGTTTAAATGGCCATACCTTAGATGCCATAGCCAACTTGTATCCTCAAATGCCATATTGGCAAGGCTGCTGTTATGTTCACCAAATCTCAATGGGAACATCCTATTTTTCGTCATAGGAACAACTGTGACTACTCTGTTTCCCTGACTCTTATCAAAAATTGTACATTTCTTATTTTCAAAGACAACTCTATAGTTCTTCTCACATAATTGTCCAACACTTAACAAATTATGTTTTAACTCAGGAGTGTAATAAATATCTTTAACACTCTTCATACCTTCTTTTGTGTGGACCTCCATAGCACCTTTTGCAGCAACCACCAATGATTTATCATCACCGAGCTGAATCTTTGACTTGAAACTTTCATCCTTTGTTGAAAACAACTTCCCATTTCCTGACATATGGTTAGAGCATCCAGAATCTAGGTACCAAACATCTTTACTAGTATTTTCACTTTTAGAATAAGATAAGAATAAATTATCTGGAGGATTTTCATAACTTTCTTGAGCATAATTAACATTTTTACCTTCTTTTAATCTACATTCTCTTTCAAAATGTCCATACCTATTACAATGGTAACATTGAACATTCCTTTTATCAAATCTTCCTCTACCTCTGCCTCTTGAACCACCTCTTCCTCTTGAAAAACCTCTGCCTCTACCTCTTGAATTATTCTGATTTTGACCTTTACCTTGGCTTTGATTGCTTTTGCTACTACTGCTGCCATCATCATTCTTTGTGATTTGTACTTTGGAGGAAAAGGCTTTCTCAACACTTTCTCCAAAATAATCTTTTAATCTTTCTTCATGTGAGATCAAAGATCCAACAAGGTGATCGAATTGAAGGGTTGTCAAATCCTTACTTTCTTCCATTATTATGGCGACGTGATTCCATCTTGGTGTGAGAGATCTCAACACCTTTTTTATCAGAACCTCTGTGTTCACAGTTTCTCCAAGTGTAGCCATCTTATTGACCACATCTTTTACTCTGACACAATACTCACTCACACTTTCTCCTTCTTGCATCTTTAAATTCTCAAATTCTCTCTTCAATGTCTGTAACTTAACAACTTGGACCTGATCACTGCCTTGGTAAGCTTCTTTTAGAGTCTTCCAGGCATCCTCAGCTGTCTTTGCACCTGCAATTCTTGGAAATAGACTCTTGTCTAGAGCTATTTGAATATGAAACAATGCTTGAAAATTCTTCTTCTTAGCCTCCTTCCTTGCTGTTCTTTCATTGACTGGGAGGGCATTCCAATCAGCTGGCTCCTGGTAACCTGATTCAACAATCTCCCACAAATCTTTTCCTATTAAAAAAGTCATCATTTTTATACACCAATAATCATACTCATTTCCATCAAATTCTGGAATGGGCAAGCTGTTAGAATTCGACATGATAATCTTTGGCGAAATTCAAACAACTAGATCTTAAACCCAAAACAAAATACCTGCTCTGATACCAAATGTAGATTTTGAATAAACAGGCCTCTCCTCTAAAACCAACTGATTAAGCTTAATAGAACAGCAGAAAGAAAACAACTAACAGCAATAAAAAACAATGATAAAAATAAATTATTTACTATCCTCTTAAAACATCTCAACATACATCAAAGAATTATTATTATTCAATGATTTTCAGAATCATAAATATATGACAGAATTCTGCTCTGTTTCAAAACAGAGCTTCCTTAGTTTATTGCTGCTTGCAAAAAAGAATACAGAATAGAGTAAATATAAAGAGAGTTCGATGCTCAAGGAAAAAACACCTAAACTAAGCATGAAACCCATGCTTTATTCATAGAGGGAAAAAACTAGTTTTAAAACAAATAAAAACAGCTTTAAAGCAAAAAACAAGTTAAGAATAGAAATTGATATGCCACGCATAGCTGATTGTGCAGATTGATTTTCTACGCTGGAATAAACAAAATCTTCGTAGCTTTTTCACAGCATCACTTATCTTCGAATCCTTCTCATTTTTCCAGCCATCCCACCAATGAACACAATGCGTTGTTTTAGGTTGCACTTGCACATTACTTTCTACCAAATCTAAACTGCCAAGAAATTCTTCAATGATAGAATCAATTTCGTCATTTGAAACTCCCACTTCAGCATGTCTCTTCACTATATGAAAGCACCTGACTCCGAGACTTAACGCCTAATCATTTTCAATCTCTACTCAATACTTCTCCATTGCTCTGATACTAGTTGTTGAATAAATTTGCAAACAAATAAAAGAACACAGAAATTTAAATCAGAAATGAAAATAAACACAAGTAGAGAAAATACCAAGATTTATAGCGGCTCATCTTAAAAAACTACATCCATTCTCAAAGCAGGGAAAACTTGTATTAACAATTATTAGATATCAAGTACATGATCTTAACACATATGTTTCTACATAACTCTACGAAGAGATGGGAGAATACGATCGGTCATGTGACCATTGGGCTTCACATCCCAACACAAAGATCATTCTAGAATATTACATTTAATTATGTGTACCTTGTTTAATGTTTGTTGTTTGTGGGAGAAATTACATATCCCAACAATTCCTTGCTAAAGTAGGGACCCCATTTTGTTGCTTCACCTTCTTGGTTGGTCGCTTTTGCTTTGATTTTCTGGTTTTCACCTTTTCTTTTGAAGGTGGTCTAGTTATATTTGATGCTTGGTGTATTTGTAGGGTTTTTCTCTTTGGGACAATGGTTACATTTTGCATAGAGGTTTTGGGATCATTCTTATGTTTGCAAGATTCCATTTGCAAGGATCCTATCTCATGGCACCATAGCTCATCTAACTTGCATTGTTCTCATCCCCATAATTGCTTCATCCCCGTATAATTCCAATTTCCTCAAAAGTGGAAATTTCATTCCCTGATGCCACCTAGCTTCCGACCCACAAATGTCTCGTCCCCACAGCTCTCACATTTTGCAAAACTTAATTTTGGGTCTTGGTTATGTATGAGACTTTGTTGCTTGTGGGATTTTGTTAGCCACATACCTTTATCACTAAAACCAAGTTTTTGCACATCTTTGCATTTCATTTGTGGTTATCTTTGTTTGCGAGTTTTCGCATGGGCAAGGGTGGTGCATATCCCCACACCATATTAATTCCCACATATCCATTCTGCGAGGTCTTTTTTATGAGCTTCCAAAGTGCTGATTTTTTTATGCTTTTATTTATTCACCTAAACATTTCAAAAGGGATAGACGCTACTAGTTTTTAAGTTGGCACATCATTTCCATGGTGGTACAATGAGTATGGCATGAGTTATATGCAGACTGATTTTCATAGGATTTTTCCTAAATGTGCAATCGATTCATGTATATTTATCAGGAGATTTAGCTTTTGTTACGTTAAATTGGGAGAAATCCTAGTTATGGCCATGTCTCTTAAGGATGAGTTTGATGAAGTACACAGGGAAATTGGCAGTGAGTGCGAGAAGAGGGGATGGTATTAGGGATATGGATGTGGGTCTTTGATGTGATTAAGTGAAAAATAGTTGGCATTCCATCTATTTAAGGTATATATATTTTCATGATTCATCACACTATCTCTACAAGATATTTCTAGATAAAATCATGCATTTTGCTAGTGTAGACTATTATTCGTTGAGATTATTTCAAGGTGTGTACCCTTCTAATGCAGGTTTCTCAGTTTCATGGGGATCATTGTCTTGCAGGGATTTTCATCCCCTATACCAGATTCAAAGCTTTATCAAATCTCTGTGCGGGAAAGATAGCCTCTTATTCCTGCAAACTTGAGTATATCTAAACATCAACCAATATGCAATTTCTCATGTTAAGTGTTACCTTCGTGGATGTCTTATTGCTGGAAGCTTTTATGCACAGCGGAGATATGGTGTTTTGTGGGACTTTGGCCTGCATTTTCCATTGGCTTAGATATTTGGTTTCCCCACATGCTAGCAAGTTGGTGAAGACTATTATCATGGTACCGTGCCATGTTTTCTTTTCTCCTTTGGATTGCAATGGAAGGCTGCAACCTCATTTCTTACATGACAAGCATTTATTATCTATTTAAATGGAGATGTGTGCGATAGAGGTCATCTATTTGGCACCCTTAATTTTAGCAGGATGACTCTCAAGCTTCATTTAAGTCACGATGGAGACATATACATTATTCATGCACTATCCTCTTGTGAATGGAATTTTTGCAAAAAAATGAAAAGAAAAAGATTGCAAAAATAAAATATAATTAAAAGATCAAAATGCAAAGACAAGACACATAATTTTTATAGTGGTTCACCAATTGGATACATTCACTTTTAGCAGGGGATTCTCTTATTAATTTTGATACAATATTACAGCAGTTGTGTGCAATACAATAATATTTTTATCTATCTTCAATCTCCAGCAAAAAGAGAAACAAGAAGATGACCGACCAAGGAAGATGAATGGTCATCACCAAGAATGATAGTTTTACAAGAAATGACAGCTAAGGAGTGATTGGGCTTCACAAACCCAACAATATCCCACTTGAAGACCATTCATTGTTGGAGAGAGTTGCTCAGAGATATTCCCCACTTCATGGTTAATGCTACTTCTTCACAATGCCAAGAGAAGCCCTACAACTCAAACTTCTCTCGAGGTACAACCTTGGTCAAAGCATCTTCTAGATTAACTTTTGTGTCAATTTTTCAACCTACAGCTTACCCTCATCAAGAATATGATGAATGAAATGATACCTTAGTTCTATGTGCTTTGTCTAATTGTGAAAGGGTAGAATTCTTGGCCAAGTGAATAGCACTATTGCTCACCAAAGTGAAAACTAATTTTACACCATAATTTCCCTAGCAATTGCTACAACCATATCATTTCCTTGGCTCCTTCAAGTAGAGAAATGTATTCTCGCTTTGTAGATGAGAGTGCAACCACTTGTTGCAATGTGAAACCCAACTGATCATTTCCCTAACAAATATAAACACATAACCTATAGTAGACCTCTATTTGTCCAAATCTCTAGCCATATCTGAATCAACATATCCTCGTAGTTGAGTGTCATTCCTCCAAAACATAAAACATGACCAGATGAACCCTTCAAGTACCTCAAAATCTACTGAACCTGCCAATGAGATTTACCCAGATGACTCATAAATCTGCTCACAACTCCCACTACATGAGTAATATCCAGATGAGTGCAAACCATGGAATACATGAGACTCCCAACTGTTGATGAATACAAAACATTGTTCATTTTTTCTTCCTCTTCTTGAGTTTTAGGACACATAGCTGAACACAATCGAACGTGATCAGCCAAAAGTGTACTAACAAACTTGGTATTTGTCATATTGAACCTATCCAATATTTTGTCAATATATTTTTTTTGAGACAATCTGATTTCTCTCTTTTTCCTATCTCTAATTATTTTCATCCTAAGAATCCTCTTTTCTACCCCTAAATATTTCATGGCAAAGCGTTGAGCTAAATGATGTTTTAATTCATGAACAATCTTCACACTATTACCAATAACCAACATATCATCAACATAAAGCAAAAGAATGACAAACTCGCCATTAGCAAGCTTTTTATAATAAATGCACAGGTCTGATTCACAACAAGTGAAATGTTGTTGAGTCATGAAGCTATCAAATTTGAGATACCACTACCTCGAGGCTTACTTGAACCCATACAAACTCTGTTTCAATCTACAATATATATGCTCCTAACCTTGCTGTGCAAAACCTTCACGTTGCTCCATATATAACTCCTCTTCAACATCTCCATGAAGAAATGTTGTTTTGACATCAAGTTGCTCAAGCTCAAGGTCCCAAATAGTTGCCAAGCCTATCGTTGCTCAAATGGTGCGCATTTTCACAACTAGTGAAAAAATCTCATTAAAATCAATCCCCTTTTTCTAATCAAATCCCTTCACAACTAGTCTAGCCCTATAACATTTATTTCCTCCATCTTCTTCCAGGCGATACATCCACTTATTTTTCAAAGCTTTTCGATTTGGTGGAAGAGTAACCAAATCCCATGTATCATTATCTCTAAAAGACTCCATTTCTTCTTGAATTGCTACCATCCATTGTACTGAGTTTTCATCTTTGTAGGCCTATTTAAATGTCGTCGACTTTGATTGATTGAAAAGTAAAAGTTCATAGTCATCATACTTAGATGGACGCCTCTTCTCTCGGGTAGACCTCCTTAATCGAGGAGCCTATTCTTACTACAAATTGGTTTCTTCCAAATGCATTCTTTGTAATTGATTTTGGATATCATTTATTTTATACTATAGATTTCCCTGTTGATAGACACACCCCTACACACTACCTCCAATAATCTATCCTTATGCTCCAGTCAACTCGAGCATCAAACTGCCAATAGTCCTAGCTACTTGCAATTTTTTATCATTTAAATTGCTTCGATCCTCCATACATTGTTGGAGAGAGTCATTATATAATTTCAAATTATGCCATGTTTTTTGTGCAGAGAAGTCAAACAGCTGCATACTAGTATGATGGATTGTAACACTTGGCACCACATCTAAAGGTTGTGATAAACAGATAGGAGGTTGTGAATAAAAAGAAGACGACGCAAAAATGGAAGGCAGTGATAAAGGTATACCAAGCTGGATGGAAATATTAGAGGGCGCACTATCATATACATATTGCATTGAAATTCCAATAGGGTGCATTGGAAGAATTTGCTACGCACAAGTATTTTTATGACTCTGTTGTATTTTTTGCGCACAAGTATAATGAGGGGCACCACCAGTCAAAGAGTGTGCACAAACAGTGAGATGTAAGGGAGACACTATTGAAGACTGTGTGGAAATATTCAAGGGAAGTGATGAAGCGTTGGGAGGTAGTGAACAAGAAATTGAAGGTGAAAAACTAACAGAAAGAACAATCCCCTTTGGTTTTTGTAAATTATTATCATTATCAAACAAATCAATCTCAATACATTCATTCAGATATGAGCTCTATTTTTGCAAACCTAGGAAAATTTTCTTATTAAACATGACATCCTGATTGTGAATAATCTTTTTGGAAATGGGATCCCAGAGCCTGAAACCAAATTGATCTTCTTTGTAACCAAGAAAAATACATCTCGTATATTTCATATCCAACTTTTTCCTCTGCTCTTTTGGAATATGCACAAAGGCCTCACAACCAAACACACGTAAATGATGAAAAGAGATTATTTTTCCGAGCCATCTTTTCTCTAGAATATCAAAATCTAGTCGAGATGAAGGAGCTCAATTGATTAAATAAACTACAGTATTACAAGCCTTTGCCCAAAAAATTTTCCCCAATCTGGCATTCAAGAGCATACACCGAACTCTCTCAAGAATCATTCGATTCAACCTCTCAACTGAACCATTTTCCTGAGGGGTGAATGGAACCACTTTAATTCTGTGAATGCCATATCTGCACAAAAATTATCAAAATCTGAAGAGCAAAACTCTCCCCCATTATTTGTTAGTAGGCATTTAATTTTGTGCCCAATTTGATTTTCAATAGTAGCCTTAAAAGTCTTAAATTTTAAAACAACCTCTAATTTTCTATTCAACATTTAAATCCAAAATTTATGAGTGCAATCATCAAAAAAAGTAACAAAATAGTTTTCACCTCCAAAAGAGGTTACCTTGGTTGGACCAAATACATCAGAATGCACCAGCTCCAAAGGTGTAGTCTTCCTCTCATGACCAATCTTCACAAAGTTGGCCCGACTTTGCTTGCCAAAAAGGAAATGCTCACATAACTCCAAATCAACTAATTTGAGGCCTGGAAGTTGATCCCTTTGAAGCATGACTTCAAGTCCTTTCTTGCTCATATGACCGAGCCTCTTATGCCAAAGCTCTGAACCGCTGTCCACAACCATCATTGCAGCTCCCACTTCATCATTGCACTCTAAAACATAAAGACTTCCCAATTTTTTTCCTTTTGCAAGCACCATAACATCCTTGGTTACCTTCCAAGTATCTAATGAAAATTTCACATCACACCCATGAGCATAAAGTTGGCTCACCAAAATTAAATTTCATTTCAAAGTCGGAACATGGCGTACATCTTTCAAAATCCACTTATTTCCATTTTTCAAAGACAAAATCGCATCACCTTTACCTACAATTTCACATTCTTTATCATCTCCAAGAAAGACTCTATCAAATGTACCTTCTTGATAATTAGAGAAAGCATCCCGGCACGGAGTAGCATGGAAAGAGGCACCGAAATCGAGCACCCAAGAATCTACAATCATTTCACTTGTTGATAAAACCAAAACACCATCATCTACAATATTTACTTCATGCTTGCTCACCTTGTCTTGTGTCTTTTTGTAATTCCAACAATTTTTCTTTGTGTGGCCCGATTTTCCACAAAACCAACAAGCATTGTATCTACCCCTAGACTTCAATCTTGGAGTAGATTTTGACATTCTCATGTTATTGTTTCCACCTCTTTCTTGAATCCTTCCCCTATTGTAAGTAGTGTTGTAGTCAAAGCATATCCAGACGAGGGATCTTGATTTTTCCTTCTCATGTCCTCACTAAGAAGTGTGGCGACAATATCATCAAACTTTAATTTGCTTTTGGCAGCCACTGAGGTGTTAACTGCCATCACCACTCCTTCCCAACTATTTGGTAATGAACATAACAAAAGAACTGCTTTGATTTTTTCACCTAAATTGATACCAACTGAAATCAACTAAGTTACCAAGGTATTGAATTCGTTGAGATGGTTTGACATAATCCCTCCTTTCATTTTCAAATTATATTTTTTTTTCATAATGAATACCTTATTGGATGTTGATGTGATCTTGTACATGTTGGAGAGTTTATCCCATAGCTCTTTTGTCATCTTCTCCACTGAAACATTAAATAACATGTTGGAAAATGAAAGAAAAATAGTTGCCCTCGCTTTCATATCCATATTTTCCCAATATTCATCCAACATTGAACCTTTTCCCTTGGTTTTTCCAAGCAACACGCGGGAGAGATCCTGCTTTATTAGTATTGATTCCATCTGAACCTTCCACAATCTGAAGTTCCGGCCTACAAACTTCTCAATCTTCCATTTGTTTGTGTCATCCATGGCTCTAGAAATTATTCATCAATTTCCAATGAACTGCTTCAACACCGAGCTCAATACCACGCTCTAATACCAATTGTGAATGAAATTTTCATAGAAAAATGAGAAAAAATATTACAAAAGTTAAATATAATTAAAAGACGAAAATGCAAAGACAAGACACAAAAATTTTATAGTGGTTCACCAATTGGCTACATCCACTTTCAGTAGGGGATTCTCTTATTAATTTTGATACAATATTACAGTAGTTGTGTGCAATACAATAATATTTTTATCTATCTTCAATCTCCAGCAAAAAGAGAAACAAGAAGATGACCGACCAAAGTAGCTGAATGGTATCACCAAGAATGATGGTTATACAAGAAACGACAGTTAAGGAGTGATTGGGCTTCACAAACCCAACACCCCTTTTGTAGAGATGTTATTGTCTAGTGAGTCTTTGCTGATATTACACCATGATTGGTAATTTGGTGAAGAGGTACAAGGTTTTATACACCACTCTGGTAGGTTCCACAAATCTGTAGGATTTTGTATGTGTCAGGTATGTCTTGGTACCCATAGAGGTATGTGTAGTGTTGGAGTAATAATTTCTCCCATCCGAAGACTAGTATTTAATGCATATTCTAGAATGATCTAAATAGGTAAAATCATTAATTGCTTTATGTCAGTGTATCAACACTGTTCTAGAACTTTCCCGTGAACTCTAAACTTCTTCTTCATTCTTTGGAAGCTTCTTGTGATTTCTGAAACTCCTAGAAACTTCTAACTCCTCTATACAAGAGGATCGATGTAAAGCATTTTGCAATGTAATAAAAATCAATAAGAGTGTGTGTGCAACATCACATTGGGAAAGTTGTTGTGTTTGTTTTTTTTTATTCTCTTCATGGTATCAGATCCCTTCAAATCTTGGGTTGTGGGTGGCTTGTGTTAGCTATGTAAGCTATGATCTATAAGCTATAGAACTAGCTACTTGTATGTTGTTAGCTTTAGGTTGTAAGCTTTAAATCTTGTGATCTATAGGCTAAGCGATTCATAAGGGCTGTGAGGTTTGTAATGTCTATGATTTTTGTTTAGGGGAGCTTAGTTCTATTATAATCATGTCAACTTTGGGAAGGGGTCTGTTGCAAGTATGGGCTAGTCTGGTGGTGTATTCATTGATGTCAACACTATTCAGTATGTTGCAGATTGTACATGTATAGTTGAGATGCTTCTGAGATGTTATGAGTACATGGAGCTATCTTATATGGCTGCAGATGTGTTGTGTTGATGAGTTTCCAAGTGCTTTTGAGAAAATTAATAAAGAAGAGAAGTTAGAGTGATGAATGTGTTCAAATTGTGCTTCAGTATGTGCTCCATTTTTCTCCTGTGTTGATCCTATGCCTGTGCAGTTCTGAAGTTTCCATTACAGTGATCTAATGGTGATATATTCTGAGTTTTAGTTTCTAGTGAGATGGTATGTGAAAGTTGTGTCCACCGGTATGTGTGTTCTACCAGAAGAGATGATCTTCTGTGGACTGGGAGAAATTTTTTTGCTCCATAATCCTCCGCTGGTTTGTTTTAGATCTTGCAAATTTGGGGTTTGTCTTATGATGGTGTTCTCTATGTTTTGGAAAAGAAGGTTGAATTTTGGTAATCTGGAAGTCATGTTTCTATATTCTAGTGCAGGTTTGCATAGTTCGAATGATCTAGTGAAAGGTATTCAGTGTATGAAGTATATTGTTTTGTTGTGAATGTATCCAAAGAAGTCTGAGATGAAGTCTCATGAATAATTAAGCATGTAGAGGGGTCCACGTGTCACCTTCATGCTCGGAAGCATGTGCATCATTGATCATTTATGTTTTCATTAGGTTTGGCCGACCTAGTGTTTACACTTCATTTTAAAAATAAAAAATTAATTGAGGAAGCATGTGGTTAATTCGAGAATGTTATTTTTGATCTTGAAAAATAATTTTATTGGTCCACTCGTTTTCCTTTCCACCGTGGGAATTTTGAGTAGCTGACCTAATTTGAATTTATGAAATAAGTTATTTGTGACCAACCTTGGTAAATGCTTCTAAGGTTGAGAATGGTATAAAAGCAAGTCAAATTGTGAAGATTTGGATGATAGTGTGATGCAAAGTGATAAAAGTGTGCCACAAATCATAAGAGTAGAAGTGTGTGTGAGTGAGTTGTGATAGCATTTTTTCAGTGTGTTGTTGGCAATGAGCTGAAGGTTTATGTAATCTTGTGAATTTACTTTAATTATTGTGGTGGATATTTTGCTCTTTCATTCGAGGGTAGTGAGCCTCATTGTTGACAAGAGTCCTTTGTAGGCAAGTGAGCCTTATTTGGATGAGTCCTCTTCAGCAATGAGCCTCTAGATTTAGTTTTATAATCTTTATATTGTGAGTTAACCCTCAATGTGGTTTTTCCCTTATTGGGTTCTCCACATAAAAATATGGTGTTCATTGTGTTGATTAACTTTCTATTATTTATCTTTCATGCTCATATTTAATAACAGAATAGTGTGGTTGAAGAATTGATAAGTGATAAAGTTTTAAGTTTGAACTTGTGTGACAATTGATTCACCCCGCCTTCTCAGTTGTCTTACGCCTATTTAAAAATTGGTATCAAAGCTTTTGGTTCCTTGTGTAGAGCTTAACCGCTTAAGGAATATCCGATGGCACACAAGTTGGATCCCTATGTTTGATGGAACTTACTACAATGATTGGAAGGGAAAAATGAGAGGATATATTATATCTCTTGGTTTCAAGACCTGGAAGGCTGTTGAGAATAAGTATACACTTCTATCTAATGGTGTTAATACTACATATGAGGTCTCTACTTATGAAGAAAATGAGAAGTTGAAGTATGTGATTTGCAATGGTTTATCTAAAAATGATCGAGTTAAGGTTAATTCTCTATACTACATAGGAAGAAGTTGGAAGACATGTATGAAGCTGAAAATGAAAAGGTGAAATTCGGGATTGCAGGCTAGCGCCAGGCTATTGTGATTTGTGAACTTGAAGATTGAATATGGTGAAGAATTTACAAGTTTCTTTAAGAGAGCTGAATTGGTAGCGCAAATGAAGTTAGAAATCAAGGAGGAAACTATCATATGAAGATTAGTAATCGGTGAAGATCCCGACTTTTACTGCACGTTATAGCCGCACAAGATTCTCTATTATTGAAGAAATGTATGATCCTAAGAAGTACACTCTAGAAGAGTTGTTTGGAACCTTGCAAGCATTTGGAGATAAGGAAGTTCTAAAAAGATGACAAGAAAGAAGAGAAGACAAAAATGGCATTTAAGGCTTTGAATATTGAAGAACTGGATAGTGATGATGAAGAGTTGGAAGCAAACTTCACCAGGAAAATGAAGAAAGACATTGGAAAGTATAAAGGTATGTTACCCTTTAAATGTTTCAGTTGTGGTAACATTGGTCATTATGCTTCGAGATGTCCAAATAGGCCTATACATAAAAAGAATAAGGATTATAACGATAAGGATAGGAAGGATAAGAAGTATAAGAAGTTGTACTATTTTAAGGAAGAGGTATGTATTTCTAATGATGAATCTGACAATGAGGTTGATGATAGTGAATGCTTATTCTTAGATTTGGAAAATAAATCTATATCCACCAACTTTGGAAAATGTGTAAGTAAGAAGGCTCTGGAGGTTAAGAAGAATATGATGGAAGGTACCTTGGTTATTGCTTTTCATGCAAGACAGGATGAAGACTACTATGTAATTGATAGTGGATGTTCAAATCACATGACCAGAGATGAGAATAAGTTCACTAAACTTAAAAAATATGATGGTGGTTTAGTTATGTTCAGTGATGATTCAGGAGCTAAGATATGTGGTAAAGGTTCAATTCTTAAAAAATATGATGGTGGTTTACTTATGTTCAGTGATGATTCAGGAGCTAAGATATGTGGTAAAGGTTCAATTATTTTTTATGGAGTGCATAATATTGATGATGTATACTATGTGAAGGGTTTGAGGCATAACCTTCTAAGTGTTGGTCAAATGTGTATCAATGGCTTTAAACTTGTTTTTCAGAACAATACCTATGAAATTAGAAAAGGATCCAGAAATGGAGATATGATTGTAGTTGGAAGAAGAACTCATGGAAACATCTATCAACTGAAGGGAGTTGATGGTCATTGCCTTGTATCTCAAATTAGTGAAAGTTGGTTATGGTACCTGAGAATGGGACATTTGAACTTTCATAACCTATTCAATATCAGTGCTAAGGAGATTGTTCGAGGACTGCCTAGAATCACAAGACCTGCTAATGCTATCTACAAAAGTTGTCAATTGGGAAAACAGATAAGATGTAACTTTAAGGGAAAATAACATTCTACTACTGGAATGCTAGAGTTAGTACACACTAATCTCTATGGTCCAACTAGAACTGGAAGCCTAAATGGAGATAGGTATTTTATGTTGCTTATTGATGATTATACTCAAATGACATGGGTTGCATTTCTTAGAGAAAAGACTCAGGCTCTGGATAGGTTTAAGGTATTCAAAGCAAGAGTGGAAAATGAAGTAAATGAAAATAATGTGTTTGAGATCTAATAGAGGTGGTGAATTCACTTCTAGTGAATTTAATACATTCTATGAGAAGCATGGCATAAAAAGATAGTTTTTTGCTCCAAGAACCACACAGTAGAATGGAGTAGTTGAAAGGAAAAATAGGATAGTATAGGAAGTTGCTAGAATTATCATGAAAGATTCTAATTTACCAAATGTATATTTGAGAGAAGCGATACATACTATTGCTTATATTCTTAATAGAGTTCAAATCAGACACAACAACACAAAGAAACCTTTTGAGTTATGAACTAGTAAGAATCCTACTATGAAATATTTTAAGGCATTTGGAAGCAAATGCTATATTAAAAGAGATGATGAAAATCTTGGAAAGTTTGATGCTAGATGTGATGAAGGAATATTTCTTAGATACTCTACTACTAGAAAGGAATACTGATGTTTTAACAAAATATTGAGAAAGATTATTGAAAGTGCTAATGTGAAAGTTGATGAAGACATACACAGACCTATTGAGATAAGTAAAGTTGAACTTGATGATCCTATCTACGGACATGTACCTAAAGAAAATAAGGAGAAGGAAGAAGAAGATAAAGGAGAAGAAGAAGAAGTGGAAGAAGAAGAAGAGAATGAACCAGAACCTGCTGCTAGGACTCCTAAATATATACAAAAGATCATCTAGAAGATCAAATAATTGGGGAAAAAAGTGAAGGTGTGAAGACAAGAAGCAAAGTTGCAGCTGAGGTAAATTTGTGTTTACTTTCTAAAATAGAACCTAAATACATGTAAAAGAAGCATGTGAAGATGAAAGTTGGATGAGAGCTATGAAAGAGGAATTGCAGCAAATAGAAAAGAATTGGACATGGGAAATAGTCCCTAGGCCTATGAACAAAAATGTGATTGGCTCAAAATGGGTGTTCCAGAACAAGCTAAATGAAAATGGAGTAGTAAGGAATAAGGCAAGACTGGTGTGCAAAGGATATTCACAAGTTGAAGGTATATATTTTGAAGAAACATTTTCCCCTGTGGCCAGAATGGAAGCTATCAAAATGTTTTTGGCATTTTCTACCCACAAGAACTTCAAGGTATATCAGATGGATGTTAAGTCAGTTTTTCTGAATGGTGAGTTGGAGGAAGAAGTGTACATGGAGCAACCTAAAGGGTTTTAGTTGTCTGACAAACTGGACATGGTTTGTAAGTTGAAGAAATCGTTGTATGGATTGAAGCAAGCTCCTAGAGCTTGGTATGCAAGACTGGACAAATATTTGACAAAGCAAGGATTCAACAAAGGTTTCACTGATAGCAACCTCTACTTCAAAGTGCAAGGTAAAAAAATTTTGATTGTAGTTGTTTATGTTGATGATATCATTTTTTATGGAAATGAAGATATGTGTAAAAAGTTTGCTGAAGAAATGCAAAAAGAATTTGAGATGTCTATGATTGGTGAATTGAATTTCTTCCTTAGTCTACATGTGAATCAAACTGATAAAGGGATATTCATTTCACAATCTATGTATGTAAAAGATTTGTTGAAGAAGTTTGGGATGGAGAATTCTAAACCGGTTTGTACCCCTATGGTAACCGGATGTAAACTGAGAAAGGATGATGAATCTGCTAAGACTGATCAGAGAAAATATAGATCTATGATTGGCAAACTGTTGTACCTTATTTCTACTAGACTAGATATTATGCATGCAATTTTTTTAGTTGCTATATTTCAAGAAATCCTAGAGAAGCACATCTTATAGTTGTAAAAAGGGTATTTAGATATCTTAAAGGCACATCAGATTATGGACTATGGTACCCTAAGAGTAATTATTTCACTCTAAGCACCTATATAGATGTTGATTAGGTTGGATGTGTAGATGACCGGAAGAGT
>VDFB02000015.1:199879861-199962881 GCA_007258455.2 Sequoia sempervirens | reverse complement strand
ACTCCTCTTAAACTATCAAAACCTCCATATCCATGTATTTAGGGCATGTTACTGTAATATTTTTTAATTGAAAAGGTTTATATGATGGTGTACATTAAGGACTCCTTCAATGCATCTTCAAAGGTTTCCTCATTAGCCTTAACCAATGCATGAGTGGGGTTCAATATGGCATAAGACTGTTTTCAACATATTGAATACTTGGAGAGAACAATATTAACATACTTATTTGTTCTTCTAAGCTTTGCAACTATTCTTTCAACAATCATCTTGATAGTTCTCTTGTATGTCATACTCACTTGGGTTTAGCATGGTCTTTCACTATTCATTAACCATTTGTGATCATCATGGCACAAACTACTACCTTTTCTTCATAGGTTTTGCATATATACTAGTGAAAGATTCATTTAAATAAAACTCCATAACATATATGAATCTCTCTACATCATATTTTTTCATATTCTCTATTGTAGCATCAAAAATTGTCACCCTTGACAATTTCACACTAGGTTTTTTCTCCCCCCTATGTGCTTGGACCTAATTATGCACCTAATTTCCTAATTGTGTTTCTAGTTTCCCTTTTTTAAACATTTATTGGAAAATCAAACATGGGAAATCAAATTACGCATTTAATATTTTTCCCCTGGCACTTTGGATGAATCATAAAAAAGTAGGAATCTAGTCTAGGGCGTAGGGTTCCCTAGATTGCCTATTTTGGCTCCAAATTTAGATATGTCAATGTCGGTAATTTGTTATTTGAAATTCAAATTTTAATTGTTGGCTATTATGATTTAATTTTTAGGAAATTAGAAAATTGTAGATAAATGCATATTATTTTCACAACTTTAAGAGGGAGAAAAAATTATTAAGACTTCAATTGAGAAAATCAAGTGTCCTAAAGCACTCAAGAGCAAAATTTTATTGCAGCATTGTGTCATTGAAGCATCATGCCAAGTTTTATATGAGTTTTGTTCATGTTTTGCATGCATTTCATTTTTAAGCACCAACACTTGTAGGTCTTCAAATCAAATCAAGTCAAGCAAAAATTGATCCTTGAAGGTGATGAGTGTGACTTCAATCTATCAATGAGATCATATATGAGTGGTGAGTTGCAACAAGTTGTCAATTGATTATTTTTTTATCATTAGCCTCTATCCCTCAAAAGTATATAAGCTCTCTTTTTATCATCAACTTTGCTTTAGTGGAGGTAGGAATACCAATACGAGGCTTTCAACTTCTAGGCAAGACCCTATATGGCACAATCCTTCCCCTCTTTTCATGTGTACGGGTTGCAAATCTGAAGTGAATTGGAGGAAGATTGAAGGCTATTTATTTATTCATACACTCAAATCTGACAAGTTGTCAAGTCACAAACTATTCATTTTCTCATCAAAATACAAAGATCCGACAACAAATCTTGGAGAATAGGAGATATAGATCAAGGACTTCAGGCCTATGAAATTAGTTTTCAAAAATCTTGGGCATTCAAACTAGGATGTAGGGTGCCCTAGACTGGCCAAATTCAGTTCAAATTTAAATCCCAGGTTCTTCTATATCTGCCTTCTATATTTTTTTATTCTAATTTTTTATGTCTGCTTTTAGTTTCTCAAGATTCATAACAAAACGTTGTATTTTCATAGTTTACATAGTTACATCATTACATCAAATCAAATTACAAAACCATCCAAAGAATCCAGATGTAGGGTTGATTGATTCTCCTTTTAGGTTGTAAGTCAATCTCATATCCTTGCTGATCCAGATTCCCAATGTTTTTGGAAAAAGTTTGATTTTAGTGATATAACCATTAGACCTAGGATGAACCTTTTGCAACAAAACATTTGTGTATGTTGTTCTAAGCCTTTAAGAGTGATGCATTCCTAAAACTCCCACTTCATACAACTTATACTTGATCAATCCTCCAAGGCTAGTGTAGTGACAAGTTAACAATGATGATCTCTTTTCTACTTGTTCTTCTTTGGATCATTAAAAATTGATACCAATGTCCTTTGCAATCTTCCTTCATACTTATTTTTGGCATCACTATCACCATTATCTTTTAATCATCTACACTTGAGGATTGTTATAGATTTTGGTCTTTTTTCATTATGGATTGTTGTAAGAAGACTTCCTAGCAAGGGTTTCAATAGCTTTGACAATGCTCAAGACCTCAAAAGCTTTGGAGGAAACCTTTCAGGATTGTCATAATTTCTCCTTACTATTAATTATTTTCCACAATCTTTAAGCTTTTTCAAATCATACCTTTGTGCATGTGTTTAACGGTATAATTTAAATTGTCCTTCTATTATTGGATTCTCAAACTGTCCTTTAAACTTTGATTTGAATCTTTTTCTTCATGCATGAAGGTTTTTCACTTTATTCATGTTGTTTTTTGGCTTTTACTTTGTCATGGTTAATGAATTCTACCCCTATCATGGCACTTCAAGAAGAGGTCATTGTGTAGGTCCTTCTGGTGCTATCAAGATGCATAGGTATTTAGCACTGACTTTATTAACGGAGGTATCTCATTCATGGATATCTACCATCTATATACCTACAACTAGGCTTTCACTATCCATTGTAGTATCTTTCTATCCACTTAGAAAACACTACATAGGTTGTTGTCCTTCATTTTTCCTTTTAGAAAGATCACTCTCCTCACATGAATATCACCATATGTCACTTCCTTAAGATTATTCAACCTACTTGCTAACTATTTATTGAAGGAGGTTTATTCTCATTGTCTTCCCTCTGTGAACATATTCTCCATAATCTAAATTTGTCCCTTATTATCATAAAATTTACTTGTCTTGGAGACTTGTTCACATGAGTGTTACTTTAGCATTTTATCTCTTAAATTTTCACTTTTTATGTGGCATAAACTCTCATGATAGTATCCAACTCTTATGCACAAAATTTTAGATAGGGATAGGGTCTTTGTTTCTCTAAACCCCTCCATGAACACCATTGGATTGTTCTTTTATGACTATCATAAGTGCAATGATTGTCACTTTAGTTATGACTATCCCTTTTCTTTTCTTTTATGACTATCTTTTGATTGTTAATCATGTCTTTCTCACCTTGACTCACTTGTGAATATTCATCTTATCATTTCAATGACACAAATTTTCAAAATTAATCCATAATACCACTGTCAAACCTTTCATAAACCCTACTCATGTTAAGACTATGACCATTGTATCTCTATCCTTCATACCATAACTCCCAAGGTTTGAAGAAACCTTTCCATGCTCTTCCCTAAGGACCAAACTCTCTTAGAATGTCCATCTTCTTCAAGTTATGTTGCAGACGAGACTCCCTCTTGTTGTCACAAGCAAATTTAACACACAAATTCACAATTTCAAATAGGCAACACTCTACCCAAAGATTGTAACAAACAACCACTTCTTTATTCAAATTCATAATTTTTAACACAAAATGAATCATAATAGACTTCAAATTGAAACAAAGACATTGTGGCTCAATCCACCTCTTCAGCATCTTTATTTCATTTGTTGGTTCAACAAAATCAAATACAATACATAGGTTCTTTATTATAAATTATGATTTTATTCATAAAGCTCTACCACAATATGGTGGTTGCTACCTCTGTCAAAATCAATATGCCCTAATCCCCTTAATTTGAATTTTTTTACCTCATTGATTCATATTTTATTGCCTCATCGATCCATATTTTATTTTCAATTTTTTAAAATTTTCTTGGCAGCTTCTTGCTGCTTTGTTCTTCCTTTTCTATGTAGAATCCTTTAAGATGTTTGATTTTTATCTTTGCAAACTATTCTATTGTTTCCTCATGCTACCCCTCTGCAAACCTATGTGTTGCCTCTACTCACATTTCTAATCTGGTCCTTTTAACTTTCAATTGAAAGCCTCTTCATCTTCCTACAACTCTTCAATTTTCAAGTCTCTCCCCAGTCTTTGCAGCTTCTCTTACTAGCAATGGTTTTTTTTTTTCTAACTTTTATTTCCCATCCCCTCTTTTCTTTGTTCTATGCATTTTTACAGATACATTCTAAAATTTAGATGCCATATTAATGGCATGACTCCTTGATGGTCTTAATCCTATTTTTTTAATTTATTTTTATAGGAATTAAAACATATAATTCAAATATGCATCAAGCTTTTATTCTTTTCAACAATATAAAGCTTATGCTAATTAATAGAGTAGGGTGTTGGCAGGCAAAAAACTCAAATTTCTCTAATTCATACAAAAATTGGTGATAGGCTCTAAATGATATCCCACGGACCCTACAAAAGGGTTTTTCTCCAGCCCTCCATAATTTTGAAAATTTAAACTTTTCGTAAACTGGCGACACACTTTCAGTATTAACGACACAAAATTTTGACATTAATTTATCCCAAATGGTGAAAGATATGAATTCGATTATTTTTTCACATTCAACATGGTACATCCAAGAATTCCCTTGCAAAAGGATTCTACTCTAGTTCTTACAAATATTGGGAATAAATTTCACAAAACTACCTATTGAGTATTGAAACTGTGAACTAGTGATAGTTTGATTCTTGCAATTCTTTTTTGTCTTTGAAGTTATGTGATGTTGATATATGCCAATGACCACTAAACCAAAACTAAAATAAATGTAACTAAAAAAAATTTTGGTTTATTTTGATTGCACATGCACCTGGATGCTCATGCATCAAGTTAGATCTTACAAATACCTTCACACTTAGCATACCAAGAAGCTTCTTCATAACCATGAAAAAAATAGTACAAACCAAGAATAGCCATAACATCTCTCACAACATGTGCATTCTTCCTTAGAAGCATAGAGACATTTTTTTTGTATTATCATATACTTAGGTATATTGTAATTCAGGACTGTCTTTTGTGGTGACTGTTTATTTACCACTGAGTACCTTTCTATGCACAGTACTGGTATATTCCACATGACTATCATTCTATTCTATCATACTCTATATTATGACTTTCAATGGTCCATTATCATTATGGACCTTCAATTCATACTCAGGACTTTCTCAAGGTCTATTTCTCTAAGCGATGGACAAACTCTCAATATTTATATCATTATCTTGATAACTTTGTTCTTTCTAGGTTTGTCCCTTCAAAGGCTAACTCTAACCTCATCATGTTGTACCTTGGTGCTAATTTTCGATGTGCTATTTCATATCAGAATGTCCCTTTATCTCTTATTTTATCATGCATTGGATCCTTGTATCAGGACTACTCCTTTGGAAGATGAAGAGTGTTGGTTTCTATTATCACATGAAATTGTACCCTATTGAAAATGGAGTTTAGCATTCCAATGACACAATGGAACTGACCTCAAGGTGTGAGACCTTATAGATGAGGTCAGATCTCTAGATAAGGTCATATTCCTTTTCTAACCTAAGTGTATATGTGTTGGTCCAACCTAGCACATGGAAAATCCTACCACTAACCCTACTCTAAAAAATCACAGAGGAAAAGGGAGAGAAGGAATATATATAAAAGGGAAAGAGGAGGTGATACACCTAGAATAGAGATGTTTCTTCCTACTTAAAACTACACAAAACATCAATGAAAATGGTATAATAACTTACATAGTTCTCTATTTAACCAGATTCTAAAGGAGAATATGGAGGTTAGGATTTAGCAAGATGCTAGAAGGAAAGAAATACATTCACAAGAAACTCCTAGTAACCAATTTAATACAATACATATGCATAGAAAATGATAAAATTACATTTGAACATGAAGGTAAGAAAAATATGTACACAACAAACCTAAGAGAGAGAAGAGGTAAAATGAGTAATTTTCATTAACACAAAGGCCTGGAAGCTAGTTTACAGTTGCAAAATACAAAATGCATAAGTATGCTAGAGAAACTAGGGAAGAACCCAAAGGTTTAGAACCCCTTACAATGAGCACAAGGCTATTTTTTATACAAGATAGATCATGAGAAGAAGGAAAGCAAGTGGATTGGAATGAAACCCAAGCCAAAACCACCTGTAAATTATATCTAGACAAGTATCTCCCAAATCCCAAGCTAAAAGTCCCAAAAAATGGCCCAAGAAATCACACCATGCTTCCTTAATGATAAATCCATTAATGAAGAATAGGAAACCCCACGCAATCCATAGAAAATCATGGCCAAGGTATGTTCCTTTAATAGAAAAGTGGTATGAATGTCATAAATGAAGCATGGCATCAGTTTTTCCACTTGCAATAGTTGAAGGATGCATTAAATGTCATACCTATAGCCTCAAAAATTAGATCCAACAATTGGGAAAGCAGCTTCAGCATTAATGGTGTTTACAGCCAAAAAATACACTATTCTAGAGTAGCGTCAAAGTTTTGGACCTGAAATAAACACTATGTTGGGAATTAAATAGTCTTTGTTTCCAAAAATATATATTCATCTAACATTAGGCATCAGTCCTACTAAATATCACCTATCGCATCCATGAAGAAGAGTATACGAAGAATGTCAAAACCCCAAATCCCAAAAAGATCCTCTTGTCAGAAATCGGGCATTAGGCATCATGCTTGTTAGAAGAAGGAAAGGGAGATAGTGAAAGCCAAAAGATTAGTAGAAGGGTTAAAGAGTGCAAAAGAAAGAAGGATGTCAGGATTCGGGAATAAGGGAGGATACTTATGTTGGAGTACAGTTAACACTGAGAGAGGGGGTGAATCTGTGTTAACAAACAAATTAACTCTTTTTATTTCTTTTAATAATTTTCAAATCATGAATGAACTTATGCAATAAAAAAAAATGAACAGATAATGAACAAACACATATAAGAGATTGACACAAAGATTTTATTGAGTGGAAACCCTCTTGGGGAATAAAACCACTCGAACTTGGCCTCACTGGCCTTATCTGAAAATATTCTTTGTACAAAGCCTCACTGACAATGGTGCTATCTCACTGATAGTCTTATAGTGCTATCTCACTGATAGTATTTTGAAATGTACAAGTATAAAAGAATTGTAAATATAGATTTGATCTCTATTTCAAGAATTGCATACTTTGTTCTGCAATGACCTCAGAATCAGAGTCACAAATTCCAACTACTCAGAACAATATATACATTGCCTTTATTAAACATATATTCTGTTATTTTCACAATCTCTCATCATTTTGAATGTGAGCACAATGAAGTATTTAACATGTTCTCTATTCTCAAAAACATAATTGGGAAAACCCTTTTGAAAAAACTGAATCACCAACTTCCATTGAAAAACCGAAACTGAAACTGCCTTTGCCAGTTGTAAGAACAAATTTTCTTACACAATGCTTAACCAAAATCCATATGATCTATACAACATCCATCTTGCTAAGAATGCATTAAGAATAATCAACAAGTAATTGTCATTTATCTTGCAGAACCGACACCCTTCACAAAGATAACTAATCACATCCAAACACACAATAAACTCACAAAATAAGGATGTTCAGGCTTCTTACAAATTTCAAACAATAAAAAAGACATTTGAAAAAACCCTTAATCTTAATAGCAAACCCGACCAGGGTTTTTATTTGATTCTCCTTAACAAACAAACATGTATTTACAGACCCAACACAAAGGTAATCATGAATGACTTATTTCTGACTTTTCATAAAGATCTGCACGAGTTACTCAAAGTATTAAACACACAAACCCAACATTAAGATTTGTACAAGTTACTTAAACAATCACTCAACCCATTAACAACTATTTTAATCCATAAATCACACATGCCCAAATAAACACAATAAACCTGATTCAACTAATCAGAATAATGAACAAGAAAAAAAAATCCAAAGCAGATGGGTTCACATAGACACAAAGATAAAGATAAAGATTACACCTGGAGTCGGCACAACCATAACATCTTCACTGTCTTGCACTTCACTGTAATTTCTTGTCCCCTCGAAAACCATGCAACCGATTTCTAAAACAAGTCTTTGCTTACCACCGTTTCCATGACTAGGGTAACAAACCCTAACAAATAAAAAATGAATCAAGTATCTAAGCTCACTGAAGTTTCAAAAAAAAAATTGACTTCGACATAATGCATTTTTCAAATCCAGGAATTATGATGGAAAAAATTCACATTCAACAAACAAAATAATCTCCACCGACAATGCAATGATTATTTTGACTTTATAAAACATTATCATTGCAATCTTTTCCATTTCATTATTATTTTTGAGAAAACACATTTTTCCACCTATCAATGATTTCCTCACAATGATACCCATATTATATTTGTAATCACCAAACCTTATTTGTAGATGCACTATGGCAATGTGTTTCCTTATAAAAATGTAATGTGCCTTTTGAACATGCTTTGGATAAACAACTTATCATTGCACCTAAACAATGTTATTTAAAAAACGTGCCAGAATATATAAGATGCAAATGAACTTTATAATCTCAAACTGAAATCTGATCAATATGCCAAGCTAACTATAACTTAATTGTAAAACATATCAGTCACTGGAATATGCCAAATGCAAGTGATGATTCCAAGATAGATCAGAATAGATATATAAACTCATGCAAGAAGAACTGAACTAAAAGATCACCATGTGCACAACCTGATACCTCAACTTTGGTGTTATGACATTAATGCCAAATAATATTGAGGGACAACAACTTAAGTCTTATCACAAAATATAATAAAGAATAAGAGGGATACCTGATTCCCAATGTTTGAAGGTAAGGCATTGGGGATCAAGGTCGGAAGGAACCTTAAATATCATATCATAAAGATAGGATAAAATATAAAGGGGAGACTCGATCATTGAAAGTCGAAGATGTCAAGTATCAAGGGTTGGGAGGAGAGCTTAATGCATGAGATGAAAGATGATAAGAGGTAAAGAGGATGGATGATCCTCGAAGTCTAAAACTTCAAGATTTAGTTGTATTTTGAGGATTTTATTGGAACTTTGGTGATCGAGGGGAAACTTATGGCTTATGAAAGAGAAGCAATAAAGGTTAAAGGTTAAGGTCGATGATTAAGACTCGAAACATTTAGGAAAGTGATGGAAAGAAGGGGTGAAAGATATTTTTTAAAATGGAGTGATAGGTAAGGCATGCAGGCATGTAGACAAGCGAAACGGTCCCAAAAGTATGAAACTTCAACACGACCATTTTTTGGGTTTTTTAGGTATATTTCATGCAAGATGACCCATATAAGATCTCTCAGATCAATTTTTACTGATGGAAAAAATAAGGGAGCATGAAATGTCAAAAAAAAATTGTGACTTCTATGAAATGATTTCCTGCTAATCATGGAATCTAGAAGCATTATCAATTTGTTGGGTACAAAGTCAAAGGGGAAACTACAGCTACTATCCTACCTTATAAAATAAAACATGTGTAGGCCGCACTTGGAGGAAAGAAAAATCATCTAGGATTATACATTCTCTTAAGGAGAATGCAAGGTGTGTGACCACACTTCTTGGAAAAGAAAAAACTAAGCTAATATGTATACAACTACAAAAATCTACCTCTGTCAAAGACAACCCTTTTAAAGGAGTTGACCTACCTCAGACCATAGTTGCATTCTTCACCCAGATGCAACCATTGAAGAAATTTTCTTGTATGCAAGGATTTGCACACACTACCTATATGGTGAAGGATCACTTCACTATAAACCTCATCATTGTAGGGAATCCATATTTATGCAAGTGTTAGATTCATCTAACAATGGTGCCTTAGGTAAACATACAACAATAGGGGTGAACTTTTCTAAAAAAAAATCAACATCTAGGAGCAAACTGCTTACAAAGGAAAAATAAATCTCCTCACACAAGGGTAAGCCACTGCCATAACCATTGACCTCCTCATGGTATGAACTAAAACAAAAAGATAAAGTTTCTAGTTCACATGGTGATGCCAAATATGTCAAGCTTGTTTGTGGGTAAGTGAAAGAAGTTTGGTCCACAAAAAGGGGAAGTTTTTGCCCAAAAAAATGCCAAAAGGAACATGTACTCATTTTTTTAAAATGGGTACCTATTTAGGAATGAGGACCTGAGCCTTAGATAGAGTCAGAGATCTTGTTCCTAAACAAGTACCACTTTAAAATGGGCACTCATTCTAAAAAATAGAACAAGTACCCATTTTAAAATGAGTACCCATTCTATAAAAAATTAAAATCTCAACCTGCTTTTTTATTTGGTTTTAGGCTCGAGAAAGGCTTGGTAACTCAACCCTTGGCATTGGACCTACAACTAAAGACTAAGGCAATGTCAAGAGAAATAACTCACTTTGGTAATATAGCTGACATGTTTTTTTTAGAATTGGTTTATGAAATTAAACCCATTATAGATTACGATGTCTAGTTTTTAAATATGTAATTTTTTTAAGATTGGATTATATTTTCTATTTTTTAAATTAATTTCTAAGCAAACTGGTCCATAAACTTGAAATGTCAGGATTTTTAAAAAAAATTAATAACTTTTAAATTGTTTTATCAAACTTCTCTTGTGTATGTTTACCCATAGAACAACTTGGACACACACCATCTATAAAATTGATTTGAGGTAGTCATGTGATGACATCCTATAATCTGATTTGTTGAAGGTATCAATAGTTAAGATGGCCAAACTGCTCATGCCTTAGCTTACTCACTAAATCTGAATGAGCGAGTAATGTTGTATAAGGAGATCATGGCACAAAGTGGGATAATGCATATAATTGATACTCATGATTGGCCTTTCCCACTAGAACTAAGGCATCATCTTGAAGATACTTGGTCACAACTGTATCAAGAGAAAACTCAACTTTCTTACCATTCCCAAGATGAGTGATTTGGTAGACTAAAAGAAGGATGGCACACAAGTCAAGAACACAAAGAACATTCTCAAATGCTCCATCCTCCATGTCAACCAAACCTTTTCTAGCAACTTCCACCTGAGTATTATCACCAATAAGAATGTGTAGCATTATACAAGGCCCTCTACCAAAGAAAACTATTCTCTATCAGAACCCATGGGATGTGTAGTGTCTAAGTCAAGTATCCACTACTATGAAGCTTATGTGGCTATAACAAGTGCATGTCCTTTCCCTTTCCTTGATTTTGAAGAAGTAGAAGAAGATGCTTTCTATTTGTAGGAAGATGAAAATTGATGTGATTTTTCTTGATAATGTTTATCAACTCACCAATTATCTTAGTATGGAAATGATGCTCTTCATGACCAACTTTTTTATAAATATGAACAAATCACTCTCTCCTTCTATGAATTCCCCTTCTTGGAAGAGGATGAAGACTATCCTTGTGTAGGAGAAGAAGATTGTGCTCTATCTTTGGTGGCTTGTTTTTTGATTGCTTTTGTTTCTTACTAGACCCTATCCCATTACCTACCACCAAAGCTTGTGACTTGGATGACTTGACAATACCCATGGTGATCAATTTTTTTTATTCAAGCATCAACATATCTATGAATGAATCAAATGATGGTTTAGTATAGGAATTTCCCAAAGTCAACTAATAAATCCAAAAATTAGAAATAAAAGTTGCATATTCTAAATGAAGTTTGTCTAGAAAATTGAAGAGAAATTGTGCATCCTTCTTATGGATACTACATTCTTTGAGTTGTGATCTTAATTTATTAGCCTTAGTTACATAGCCTTGGATATTGTCAAAAAAATAGATCTATATTAGTGATATCATTATCAATTTTGTATCCCCTAATCTTGTCAATTTGACCACATAATTGAGCAAGTTTATCCCAAGCCTCCTTAATTGTTTCACACTTGTCAATGTGAAAGATAAGATAAAGAGAAATGTATTTATGAAGAGTTCCAAGAGCCATAGTACATCTAATGATCCAATCCAATTTTTCTATAGGATTTGTTGGTTCTAGAACAAATCCATTAATGTAGTGAATTAATCTTTTCCCATTAGTGCACTCCAAGCATTTATTTTCTATGTTGCATAGCTATGTGGAGTTAAAAGAGAAACTGTAAGATGACCCATAGCTAATATTTTGAAAGAACAAGAGAGAGCTCAAAGCACAATCACACAACACAACTACCCCCCCAAATCACTCAATCAAAGTAGCCCCAAGCAAATATGATTTTGTGCTTTATACTTAGTGTCCAGTTACAATTGCCACTTACAAGAGAAATATAATTGATCTTTGATTTCAATGCATCATAATTGCTAAAATAAGGCTATATGTTGAATGTACATTTTTTTACCATGATGAATATAAATTGATAGGACCACTATGAAATACATGAAAAACTATGCACTTCTAAAAAACTTGTACCTAACAAGGAGTTTGTATGAGCCTAAATAGAGCCCTAAAAGTTTCCAAAATGATAATGGTTCAGCAACACCTATGAAAAAATATATTTTTTGGAAAACTCATGCACAAAAATTGGAAACCATCTACACTGTGTAGAACATGAAAAAATAGCCCAAATAAAAATAAAAATCTCTAAAAAAGGTAGTCCTAAGCACAAGATATCAACTTTTGAAGTTGAACTACAAAATGGAAACTCGCAATGGAGAGGGGGCCAAAAATCAAAAGCAATATGTTGATGTCAACACAACATCACCACTAAGTTTGGAAAAAGTGTTGTCAACTTTGGAGGTGTTGCCAGTTTAGAAACCTGCCAACTAAATTTGGGACACTGCTAAAAGTGTAACCTCCACTAAATTTGGCTAAGCTTTGCTAACTGGAAATTATTATTAAATTTGTTGGGGCTGCCAAAATTTCTACCAACTTTGGCAGACTTTACTATAGATTTAATTTTGGTGTTTTTTGAAAAATAAATAAATAAAAATGGCAAGTGGGGTGGGGGGGGGCACATGGGCCTCTCCCCATGCCCCTAAGAAAGGGATTGTGCCCTTTATATGGGGCTTGTGAACCTATAAGGTTTTGCATACCCTATGATTGTTGTGACCTTAATGAGGGATTTGCACCCTTTTACAAGGCCTGGCAAGGCCCTACGTAGGGTGCTTTTCAGGTACCTTACTAATTTTTTTTATTTTATTTTTTAGTAGAAATTTGAATATAAAACTATGAAAAATGTTATTTTTTTGAAAAGTTTAAAATTGTATAAAAATTTAAAAAATAATAAAATATTTGTATCATGCAAGGGTTGTGTCGTATAGCCCGATCAACAAAAATGTCTTAGAGGACAACTTTCTCCAAAATTAATGAACAATTAATCTATAGGTTTTTGGGCTTTTGAGCACAATGGTAGGGTCATGTTTGACCCGAAATACTTTGAAAATATGGGCTACCTTCTAGATCTAACTACTAACTCTCAACTTCAAACCCTTACAAATTTGGCCTCCAGGTCCAACTGGGACAAAACAAAAGGCAAATATGACTTTCACATGCACTTTGAACATAACGGTGAGCTTATATTTGGTCCACCAATCTCCCAAAATGTACCTATAATATAAAGTCACAATAAAACCCCCCATAATCTAGTATTTCTATTACACTTTTTTTAATTCTCCAAATCATCCAAGGATGCAAAAGAAGAGCATACTCAATGCTTCAAGAAAATAAAAGATATGCATTCAAGATCTCCTAAAATAATAGCCAAAGGCACTCAAATTTCTCTATAATATTAAATGTAAGATTTGGCTATGGAGATAGCCACCCAAGATCTAGAGGCCTAATTGAAAACACAAGATACTTAGAAGATCAATATGACAAGAATAAATTGTATTCCTATCAAATAATGCAAATAGAATGAATATGCAATGTATAAGAGACACTTGGTTATATAAGCCAAGGTTAGATATATATGAAAATATAAGATTATGACAAATGTCTTAATCTTATGATATGAGACATAAAGTGATAAGAATCCTATGTATACACTAAGTAAACTTAAGTAATAAGATGTGAAAGGGACGTAATAGTGAAACTAGTTTGGTAATACCCCTATTCACACCAACACTATATGTTTCAAATTCCTTGAACAACCATACATCAAATTTCTTCATTGGTTACTTTCTAAGCCATATTCTAGTAACAACCATCTATCCTATAAGATACTCAATGTCTTCTCCATCTACAATAGGGTCACCCAATTTCTTTTTTTGTCTCAACACAATCATACAAATAATAATATGTATCTTCTTCATTGTCTTCATCTATAATAACTACATAAACATGCACTACACTAAATTGTGCATTTAATAAGATAAATTCAATAAATAATACAAAAATACTACAAAATAAGATAAAATTTTGATTTTTTATTAAATAATGCATATATGATACCTAGTTGAACTAGATTTAAAATATTGTCAAAGTTAGCAATAGATTCCATCTTTGTGAGTTGTAGTGCTCCTGGAAGTTGATACATCTCAAGTGGGCTTGGAGTAGAATGAGCACACCATTCATCAACCAACTCTTTTGAATCACATTCATTACAAGTAAAATATGTACATGAAGAACAAAAGCAAGTCATTTTTCTCATATGAATAGTCCATGAACTTGCATTTGAGATTCTAAAATAGTGAAGTTCACTCAATCTTGTCAGTGTACAAAAATCCTCATATTTTGTAAAGTTAGCTTCATCTATCAACCAAAAACATTTAAATTCAATTTTTGTGTATAATTTTTTGATGGGGCATAACTTTCACCTTGATTATTGAAAATATGTATAATTTTTTTTTTAAATTATCAAAATTTTGCAAGGATTTTAAAATTAGAATCAAATTTAAGATTTGGATAGCCAATTTTTATCAAAAATATTAAAAATCTTCCTGAGTTATAAATAGATAATTTAGGCATCTAATCATAAAATAACTTGTAATTTTTTCTTACATTTTTTCGGAAAGGGCATAATTTTAGTTCTAAACAAATTAGGGAGTATTTTCTTATGTATTTTCTAATTTTAAAACCTATGGACCTAATCTTAAATCCATTTAATTTATATGAATAAAAACATAGAATAGAGATGTATCTCAAGAAACTAGGATTATATTGAGTCACAATGGATTTGGAACCTGAACCTATAGTAACTACATAAAATCACAAATTGTATAATTGAAGTGATGAATCCTATGGCACATTGTGTATGTTTATTTATCCTTACTCTTCCATATTGAATCTACAACAACACCTAATGGGGTAAAAGTACATAGTTCTATGTCACTTTTATAAAGGAAATGGCCAACACAAATATAAATTTTCAACTTCAACCATCTAAAAGTGATATTTATATTTTGAAACATAAAATGATGTAAAATAATGAAATATAAAAATATTAATCTAGTTTATGTTTATAAATAAAATTAAAAAATTAAAATTAGTTGGACATATTTTTACAAAAAAAAAAAAGAATAATTGCTAATATTTTTTAAAAGTTAGGTCAATGGGACATTGCAAAAAAAAATCTTGACTTTTGTTTCTCCACATAGATTAAATGAAAATGTAGTGCTTGGAGTTGAACTTAATCAAAACGTCATAGTTTCCATGGGATGTCAACTTTTCTCTAATTTTTTTTTTATGATTTTTTAAAAACTTATACCCTCTTGGAGAGGATTTTCTCCTCTAGTGCTCCGTATATTTTTTAATTTTTAGTCAACCTTATGTTTAATTATAAAAAACAGGCTTGCAATAAATTTTTAAAAATTATAATAAAATTAATCAAAATATCATTTTTTTTGCTTCTAGGCTCCAAGCTCTACAAAAATATATGAATCGAACCTCTGTTTAATTTTTTATTTTAAAAATTTTATTTAATGATTGCTATTTAATGATTGCATGTGAAAGTGTTTCACCAAAAACTATATGTGCCACATAGATGTCACATGGTTTTGAGCAAAATCATTTCAACTAAAACTATTTAAAGGGAAAAAAAAAATTCTACAAACTATTTTGTTCATCGAAAGTGTGACACAACTTTGTGTTTTTACCAATAATGTAAACACAACATTAAAAATTTTGTTTGGAAAATAAGATGTAGTGAGCGGGCATCAATTGAAGAATGAATTAACATGATTAAGTTAAGGTAATGTAATTGTTATTAATATTTATATTTATTTTCCCTAGTCTAAAATAGATAATAACCTAAAGAACCGTTTATTTCTTTCCACCTATATATTTTTTGTAGTACATAAGAGGAAATAATATTGTGAGGATAATTAATCATTGCAATTTATAATATCATGTTGATGTTGACACAAACCTCTTTAATTAAATACTTGTATACAAAAAACAAATAAGATAAATTACTTGGTAATAATTTGAGTGGATGTAATATAATATTGAAACATTTATATATCACATTGCTCAAGATTATGGGTAATTTGGTGTTGTGTTTGATGAAAGAAATAAGAGTATTTTTTATATTAGGGATTTCTCCTTGGTATTTGGTAAGGGTTTTTTTTTGGCTTAAGTGGGTCAGGCAACATGAGTGTCAAACATTTGAGATATTTGATTGTGGAGGATTTTTCACTAAACTCAAATGACATGTTACAAACCCAATGGTTTAAGAATGGATCATTTGCATGTCCTTTACCTTGCAACAACAATAATATATGTGGAGGCTAGCTTAGAGAAGGGAGAGAGATGATTATGAGGCATTGGTGTGGGGTAGTTATGTAGATCCCACCTCAACTTGGTTTTATAGTTGGGATGATTTGGTAGTGTTTCATCAAAATCTTGCTCTATACTTGGATAACCATAGAATTATTCTAAGGAATGAGCATTTATAAATCTTATCTTTTCAAAAGATGGTGAAGTTGTTATTGTTAGTAAAATGTTATTTTATTTATGTGGAGGTATCTATACTTTCTTTGGATTATATGGTGCTTATATGTAAATTATGTTTAATTTGGCTCATTGACATATTATGTATATATTTTCACTAATGAACAAGCCTCATAAAACTCACAACTAAATTACCTAAAAAATAAGGAGGGAAAACATGCACTTTGATACATATCTTCATTTTCACCTTTTGAACTTAACCCACAACCTTCTAACACAATCTTGGAAGGCAGTGATCCATGCATTATTTGTTTTATGATAATTATAAAATATAAACCAATAATCATAACAATAAGATGATAAGAGTGGATGGCATGAATGTAACATTTTAAATTATTCATGAAAATTCAAGAAAATAATTTCAATATTATTTTATGTCACCACCTACTACGTAATCTACAATGGGATGGACATACTCTCTTAACTACTCTTAACCATCATATACACTTTTTTAAAATAGGATAAATATTTAGTATTTTTGAATAAACATTAAAAAAAAATTAAAAATGGTTATAACTTAGGAGCATGGCCCCATGGACCTTTCGACTTGAAGACATTTCTGCGCTAGATCGAGGGCCAACGGCTGAGATATAGACAGGGGGCCCGCTCGCCGCACTTCCTTCAAACATATTCAACTGAAATCGTCCCGCCGCCATCGCGCAGCTAAGGAAAGAGAATATATATATATATGTGGAAACACAGCGTTGTCAACAAACATTCCATGGTGTGAGTGCCTTGGAAGAAGTCTCTTCCACCTTGCTTACCCAGATCCACCTGCCTAACTTAGCTCCTTACGTTACCTTTACTTCCGTGATAAACGGATCGTCATTGTTGTGGCACTATTTAGGTGACACACCACCCACACAAGAAACCCACCAGCAATAATCTACTGAGTGCTCTCTCTATTGCAAACGATGGCTTTGAAAATTAAGGTATTGGCGGTGCTCTTGTATCTCTGCATTCATGGCATGGAGAGGGCAGAGGCATCACTGAGCTTAAGCAAGGACTACTACAAGCAGACATGCCCAAAGGCCGAGAACGTGATAAGAGATACAATACGAAACGCTACAAACTTCGACCCAAAAATCCCTGCTCGCATTCTCCGAATGCACTTTCACGACTGCTTCATTCGGGTACGTATCTCTTACTCAACTTACTCATCTTTATAAACCCATTTGCTAATTATAATTACAATGGTGGACAGGGGTGTGATGGATCAGTGCTATTAGACTCCACCGCTAACAATACAGCAGAGAAAGACGCACCACCCAACGTCTCACTCCGTGCGTTTTACGTAATCGACGATGCCAAGACCAGGCTCGAGGCCCTCTGTCCCCAAACTGTTTCCTGTGCTGACATTCTCGCCATTGCCGCAAGGGATGTTGTGGTGCTCGTAAGTAATACCATTGCTATTATATGCTTTCACTATATCAATTTCAATTGTTCCAGCAATTACCTACTGATCATTCGATATCGAATGGATAGGCTGGAGGTCCACACTGGGACGTACTCACGGGGCGAAAGGACGGCGTGATATCGAGCGCAAACGAGACAAGGAATTTGCCAGCTCCCACATTCAACGTTTCTCAACTTGTACAGAGCTTCCTTCTTCGCGGACTCTCCCTCCATGATCTCGTTGCATTGTCCGGTAATTACTTACCTCTTCCTAACAAAACCCATTTCCACATTTGATTCTTTTTTGCAAATGGTGGGTAAGTCGTAGTGAAAGTTGTTATTGTGTAACAGGCGGGCACACGTTGGGCTTCTCTCACTGCTCTTCATTTTCGAGTAGACTGCACAAGTTCAATGCGACGCATAGCATGGATCCCAGCATGCAGCCTCAGTTTGCGCAGAGTTTACTGAGCGTGTGCCCCAACCCCAATACCAACCGCAGCGCGGGAGCATTTCTCGATTCCACCTCTACTCGCTTCGATAATGCATATTTTAAGCGTTTAGTGGAAGGCAAAGGAGTGTTCGGCTCCGACCAAGCTCTGTTTACAGAGAACAAGACCAAAACCATGGTCAAAACTTTCGCCAAGGACGAGAAGGCCTTCTTCAGAGCATTTAAAAGGTCCATGCTGAAGATGGGCAGCGTCGGGGTGCACACAAGTGACGCCCAGATCAGATTGAACTGCAGGAAAGTCAATTCCTGAGCTTAATTTACACGACGATTTGATTCACCCTTTTAGGACTGTTTTATTTGAAAGGGCTTGGTTTGATTGCATTTGATCGTTTTTTTTTTAACCATTTTTAAGTGTTCAATTGTTTACAATTCTTTCTCCTAAAAATGTGAAGTCATATTCATTATGTCCACTAAATAAAGAATTAAAGGTGTGGGCAAAGGTCAAATTTATAGGGATGGACAGAGTTTTTCAATGTTATCTTGTTCAATGCTTGAATAAAGGAAAATGAATAAAAGAAATAAAAAGCTCCCAATTCGGATTGAGAACCCTGTTTTCTTTTGGGTGCATAATCTAAAAATGTTGGTCTCTTACGAACTTGAGTTACATTTTGAAGTGCATCTTAGAAGTTAGAAAAATTCAATTTTATGTTTTCAATAAATATATTACTTAAATAAGGATTAGAGTGGTAAGTATTTGTTTTTATTTATAATTTTAATTATTTCAAGAGATGTAATAATAGTGACAAGAAAGGCTGATGTATAATGGTATGAGAATGTAAACAAAAATTATTAAAGAACTATAAAAACTTAAATATAGTCATATTTTCCCCAAAAAATTATTTCATCTCATTCAATTAACTAATTAATCAAAAATATTTAATTAATCAATATATTTTATCCATTTATCCATTAAATTAGTTCACTCCCTTATGCAATTAATCCATTCCCTCCTATAATTAATCAACTCTTCCATGTTTTGTCTTATATGTATTATAAGCTATCTTCTTACTAAAATATGATTTATCTCTATTATTTTAGGAAGAAAATGAATTCTTTTCATAGATGAATTAGCTAATATAGGCGTTTACTAACTAGTAACCAACACATAAAGAAGAAGTTTCAGGTTCTGCAGGTGTTTAATCATACATGATTTAGAGGTTTTAGTATAAAAACACAGGAAAATTTCATAAGATTAATCAGCACACAACATGAACTAGTACAATGAAGGTGAAAACCTATTTTTTATTGATAAAGATGTCTTCCAATTTCATACATAATCTAAAAAATAATTTGATAGATTGAAGATGCTTGAAATATTATAATGCTTATTTCAATCTCATGACTAAAATTTCTAAGTTACAATACGCAGTATGACTAGAAAGAACCTTTTACAAGTTACAATGCTTTATCAAAAATGTAAGAACTAAGTCTAAATTGAAATTAGGTGTACCTTTTGTCTCCAAACTGTACCCTAGAAATATTAAAATATCTTGTAAAGGGAGGAAGACAAGTGTCCACCTCTTGATTTGGTCAAAATATCCTTGCCTTGGGCACCCAGCTACTTGCTCCTTCTTTTAAGGTTCTAAAAGACTCCATAATGTTGGTAAAAGACTCCTTTAATTTTGTTTAGCTTTTTCCATCTTGAAATGATCCTATTTTTCTCTTGGATTTTCTCATGATGCATTGTTGGTTCAAACCACCTCCTAGATATCCTCAACTTCTCCCTATATGGCTACAACTATCCATAACTCCTCTCAAACTATCAAAACCTCCATATCCATGTTTTTAGGGAATGTTACTTAAATGTTTTTGAATTAGAAAGGTCTTTATGATGGTATGTATTAAGGACTCATTCAATGCATCTTCAAAGGTTTCCTCATTAGCCTTAACCAATGCATGAGTAGGGTTTAATATGGCATAAGACTATTTTCAGCATATTGAATACTTGGAGAGAACAATATTAACATACTTATATATGTTCTTCTAGGCTTTACAACTATTCTTTCAATAGTCATCTTGATAGATCTCATGTATGTTATATACTCACTTGGGTTTAGCATGGTCTTTTGTTCTTCCTTGACCATCTATGATCATCATGGCACAAACTACTACCTTTCCTTCATATGTTGTGCCTATACTAGTGAAAGCTTCACATTACAACTCCATGAAATATATGAATCTCTATGTATCGTATTTGTTCCATATTCTTTGTTGTAGCATCGAAAATTATCACCTTTGACAATTTCACACTAGGTTTTTGCTACCCCATATGTGCTTGGACCTAATTGTGCACCTAATTTCCTAACTGTGTTTTTAATTGCTCATCTTAAAACATTTATTGGAAAATCAAACATGGGAAATCAAGGTATGCATTTAATATTTTCCCTTGACACTTTGGATCCCTAAAATGTAGGAATTGCACCCTAAACTGCCTATTTTGGCTCCAAATTTAGATATGCCAATATCAATAATTTATTATTTGAAATTCAAATTTTAATTATCAACTATTGGGATTTATTTTTTACGAAATTAGAAGAATTGCATATAAATACATAGTATTTTCACAATAATAAGAGGGATAAAAAATATTAAGACTTCAATTGAGAAAATCAAGTGTCCTAAAGTACTCAAGAGCAGTCAAGAGCAAAATTTCCAAATTTATTGCAACATTGTGTCATTCAAGCATCATGTCAAGTTTTATGTGAGTTTTGTTCATTTTTTGCATGCATTTAATTTTTAAGCACCAACACTTGTAAGTCTTCAAATCAAATCAATTCAAGCAACAATTGATCCTTGAAGGTGTTGAGTGTCACTCTAGTCCATCAAGTAGATAAGATATGAGTGGTGAGCTACAACAAGTTGTCAATTCATTTTTTTTTATCATTAGCCTCTATCCCTCAAAAGTATAATCTCTCTTTTTATCATCAACTTTGCTATTGTGGTAGTAGGAATACCAATATAGGGCTTGACTTAGGCAATCCCCTATATGGAACAAACCTTCCCCTCTTTTCATGTGTGTAGGTTGCAAATCTAAAGTGAATTGGAGGAAGATTGAAAACAATTTTTCATTCATGCATCAAGACCCTATAAGTTGGAAAGTCATAAAATTTACATTTTCTCATCAAAAGATGAAGATCTGACAACCAAACCTGGAAGGAAGAAGCTACAAACCAAGGACCAAAGGCAAGCTATGAAGTCAATTTCAGGAAAAATTCCTCATTCTATAGGGCATCCAAGGGTGCCCTAGATCACCCAGATCCTACTCAAATTAAAATCCCAGGTACATTTGTGTCTGCCTTCTGTATTTCTAGATCCCAAAATTTTTTTATGTTTCCAATTTGTCATAATTCATAATAGAACACCACATTTTCATATTTTGCATAGTTACATCGTTGCATCAATTTTCCAATCCATCAAATCTAACACAACAAACAACACACTAAAAAACAAAAATGTAATCTAGATCTAGGGTTGATTGATTCACCTTTTAGGTTGTAAGTCAATCTCATATCCTTTTTGGTCTAGATTCCCCCACATGTTCTTGGAAAAGGTTGGTTTTAGTGATCTATCCGTTAGACCTAGGATCTCCTTTTCCAATGAAACAATTTAGAAAAAAAATATTAAAATTATCCTCATCAATCTTCTATTTATTACACATATTTCCCCAAAAGAAATTTAAAAAATACTTTTATTTAGGTCAAATTATTGTGTTCATACACGTACATGGTATGGTCCTAGAAAAGTGACTTTTAAAAGTGGTTTTTATACATTCCTATTAAAAATTAATTTGTATCATTTGGACCTATTAGAATAAATTACCTATTTGGAAACTCAAAATACTAAATTTCATATTACTGAACTTTTTTAAGATTCAATGTGTAAATATTTACTTCAAATTTTTATTCCAACTGTGACAAATTCTAAAAATTTGAGAAAAATGCTTCCACCTTTTGAACATTTTGCGGACCCAACTTCTTGCACATTCCCTTGTTGATCTACACTGGGAAGATCTTCCTCATGCACTTCAAATGAAAAAATTTGAAGCTCTGGCATATATCAAATTGAGCAATGAGAGTGTTACTCTCTTGGTAGATGTGTGGTTACTCAATGGTAAATTTTTTGATATGTTGGTCCCATGTGAAACATTCTAACTCAGTCACATTATCCCCAATGCAGAATTTCACATCTTCATCTTGAATGAAGACCTCATATTCTACATTGCTACTTTTAGGGTGAGCAGAGAATCGACATACATCATAATTACATGTATTGATGCACATCTTAGCAACACATACCTTAGGTTTGTGAAACACTTTGAATGAAGAAATAATTTTTTTAGGTTGTCTATCTATCTTCATTTCCTTTTCTTGGAAACTAGTTGTAACGAAATCAAACTCATGGAATGATTTGTTCCCCAAGTTCACTACTGTCACATTCCTGCTTTTTAGGATCTCTCCTTTAAAGGAGCTACAATACTCTTATTGGTCTAAAGTATTTTTTGATGTAGATGTGGGTAAGCTCTCCTCATTGCTATCAATGAAACAAGGAAGATTTTCAAAAGAGAGGTTCAACTCCTCTACTTCATCATCGTTCCCCACTTGTTCAATATTTTGTTGTTGCAACTTATCATCTTCAACTTTTTTTTGTAGTAAGTCAAAGCATTCACTCTTTGGAGCATGTGAAGGCTCAAAAATAGCAAGTTGCTCCCTCTCTACCTGGAACATCTCCCTCCTTTATTCTTTTGATCAACTTGTGTACCAAAAAATGAGTCCACTTTTATAAAGTGAAATAGTGTCAAGAAAACAAAAATAATCAAAAATCCTTTGAAAAGATTATTGGGATTTTGGAGGGGGTTGTTCATCAAGAACAATAGGTTAAGCTTGCATAGGTGCAGGCTCCTATAAGAGATGAAGATTCTTAAAAATTGAAATATCTAGTATAGGATATTTTCATGATGGTTGAGGAGGCCTACTAGAAGGTTCAAGAGGCTTATCTTTCTTGGAACTTGGAAATTTGAACTTATGAACCTCATCTCTTATATGTTGGTCTGGGGTGTAAGAGGTTGACTAGATTTCTTGCCTTTATGCTTGAGCATGCAACATTTTCAGATCTTCTCCTCCTCAATAGCAATATGCTTTGTGAGATGAGCCTCATGTTGCACTATTTGAACCTTTGTTTGTTTCTCATGTCTCAATAGATCCTCATTCTCTTTCTCTTGAAAATTACTTTGATGGACGAGCTCCTCCTGCTGCAAATTACTCTTGATAACTTCTAGCCACTTATTGAATTCCAACAACATGATTTTGATTTCACTCATCTTCATACCATCAATATTCTAGAAGGTTGACTAATAGAGTAACAATATTGGTTTGGAAAATAATGAGTCTCTTGGGTTGTTGATAGGAATGTGAAAGCTACCAATAAGGCTCAGTAATGGTGATTGGGAGGTAATCATTTGAAAAGGATTAATAGCCCACTACATTAGGGCTCTGAGAATAAAAATTGGTGGTGTTTCTATCTTTCTATTGTTGGTAGGTAAGTGTAAATTTGGAATTTTCATGATATGGAGGTGTGTACATGTGTTGTTCGTATATATTGACATTTTTTAGCATCAAGGAAAGTTAGAATTTTTTTTGCAATGATTTAAAATAAGAGCATATGTCTACTCGAATAGATATTTTGGGTACATACTAGTAGAGTCACCCAAATTTGGATTTGTAGAGTCACCTAGTGTTTTGAATGATTTCCAATGACTGCAACTAGTTGGAAATAGGATGCCATTTAATTGCAATCCTAAACAGTATTTATTTCATGTGTCTCCTAAGTCCTTGGAAAGTGTTCTCAAACACTAGGATTAGAGAGAGATTAATTTTAGATGAAATAATCATGTTAATTGAAATTTGTAATTAATTATAAATGATAGGACCATGTGAAGGCGTCCAAGATGAGTTCCTAAATAATAGGAGCACATGGGGAACCCACATGGAAGGTGGCACTCACCTTGAGTTCAGTTAACTATTTGGAGTAAGAGATAAAACTTATGTAATGCATGTAAAGATCCTAGGAGTTAGGGTTTGATGTTTACATGCATGAAATTTAGTTCAATTTAGTTAAGTTCAGTACAGTTCAGTACAGTTCAGTTCAATTCAGTTCAATTCAGTTATGGTTCAGTTATCTTCAGTTAGTTTTAGTTGAATGCTAGTTTCAACTTCAGTTAACTTGGAATGCATGACTAATGACTTGAGTTGCATGACAGATAATAGGTAACTTCCTTCAGTTAATAGGGGATGACCATTCTTGCATGAATGGTGGAGAGAGATGTTTTAGTTAATAGAAAATGACTTGGACCCACTTTGGGCACCCAAGTTGGCTTCTTGGAATTAACTCATTTGCATATTAAGATATTTCAGAAGGCTAAGTTAAGTGGGCCCACTCTTGGGCACCTACTTTGAGGGCAAAGCCTTGAAGATATTTACGAAATAAAGGTTGAGTTACTACTTCAGTTTGGGATGCCCAAATGGATGAAGATGATGATTTGGCATTGTTCTTCACGGTTAAACTCTACTTGGAAGATATGGGCATACCTTTTAGGAGATAGGGATTGAGCTTTGTAATTGTAACTATTTTGGAGTTTACAAATTTGTTTATTGCCTATATAGCTCAAGCAAGTTGAAGAGAGTTCGTATTAGTTTATTGCAGGTTGTGAAGAATATTTGTTGAAGGCAAAAGAAGCATCTCAAGGAAGAATTAGAATTATTGTAATCTACTTTAGAGATTAAATAATACACTAATTCTTGGTGGATTTTTTTCCTAAAATGGTTTCTCCATGGTATATGTTGTGTATCTTCTAATATTCTGCCTAGTTCTTCTACAACTTTTTTCTTCATTCTACAAATGATAAAATGAATTAATCAGATAATCACACACAAAGAATTTGTAACAAAGAATACATATTTAGATCAGCAAATATAATAGTTTTACAAAGTATTAAGCATAGAAACACCTTAATTTTCAATATTTGGTATTAGAGTTGAGGTTGGGTAGAGTATTGGGACACCTTTCTCTTAAAAGATTGGAGGTTTTTTGGCTGTAGTGGGAGCTTTTACTATTTTTGTTATTGTTGATTTTGGAAAATAAGTTTGTTACAAGAGGTATATATTCTTGCTTTAGAGGATGTTTATCATGTGTCATTGAGAGCTTAGATTCACAAGTTAAGTGTGTGCTTATGACAAAAATGTGGTTTTGATTATGTGCATCATGATGCCATGGGATTGCTCAGTATCACAGTTCAGTGGGAGCATTTGGCAATGAAGTGTATTTTTGGTTGTAGGATGGTTTTGTTATTATTTTATGGTATACTCTTGATTATCAGTTTAGATTTGTGGCATGGTACATGTTATGATAATTTTGATCATGAGGAAATGTCTGAAATTTCATATGCTTTTGATAGTGATGGTTTGATGTTTATCTTGTTGCCATGTATAGCTTGGTATCACAGTTCAGTGGGAGCTTTGGTAGGATATAGTGATCTTCATGAAGAGGATGGTAGTCACAATGCCATGTGTGACTCGATACCACGGTTCAGTGGGAGTTATTTGCAGTGACGTGGATGCATCATTGGTAAGGTTATCCTCATGTGATTGGGGATATAGTTTTTTTTTCTTGGTTTAGTGTGGTTTCTATTATGTCATGGTTTTCTCTTGATTATAGATTATAGTTTGGCATATTACATGTTCTCTTTAGACCAGGATGTACATTATGGTGCATTTGATCTCCTAGGAGGAGATGGTTAGATCATGGATGTCATGTTTATGCTCAAGATTGGAGCTTTGACATTGATCTTGTGTATTTCTCTTATGTATTTGGTATACATTAATCATTTGCTTGATTACTTCATGATAGTACTATGTTGCATTTGGAGTTTGGCATGGATTGGTTGGTTAAAGGTCCTCATGGACACTTGGAGAAATAGGTAAGGCTTAAGTTCTCTTATGGTTAGAGAAATGTGTTGGAATGGTTACTAGCAAGAAAATATTTTTCAATAGAAAAGACCGACGAGCCTACACCTTGGTTGAATGTGAGTTCAACACACTCGAGGGTTACACATGCCTCCAAAGAGGCAGTTTGGATATAGAGACTTGGGAAAGGTATTGGATTTAATTGAAAGTAAGTTAAACTTGAATGTGATAGTCAGAGTGCTATGTGTTTAGCCAAAAATCCTATGTATCATGCTCATACTAAGCATGTTGATGTTAAGTATTACTTTGTGGGAGAAATGGTTGAGAGTGGGAAGGTATTAATTGAGAAAGTTGACACTTTAATTAATATTACAGATTATCTTATGAAATCAATTCCTTCATATAAGTTCTCTTGGTTTTAATCATTTTCTTGGAGCTTCATGATTATTCAGGTTGCACTTGAAGTTGGCATGGATTGATTAGTTGGTGTAGGAAGGCCATTGGCCTTAATTTTTGTACTTGATTTATAATTATTCCTTGTTTAGAATAATTGCTTGATGTATAATGTCAACTGGGAGAATGTTGGAAATAGGATGTCATTTAATTGCAATCCTAAATATTATTTATTTCATTTGTCTCCTAAGTCCTTGGAAAGTGTTCTCAAACACTAGGATTAGGGAGAGATTAATTTTGGATGAAATAATCATGTTAATTGATATTTTTAATTAATTTTAAATGATAGGAGCATGTGAGGGCATCCAAAATGAGTTCCTAAATAATAGGAGCACATGGGGCACCCACATGGAAGGTGGCACTCGCCTTGAGTTCAATTAACTATTTGGAGTAAGAGATAACACTTTTGTAATGCATGTAAAGATCATAGGAGTTAGGGTTTGATTTTTACATGCATGAAGTTCAATTCAGTTTAGTTTAGTTTAGTTCAAAATTAGTTTAGTTCAATTTAGTTCAATTATCTTCAGTTAGTTTTAGTTGAATTCTAGTTGACTTCAGTTAACTTGGAATGCATGACTAATGACTTGAGTTGCATGACAGATAATAGGTAACTTCCTTCAGTTATTAGGGGATGACCATTCTTGCATGAATGGTGGAGAGAGTTGTTTCAGTTAACATAAAATGACTTGGACCCACTTTGGGCACCCAAGTTGGCTTCTTGGAATTAACTCCTTTGCATGTTAAGATATTTCAGAAGGCTAAGTTAATTGGGCCCACTCTTAGGCACCTACTTTGAGGATAAAGCCTTGAAGATATTTACAGAATAAAGGTTGAGTTACTACTTCAGTTTGGGATGCCCAAATGGATGATGATGATGATTTGGAATTGTTCTTCATGGTTAAACTCTACTTGGAAGAGATAGGCGTACCTTTTAGGAGATAGAGATTGAGCAAGTTGTAATTGTAACTCTTTTGGAGTTTACAAAGTTGTTTATTGCCTATATATCTCAAGCAAGTTGAAGAGAGTTTGTATTAGTTTATTGCAGGTCGTGAAGAAGATTTGTTGAAGGTGGAAGAAGCATCTCAAGGAAGAATTAGAATTATTGTAATCTACTTTAGAGATTAAATAATATATTGATTCTTGGTGGATTTTTTTCCCAAAAGGGTTTCTCCACGGTATATGTTATGTATCTTCTAATATTTTGTCTAATTCTTCTACAACTTCTATCTTCATTCTATAAATGATAAAATGAATTAATCGAATTATCACCCACAAAGAATATGTAACAAAGAATACATATTTATATCAGCAAGTATAATAGTTTTACAAAGTATTAAGCTATATAAACACCTCAATTTTCAACACTACTAAGAACAACACCACTCCTTAGTAGAATGAATTAATGCTCATTAAACATGTCCAATCGAGTGTGCCAATACTATTGTCACTTGAAATTGCACCCTATTGAACATGGGGTTCAACATTCCAATGACATAATAGAATCAACCTCAAGGTGTGGGACCTTGTAGATGAGGTTGAATCTTCAAAGAAGGTTGGCTTCCTTTTCTAACCTAACTATATATGTGTTGGTCTAACCCAGCACATGCAATCCTACCGCTAACCCTACTCTAACAGCTCATAGAGGTAAAGGGAGAGAATGAATGCATAAAAGGGAAAGGGGAGGTGATACACCTAGAATAGAGATGTTTCTTCCTACTTAAAACTGCATATAGTATCAATGAAAAAAGAAGAAAAACTTACATAGTTCTCTATTTAACCAACTTCTAGGGGAAAACATGGATGTTAGGGTTTAGCAAGATATTGGAAGGAAAAGGAATACATTCAAAAGAAACATCTACTACATAATTTAACAGAACATATATGCATGGAAAATGATAAAATTACACTCAGACATGAAGGTAAGGAACATATATGCAACACACCTAAGAGAGAGAAGAGAAAATGAGCAATTTTTATTAATACAAAGGCTTGGAAGTCAATTTATAGTTATAGAATACAAAATACATGTCTTCTAGAGAAATTAGGGAAGAAACCAAAGGAATAACCCCTTATAATGACCAAAAGTCTACCCTTTATACAAGATAGATCATGAGAAGAAGAAAATAAAGTGGTTGGTATGAAACCCAAACCATAACCCCCTATAAATCATATGTAGACAAGTTTCTCCCAAATCTCGAGCTCAAAGTCCCAAAAAATAACCCAAGAAATCATGCCACACTTCCTTAATGATAAATCCATAAATAAAGAATAGGAAACCCCATTTTTCTTAGTTTCACTAGCTTTGACAAATGAAATATCATGGTTCGGCATAGGATTGGTAAAGATTTGCAAGTTTTGGTTAGGAGGGGTAATAGACTTATTACCTTGATCATTAACACCTCCAATTTGAAGTAGACCAAAATCAATGAGGTCTTTCACAAGATGTTTAAGATGCTTACAATGTTCTATGTCGTGTCCATTTTTTTTGATGAAAATGGCAAAAGGAATTTGATCTAAAGTTCAGAGGTAAAGGATTATTAGGATTGTGATTTTTAATAGTCCAGGAAAGGTGATCATTTTTTGTTCTAGAAGTTGTGGCATTGTTCTATGTAGGGTATCAGGTAAGGGAGTAAATTTCCTAGTTGAATCCCCAAATGTAAATGGAGTTGTCTTCTTTATAGCTACCACTTGTGTATCAACTTGTTGAGTTGGTTGGTGAGGGGGATTTAGTTGAAAGAAGCATTTATTTTGCTTCCTAAAAGGTTGATAATTGTTTTGATTTGTGGATTCATACTTTTTCAGGTTGGCTAGAGGTGGGTTTTATGTCACAACTACTAACAAAATTTTGATAATCGTGAAGGGCAATACACAAGTGTATAAAGGAGGGAAACTTCATCATGCCAAGCTTATCTTGTATTTTAGTTTGTAAGTTCTCAATGAACATCCATTGAAGGTGAGGATCAGGAATCTTTATGTCGATTTGGGAATAAAGTGATTGGTAGTGTAAAATAAATTTAGTAACCTTTTCATCATCCTTTTGCTTACATATCACCAAATCAAATAAAATCATCTTAAGAGTCATGTGCACTTGGAAATGGTTTAAAAATGCCTCAACAAGTTCATTGAATGAACAAATTGAGTTGTTTAGTAGTGAGGAAAACCATTCTAAAGTGGTATCCTTCAAGGACCTAGGGAAAAGCTTAGCCAAGATCTTATACTCAAGGACAAAATCACTACATAAAGCAGTATAAGTGGAAACATGTTTGGAAGTGTCATGCCCATAATTTCACGCCAAAAAAAACCAACTATATTTTTTTTTTTTATATATTTTTTATTTTTATTTTTATTTTTATTTTTATAATGAAACTACTTAACACTCTAAGGACAAGTGATAACATAATTACCTCATTATTGAATTTTTATTATACCCTAATAATATTACTTTTATTTACCCCTCCAATTATTCATTTATGGCGATAACACTAGCACATCAGAAACCACTTATACAATGGCATAATTAATAGTGTTACCATTACTTATTGTCTTATTTTGAGATTAAAAGTCCTCAAGTCTTAAAAGAGACCATATTACTTTATTTCATTAAATACCCAATATTGGTAGTTTCGTTGTCCAATCATTGCAAGTGATATCTTTTTTTTAATGTGGTAATATTAGCATTTTACTCTAAACTTAACATTAGTATTATAATTGCCATTATAACAATAATATCGATAAATTCCAATCTTACAAAATTATTATTATTATAACATAAAATAATATTATTTAGCCAAACAAGTAATAATATTATTATCAACGTTTAACCCAACTTATTCAATAATATAGTTTCCTTATTCATTTTGTTTGAAAGGGGCATATATATATATATATTTCATTTGTTTAGTTTGTTTAATCGCCGCAACATTTATTATTATTTTTTTTTGAAGAGGAACTAAATATCGCTATTTATGTTACACATTGGTTTTGCCTAAATATTGAGGTATAGCGACTTCTCTTTTAGGCCAACCTTAATATTACGTCAATATTTATTTTATGTTAGTTATTTATATTGTTAATGAATTTAATCCTACTAATATTATTGAATTCCAGGTTGACTATGATATTATCACTATCAGTAAATAAATCAAGTGATATGTTAATATTTGATATCAACCTAACATTAAGTAATGTTGGTAAATCCATGTGTAAAATTAAATCGTTAGTAACTAATTAGTGATATTAATGTTTATTTTTACTGGTAATTTATTTATTTCGAACACAAGCCAAGAGATTGGCTGTACAGCAAATAGAGGAAATAATTTCTGAAATACAACTTCTGTATTTATTTTTTTTACTGGAAATGCGACATTATTTTTTTTAGCTGCCATCCCAGTTTCCTTAAGAGGCTGAAAACTACGGCGATATACCTTCTTCTTTTTTTGACAATGCTTGTGGACTTCCATTTATGGCATGATAGACTAGGGAGGGCAGAGAAAGTTGTGCTGTTGAGAAGCCCAAAGACACCCTACAGGCATTTATTAATCGAGCTTCACTTTACCTATGTGTGTGCCTAATGAGATCTTCAAGATACGCCTACCACTAGTCAATGTCTCTTTAATGGATGGCTGCCATCGAAGCAAGCAAAAAGGAGGTTGATACAACGAGCAATTTACATCTGCTTTTATTTTTTTCTATATTACTGATGAATGATAATATCCTAACAGAGCTTGTAACTGTTAGGTACTACCTATCAACTCTATTGCATTAAAAAGGTACCCCCTATCCTATCTTGCGTAACTCTCACTTGACTAGTCTGTCGACATAAGCTTACTATAATATGTCAGAATGCTTCTTAAATGGGTTTGTTCTCTTGGGATAATCGACAAAAAGATGGATGGTTGCTTCTATCTATCTTGCAGCCTTGGATATAATGTATAGCTTACGCTTCGGTATGAGGAAAATGTCACCTAGCGGTGCAGGGAGGGTGTGAAGGAATAAGGTATGAAAGAAAAGCGAGCTCCGCCACAACTACGCACATTAGAGCTTGTTTCAAAATGTTAATGGTAAGTGACAAGGTTCCAGGCAAAACATGGTTGAGATGATAAAGCGTCTTAGAGGAAGGGACTCCCAACTCTATCAGTCCTAGAATGCATCAGTCTCAGGACTACCATTATGAACATCAAGAGACGAAATTCGGCCAGATCAAGGTCAGGGTAAGAGGCGTAACACTTGCTTAACAACTTTATTCTCCACAACATGATTAAGAAACCGATATTTTACCTCTCAATTGAGTATCACAATATTTCTAAGGCTATCTTCATCTTGCTGATGATAGAATACTAAACTGTTATTCTTACATTTTCTTTGCAGCAACAGGATGATAGGTCCACATGGGCCTTGGCAGACAAGAGAAGAACACAACAATTGGAACTATGAAGGATTTCGTCCTTACCAAAGCATGATCAATAGGATTCAACCACTTGTTTTATTTATTTATTTATTTATTTTAACTTCGTGTCATTTATTTGTTTATGAGTATTACTTTTATATATGTATATTTCGTCCTCAACTGTATGATGCTCAAATCTCCTAGATTGTTCAGGCCTTTGGAAGGCTCGTGCATACACACCATCTTCATCTCTCATTCAAAGCTCCAAAGGCTCAACTTCACAAAACACAGGTATTACGGGAGCCCCAATTTTGAGGATCAGAATCAGCTCTTTCAAGCACCACCTCGACTGCGCATAATTATCAGAAATAATAACAACATGCATAGACGCAGAGTGAATAGCGTCCTCTATTCACTGAGGTATGTTGCTCCCAACTTGGATTGGATTCTTGTCAAGGAAGACCTTCAATCCCTTATTCCCAAGATTATAAAAGATGAGACTTGCTACAGCTTCCTTCTCATCTGTACCAGTAAGGTTAAGGAATACGTCATAATTTGGAACCGATGAAGAATGCACACATTTGGGATTATTGTAAGCATTCCCATAGGGCTGATTATTTTATATAGAAGAAGGGCAGAGAGAGATGGGCAGAGAAAATTTGGGATTATTGTAGGAATGCATGGAGGAGGCAGTAGGGAAACGTGTTACTGTAAGAAGGCAGGGAAGAGTGATTATTTCCATGGCAGCAAGCCAGAGAGGCAGATTACAGCTGTATAGATCACATATTATTACTGTATAGGTTTGTGCGTGGACAATGTAAATAGAACTTTAAGACTTTTTTTTTTTTTTTTTGAAAGTTGGATTATTTTTATTAAAAATTTAACCACAAAAACTGTGTGTCTTTCCTAAGGCTTCGCGTATAAAGGATTATATCATAGGTAGAGTGTATTTTAGTTTATTTATTTATTTGTTTATTTAACTAAACTAGGGGTGTTGTACCATATATTACAAGCTATTAATTATAGTTTCAACTAATTTTCACTATGCCCCCTACCAATTCTTAACTGATACTCACCAAATTTTTTCAGGTTGGATATCCTACAGGCCTTGAGCCACGTTTTTAGTAACATACAAAACTATACAAGTTGCACAGCCTCATTTTATCATATTGTTGATCTATATGCCTTGACCTAGTTTTTAGATATTGTTGTCTAAAATGTTGTAAGTTGAACACTTAGCAGTCAACACTTGGAATTTTATCATATTTTTGATCTATATGCCTATGATTTCCATTTGTTGAATATCTAACAATCTAACTTACTGCAAATATCATTTCAATCTATTAAATTCTTGACTTTCTCAGCCTGTCTCTTGCAATCTATTATGTATTGCAGGGAAATTTCCCAAAGTAAGTTTTATCTGTGGCAAGTGGAGAAACAGCTAATTGTCGAAGGGCGCCAGAGATTTGCAAATCTATAAACATTCAATGATCTCATCGTTGACAATGATACTCGCAGTAAATAGATCGAATAAAATTCCACAGACAAGACTGCAAAGAGCCTATCCTTCTTGAAAGATATGAAACAAAGACAACTTAAGAGAGAATTATGCATTTACAAAGCAAAGATTGACTTCCATTTAATCCCAAGTCTTCAATAACTAGGTCATGGTTGCACTAGGGTTGCTCTCGGGAAATGATGTGACAATTGTTATTATTTCCTTTAAGGGGCCATCCACATATACACATACACACATATATATATACATATTTCTATATCATTTCTTTGAACATTTTAGATCAGCTTTCCAATTTGAAAAAATAAACTTGGAATTCATGAAAGCAATAGATTTGACATTGGATTTCAAAGATCATCACCAATTTCTTTGCTATCACTTAAGTAGATTTAGCATTAAGCATTCAACAATTTCATGGAAAATAAAAGATTTTCAACAAAACTGTTTCCATTCACTTATATTTTTGGAACATTTTCAAAAATATTAAACATCTACTCTAAAGTAAAACATAAAAATACTAAAAAATAAAATTTTCTCCTGGTTATTCTCCATGGATGCCCCAAAGAATTAATCGAAACAAAGCAAACCGCTTTATATTTCACTAGATTGTTTCACAGCTACGTATAAAACGGTGCAAGTTTTTAAAGAGGGGGTTTCATTTATGGACACCGAATAGGTTCTGTATGCACCCTTAAACGGTGCAGCATATAGTCTTGTTTAGTCGAACTTACAAAACTAGGTACAAAAGATACTTAGATAGGTAGCTATCCATAAAGCTCTGATATCAATTAATTTCTACGTGCATATAAATTTTTACACCAAAATGGTTCAGAAAATAGGAAAAAAGAACAAAAATTAAAAGAAGTTTTTGTTCCTCTGACATCCACAAATTTTGAACTTAAAATAAAATTAAGCATCCTCTGGCCTTTTATAGAACACAAGGCTCATATAGGATAAGACATCTACATGAGAGGAAATCTAAGGGACCAATCTCATCAAGGCACGTGGAATATTGTGACCAATAGGAGAATTGCAATTGAAGTCAATGAAAGTCAAATCCAATTACTCGTTGAAGCTCTTCAGGTTCTACTTTTTCATCTGGAATCTTCACCAGGAAAGTAACTTGAATCAGGATTGCATGTAGGAACTTCCCATATATTCAAAATGATAAGGTCATTATCTTGTTCCTATGCCTTTTGATCTAGATCAAGCTCTTTGTTCCTAGGATGAGCTTCCTCAAAAGTGGGTGCTATCTACCACTAAGTATGTGAAATACTGGGATCCCGAGTATTCCAATCGAATGCACAACCCTCTCATCATTTTTCCAAAACATTTAACCTAACCGGAATGTAACTCTATCTGTGATTCAAATTTTCTTGACTGTCCATACCTGAGCTTTGCATCACAATCGATATCTCCTGCAATCACAAAATTCCAAATACTAAATCGATTTTTTAAAAAATATGCCACCATATCTCATATAAATAAAACCACTATTCAAATTTTAGTACAAAATTCTATAAAACTCATTTCTAAAAAAAAAACATATCATAAATCCTTGCATATATACTGGATCACCGAGATCACTATACAAATTAAAAAAAGTTAACATTTCTCTTCACGTTTCAATCTGGTACCCGTACCTGGTATTCAGCTTCACCCACTTACTTTACCAGACCTCGGTTATACCGGGACTCCAACTTACCAGACTCTAACTTACCGAACTCCATCATACTGAACTCCAACTTACCAGGCCAGAGCCATTCGCTTGAACTTTACATTACCTTTTTCCTTTTCTATGTCTGGTACTCGGTACCCAGTGTATGAAACACTTACCATATGAAGTACTTTCTTTTAATCAAATATTTATCTTTCTTCCTTTTCATTTTCGGTGATCTTCCAATTTGTTAGCTACTGCCATAGAAGTTAAACTTTCACTTGGGTCCCCAAGCCTTTTCAGTCTTGGGGTGTGTTGTGAGACCACACAACAACTTGCAACCAATAAAACCAAATTTAAAATTAAACTTAAAATTAAATCACCAATTGTAAATTAAAACTTATGCATATTTTAAAATAATAACTTTCCACCTTTACTTAGATTCTGGCATAAAAAGTAAAACTCCACCGGAAACATCCATGTGTGCTCTTGATTAATTCCAATTTTCGGAACTTAGTAAATAGAATCAGTTCATTAAAATTGAACTACATAATATAGTAATCCTCCAAAGCCAACCAAGGATAGAGCCTTGCTTCTAGTCAAACGTCCATAGCCCCGACAAGGTTATCTCCATAATTCCCCCCAAACATAGCTCTACTGCCAGTTAGGCATCCATAGCCCTGATAGAGTTATTTGGATAGCCTAAAGAGTTGATATCACTTTCTTTCTTTTTTTAGATATAGCAATGATAGCTCATTTTTCACTTTTGATATTGCAATAATAGCTCATTTATCAACTTGCAAGCATTGAAGCACCACTATTAGGTTAGGAATTACAATGGTAGCAAAGGTTACTTTTTGATTTTCATTCAATGTAAATCCCTTCATCAATTCACTACTTCCCAAAAATTCATTTAATGATTCCCTATAAGTGCGTTTTTCCAGCTAAATTTTACCAATTATGCCAAATCCTAACTAACTGTAGCCCGCTATATGTTAAAAGATATACATAAATTAAAATTTAGCAATAGACAACTTAATCACCACATTTAAATCTAAATTTAGAAACATTAGTTACCACCCTTTCAATTAAATTTATGGAAACTTCTAAAAATTTTGCTAACTATCTCAACTTGACGACACTGCACTGCATTAATGGATCAAAATGTCATGATTACCTTGAAAAACTGTCACACTATTTTGCATTAACTTTGCACACCTTTTTTAGCACATATTATCTCTCTACTTCTTCAAGTGATGACATGTAACATCTTGCCAACCTCATTCTCATGTATAATCCACACACTTAACACCTCAATAATCATTATGGCTTTTTTTAAAACAATTGGAAATGACCCCTATTAATTTGAAATCTCCAACTTGCTTGATTCGCAATCTCCGTACTGCTCAATTCCGAAGCAATTCCACCAAACATGTGCAAAGAATTTATTTTATTTAACCTTTAATTCTAAAGATTATTAATCAGTTGCCACCTTGCACATACAATTTCCAAAAAGACTCCAGGCAACTATGTACCACTACATTGTTCACGGCTTTCTATAAATTTGTGCATTTCTTCTCAAATTCTCCACACTTTCTTTTCTTTCTCTTTTTTTACATTTTCTATTATAATTCCACTTTGTTCTGTGCTTTGACTTTTGTTTCTTAACCATGGATACTCCTATTTGCTTGGGTTGTTCTCATAGACAGAATGTTTTCTTGGGGAGCATCACACCACAAAGGCTTGAAAAGGTTTTTATTGTTAGGACTTCTAGCTTCATTGTGCTGAATTTATGCTTGGTCCTTGGGGAAAGATATGTTGCATCCAGTCACTACTTCCATTTTTATTTCAACATAGCTTCTCATTTTGTAGCTTCACTTCTAGACATTGGGCTACTTGTTGAAGGCATTCGCACCATTGCCAACCTAATAGTTAAGCCTAAACTCTTGGAGAACCTAGACACCATTCTAGTTGTTGCACACCCGACCATAGGGATTCCCTCCATGGATGATATTCCTCAGTTTCTGAATCATGGGGAAGTGGTTCCACTTCGGCCTTTTCTTTCTGATCTCCATATCCAAGATTTTGAAATTCACCAGGAACTCACCTACATACGGTATTTGGCATTGATAGAAGAGGCGTCCCAAATTGACTAGATAACTACCACCATCAGCAACTTTTCTCACCTTTCTTTTGAATCCTCTTTTTGATTTTCGACAAGGATTTTGACATCTGATGTATATACGTGATACACACACACATAGATATATATATATATATATATATTTGTGGTTATCTCTCTTAAAAGCGTGTTTCACTATTTATGGATTTATTATTTCATTTTTAGTTCAATTTTGCAAATTGTTTCAATTTCACTCTCATGTTTAAGATACATTTAAGTAGAATTTGCTAATGCAGAAGCCGAGAAAGGAAAAGAAAACAGAACAAAACACAAAAAATAAAGAAGAAACCCTAAAAAAAACTAAGCTAGCACTACACTAAACTAACCCTAACTACCATAACTCTAACATCACAACAAACTAACTCTAACTAAGCAATTTATTTCAATTTCTATGGCTATTTCTTCTACAGTTTTAGTACGAATTATAGAAAGTTTATCTTTAAATTTCCTTATCAACATCTTCAATATCCTACTGTAATAATGAAAAATCTTAAGTTTCCTATATTTAAACATCATAAATTTGAAGGTGTACTTACCCAAAATTTGGCTTAAATGTATGAAAATGATCTCATTAGAGACCAGTTGCACACATTCTGTCTGGTGCGGAAATATTGTACCTTCTCCCAGTCCTGGTCCATTTCCATGAATGGTTGTGTTCATTTCTTTATTTCCTTCTCTTCTGAAAACCTTCATATCTTCGGCCTTGTCTTCGCTTTGCATTGTGTTAGACCAAGATGTATCACTATTTATATCATTATCAAAAAGAGAAAAAGTCAAAACTTGATATTTTGTATCTTGTATAAAATCTGAAAATGTCTTTTTATAACTAATGAATTTTTAGCTTGAAGCACAATACATGTGTTTCCCGCTCGATTTTCCCACTTTTTCTTGCTATCTGTGTTTTCCACATATACAGGGAATGATGATTCATCCATATTTTCTCCTCGTTTATGATGAAATATCTTTGAATCTCAACATTCTCACCTATTCCCCTATAGGACGTTAGGATTTTATTTAAAATAATCACAATTTCCTAACTGTTTTAGTTCATTGGTTAATTTTTTAATATTTCCATCTCCACTAGGGTAGGAGATTTCTCTTGTGAACAATCTTTTTCTTTTAGTAGTTAAAAATTCTTCCGTTAATAGAATTGCTCCACTTATGGCTATTTCTCTTGTGAACAATCTTTTTCTTTTAGTAGTTAAAAATTCTTTTGTTAATAGAATTGCTCCACTTATGGCTAAACTTACCCTAGTTAAAAAAAATCACACTCAATCTCACCGTGATCATCTATATCATGAATTCTACACTGGGTGACTCTTCCAAAAGTAAACAAACTCTAAGGATGCGGTTTTTGGTTAAATGTTTTACAAATTTGTCCAATTTCCATCGTGAAAACAAGCTTTTGTTAAGTTTTTGTGTGTTTACAAGCTTCTTGCCAAATTTATGAAGGACATTTCAAAACAAAAATCCACTTCCAAAAGATAAAACCTAAAAATATCAAAGAAACCAGAAAGAAAGAAAATCATATGCATATCTACACGTGACTTTCGAAGTGTCGGTTTCCCTCCTAGCGCCAATTCCTGTTGACAACGGTTTTACTCATAGTAAACAGATCGAATAAAATCTCCACAGAAAATACCACAAAGAGCCTATCCTTCTTGAAAGATATGAAACAAAGACAACCTAAGAGAGAATTTTGCATTTACAAAGCAAAGATTGACTTATGTTTATTCCCAAGTCTTTGATAACCAGGTCATGGTTGCACTAGGGTCACTCTTGGGTAATGATGTGACAATTGCTACTATTTCCTTTAAGGGGTCATCCACATATACACATACGCATATATATACATATTTTTGTATCATTTCTTGTTCCTATGCCTTTTCATTTGGATCAGGCTCTTTGTTCCTGGGATGAGCTTCCTCCGAAGTGGGTGCTATCTACCACTAAGTATGTGAAATACTGAGATCCTGAGTATTCCAATCAAATGCCCAGCTCTCTCATCATTTTTCTAGAACATCTGACCTAACCGAAATGTAACTCTATCCATGATTCAAATTTTCCTAACCATCCATACCTGAGCTTTGCATCACAATCGATATCTCCTGCAATCACAAAATTCCAAATATTAAATCCCTTTTTAAACAAATATGCCACCATATCTCATATAAATAAAACCATTATTCAAATGTTAGTACAAAATTCTATAAAACTCACTTCTAAAAAAAATGTATCATAAATCCTTGCATATATACTGGATCACCGAGATCACTATACAAATTTTAAAAAGTTAACATTTCTCTTCATGTTTCAACTTGGTACCAAATACTCGATATTCAGCTTCACCCACTTACTTTCCTAGACCTCGGTTATACCGGAACTCCAACTTACTGGACTCCATCATACCGGACTCCAACTTACCAAACTCCAACTTACCGGGCCGGAGCCATTCGCTTGAACTTTACATTACCTTTTTCCTTTTCTGTGTTTTCAGTACCTAGTACCCGGTGTAAGAAACACTCACCATATGAAGTACTTTCTTTTAATCAAATATTTCTCTTTCTTCCTTTTCATTTCCAGTGATCTTCCAATTTGTTAGCTCCTGCCATAGAAGTTATACTTTCACTTGGGTTCCCAAGCCTTTTCAGTCTTGGGGTGTGTTGTGAGACCACACAACACTCACATCATCTTTCAGTATTTGACCAATGCAGATATTTCTTTAACCATCGTTTGTGTAGAAGGATGACATGAGGAAGCGCAGGCAACAAATTAATTTGTGTGTTGGTAGTGCATGCAACCAACTGTAGAGTCGACAAGCTTTATTAACTCATTAATTTGACGAAGATTTTCCATAGCAGTAATCTATGGTTATTGATAAAGCAAACAATACTAGATCTTAATATTGCAATCTCACATTTCTCTTGTACTGCCTTGCATTGCCTCTTAAATAAGGCCTCTTGGGCTTTTTTTTTTTTTTAAATTTAACTTTTTAGTGCTTTAAACATTACATGATAGGAGTGACTTTTTTTTATAATGCACTGCTTTCATTGATTCCTTATTTCTGATAACTTTGTACTATTTGCAGGAAAGAGGGATTTCATTTGCACAAGGAACTTGCAACATTGAAACATAAGAAGCAATCTTTGAAGAATTTTTGAGTTGAAAACGTGGGCAATGAAATTGAAAAAGCATTTCTAAATGCTTGTTGTAATAGCTTGAAGCATTCATTTCTCGCATTTGTTTTTGTTTTAGGCCAACTAGATCATTGATATTTTTTTTCCAAAGTTGGGCTAAAATTGAATCTTAGAAACTCATTAAACTTTGATTTTGGGTTAAAATTTGACAAACAAATCTCACACTTCAAATTTGGTGCTTAAAAAGAACTCATTTTCTACTTTGAAGTTAAAATGAACATGTGCATTTGGTGTTTTGTAATATTTTTCACAAATTAATATCATTTAAAAAGGCATATGCACTTCTCTTGCGCTTCATGGCGATCTTGAGAATCAAAAGTCTTTTGTGATATTAAGTTGTCAAAAAGATTGCCTCCACATTTTGATTTGGGATTCTTAAAATTGGACAAAACTTGCAAGTGTGAGTGGAATATATCGCGTGTGTTCTCTCTTTGTTTCTCAACAAAGATTGATCGACCTATGGATGTGTTTGCTCACTTTTGTTTATCTTTAGAGGGCCTTCCTAGTGGGAAAAAGTAATCACCCTAGAGAACGACCCAACTAGGAACACGCTAAAGCCAAGCGACTTCCAATCGATATATAAGTGTCGGTACTTGTGGAAAGTTCAAGTATCACGAGGATTGTTCTGACAAGAAGGGCAGCAATGGTCTCTTGTCGTATGGATGATCCCCCATGAATGGAATGCCTATACTAGAACCTCTTGTTTAGAAGGCCAAATCCTTATCTATATGTTGGTGCAAGAACGGTCGTTCTGAAGCCATCCCACATTTTTACGGCTCTTAGTAGAGATGAGAAGTATGCCATGGGAGTTTCATGGGTTCTGATGCTTGGCTGACCCAAGAAGTGTGTGTTGTGGAGGGAGGCCAGTGTGGTCAAGCATCTAATCATCTGCTAAGAGTAGGTGTAGCTGGATTTATCCAAGTGGGAACTCAACAAATATTGTCTCATTCTATCCTAGGATTCTACATCATTTTGGACTCAAAAAACACTTTGCTTGGATCTAAAACATTGAAAAACATTCAACGAATCATCAGAATTTCAAACCCTTTGGGAAGAACAAATAACTTTTGAAAATTCCACATGTTATTGCTTGTCCCGAGGGGTTCCTATCCCTAGAAGGCTTCTAAACACTTGGACCCATATCTCAATTTGTTCATTCCAAAGTCAACAATAGGAAACTATGCTCTTGAAACCTTGATTTTCCCATAATGGACCTTGTGGAATGAAAAGGAATTGAGACATAGACATATAGTTTGAAACTTAAGCAACACATTGGATGTGGTAAAATCAATTCATTAATCAAGACGAAATTAATTGAACCCCAGACATGTTCTTGGTATCTTTTGGTCATATGGTTTTCCATGCAAACATTGATCTTTTGGTTTGAACTACTCTTAGGGAAAAGCATGTTCTTCACTATCTTGGTCTTGTTGTGATATCAAAAATATCTAACACTTTCTAAGCAACTAAAATGCAATGGAAAAACATAAGGAAACACCTCAAGATTAACCTAAGAAATTTGTAAGTGCAAAGAGGAAAGTGTAAAATGATGACAAATGGATATAGCTTCCTTCTTGCAGCTAAAACTCCTTGGTTGGCCCTTGATTTGGATTGATTTGTATGCTCCTTAATGGCTCTTGATATGGCTAAATGCAAGTCTTGACTATATGCTTGAATGTAGATGCAAATGGATGAAAGTTGATGGCTAGATGAGTGCACAAAATGGCAGCATTTAGTTGCAAAATGGCTAAGTCCTCTTTTCAAATCCCTTAGAGAAGGGGGTATTTATAAAGAAACTTGAATTCTCTAGAGAATTCAATGGTTGAGATTTATCCAACAAAGTCAAGATGAAGGGCTAAGGTGAGTTGAGGACTCACAAGCCCTCACATTTTGACATGTGGAATGTGAGAGGGCTAAGGGTGAGATGATGTGTAGGTGATGTGGAAGGGAGGTACATGATGTGGAGGAAGGACAAGTACCTTCCAAGTACTTTGATGTGACCTTTCAATGATCACATGGGGAGAGGGAAAGCTTTGGGAGAATAAAAGTGAATTAAAAATTCACAATGATTGGAAGAATCTAGTGGATAAGACAAGGTTCCCAAAAGGTGGGAATTTGTCACATGTGACTTGATGTGACAAGTCAAAGGTTCTAGAAGATGCATGGGAAAAGGGGATTCTAGGAATAATAAAAGTGAATTAAAAATTCACATGGGGAAGAGAGGAGCCTAGGGTGAATAAAAAGGAATTAAAAATTCCTTGGGGGGTGGGGAGAGTTGACCAAGGTACTAATTAGGTTTAACTAATTAGTAATTAGAGGATAATTAGGGGTTAATGTGGATTAGAAGCCAACTTGCAAAAGTTGGAGGATGTGACACATCCTAATCAAGGATTAGGCATGTGCACATCCTTAATGAAGAGATTAAGAGATGGATTAGGATTAGATGAAAATGACATGTGAGGAATTAAATAAATGTAATATTTATTTAATTCATTTGATGAACAGGGGATTAAAGAGGGTAAAGTACTTAATTAATAATTAAATACTTTAGATATTTGACATAATTAAGGATATTAATTAAATAATAGTAATATTACTTAATAATGAAAAGTGATAAATTTGGATAAATTAAGTGTCCAAATTTGGATGTCTACACTTGTAAACAAGGTTCTTCTTAGGTTCATTTAGGATCAAATCAAACATTGCATCCATCCTTAAAACATCAATCAAAACCCATCTCACAAACAACTTTAGAGCTTTGGAAACATCATTCTAGACTTGGGTAAATCATCAAACACATCAAAATCACCTTGTTTAGTTAGGAGTGTGAGAATGCATCCTTTCTCATACCTATAGTTAAATTAGCACCCTTTGAACAAGTTCATACTAAGGTTACATCCAACATCTTGGGATCTACAAGTTCATTATCCAAATCAAACCAATCAAAATCAAATCCTAAAGTCTAGCATTGATCCAAAGTTCCTAAAAGTTCAACACCCATATCATTCACCCCTTTCATCCTTCATCTCATCATTGATCCTAAATCCCTTAGAGGGTCACTTTTGCAACAAGGTCAAAACACAAGAAGAACATGGAATATAAACTTGATCCATACATCATGACTAATCCAAATCAACCAAACTATCAAGGCCTTACAATGTTGATTGATTATCGAAACTCACATTTATACAATCCATACATGGGATGATTATCTCCTACAAACCTCAATGGTACAATAAATGTGAGTATGACCAGTCAAAATTTTGGAACACCTTTTCCAATGGTAGATTTAAATCCAATTCCAAACCTATAAATCTATCAACAAAACACCCAATGCATGAGTCTTCCACAAAACAACATCATCCCACCAAATCCATACATGCCAAATGTGAATATACCAAGTACAAGTTTTCCAAACATAAACATTTCAAATCCACACTTGGTAAAATTTGGGATAAATATGTTTTCGAATCATACAAATGTTGTTCAAATTCCAAACAAGATGTTAACAACTCCATGTTTTGATCCAAGTCAAAGTAATGCCATGCAAAACCAAGGCAATATGATTCTCAAACACAGCAATGTTCAATTTCAACCTATAATGCCAAATTTGAACATCATCTTGAGTCAGAACATTGTCCAAAATCAATTTGTCCATGATCCCATGCAAACACCACAAGTATGCATTCCAAATCTGTTTAAACAAAAACCAAATCAACTATATCAAGGGTGTCAAGATCAAAATCAAGATCAAATTTTGCAAGATCAAATTTCTTCACTTGCCAAAATAGTTGATCCATTGCGACAAGAGACATCTCCACCCCAAAATCAATACACTCTTCCATTGGTTAAACCATGTCATCCAAGCATTGAGTTGTGTCAACAACCACATCAACAACAATATCTCCAATGTCAAGAAGTTAGATATCAAGATCGACCACATCAACAAATTCAACCCCCACATCTTGAAGATCAATCACCACATCTCCAAAATCAACCACCACAAGGTCAATTTAAAGTACAAATCTCACAAGGTAACAAATGAAAATACACACCACTTGAGAAACCAATCGAATCGATCATGCAATAGTTGGTGCAAGAAAAACTCATCACAATTCCCACCTATGAAAATTATCAAGAGCTCTTAATGAAACCACCATGGTACAATGAAAATCACCTTTTTGATTTCCATAAAATCAAGGGACACACAACATTAGATTGTATTCGACTCAAAAATATCATCCAAGACCTTATTGATCAAAAAATAATAACTATTAGGGACAATAAATTTTCAACCACTAGTGATAGCATTGACAATCTCCCCACCACAATTGTTGAAAACAATGATCAAGATCTATCCATCAATGAGAACCTTCAAGATGTTTCTACCTCATCCAAATATCAACTCAACATACATCAAGAGTCACTTTTTGATCATGATAAAAAACCCCCGACAATATCCGACAATGATCTATTTCAAGGAGTGTTAACATTATTTGATCCTATAATCAGTGATCCTTCCACCAATCATCATTTTGACAATACCTCTACCTCGTCCAAAGAGTTCAAGGACATAACTCAAAAATTCATTCCAAAGCATGATCAGTATCTTTCACCAAAGTCTAGCAATGGTCCTTTCCAAGACATATTGACATCCTTCGACCTCATGGTCGCAGATATTGAGGAATCTTCAACTCAACATTTGATCCAAGTCTACTCAAAAATCAAGAGGATATTGAGCCACTTCCCATTCCTAATGAAGATATCCAAGAACCCCTTATAAGCAATCCATCTTTTGAAATTGACCCATGTCAAGAACTTGATCCAAAGCATGTCAAAAGCAATTTTGAAATCATTCAAGATCAAGAATTTGTATCTCCAAGATACTACAATGATCTAATGGACACTCCCCTATCTATACAAGATGTCACAAATGATGATCATATCCATATAGCACATACTCATTCATCTACCCATGAGATGCTTTCTTTGGATGGACATGTAGATGATCTTCATTCAAAACAAGAGTCTCATACTCTTGATATCATTACCAAGGAACAAGAGTCTACTACTCTTAACATTTATACACAAGATCAAGATATAGAAAAATCTAGAGACATATCAGAAATGGGTCATGAAGAAGCATTCTATAGAAGTTGTGAATCAGGAACATCTTGTGAAGGCATATCAAAAATGAATCATAAGGAAGACTTTTACAGGGATAGTGAATCATCAAAACCTCTTGAAGAAGCATTAAAATCTGATATTTCACAAGATCAAGCCAAAGATATAAATCAGGAAGTTATCCCACACATGGAGGATCCTGTCACTTATAAACTTGGATCACTTACCTTTTTAAAGGAAAGTTATCTCATCAATGAAGAAGCTATCACCTTTGAAGATCCACAACAGAGCAGAGAAGGAGTAGCACTTTGTTTCCAATATAAATCATATCCTATTGCAAATAAAATGTTTCAAATGATGAATTATCAAGGAAGAGGATTAGGCATACATGAACAGGGTATCCTAGAACCAGTGCAGATTATTGGCAATCCTAAGCATTAAGGTATTGGTCGTTTGACAATTAAAGGATCTAAAGATATCAGTGACACCTCTACAATACTAGGGGCAACTTTATCTAGTGCAAGCATCAACATAGGGAGAACGAAGAATCCTTATGATGAAACTGATGCCAATACTACAACCATTCACGTCATGAATCTTCATTCACCCATCACTCCATCCATGAATTGGGATCAACATCGAAAGAAGGATGTGAATCAAAGCAAGAAGAATGTTATCAAATCAAAAGAAGCAGAGAAGCAAAATGGACAAATCAAATACACATGGATACCAAAGAATGCAAAGGAAGATTATCCCTATCAAACTCCATCAGTCAAAGAAACTATGGGGAAAAATAAAAAAGGGAAAAGCATCCATCAAAGATGTCCACAAAGGAAAAAAGAGGCTTCTCAAGTGACGTACAAAGTATATCAAGTAGTTGGTCCTAATTCCATACACACTTCCATATCCACGATCCCATTATTGCTCATCTTCCCAAGTTTGGAGAGTCAAAGGTTTCAAACTATCAACCAATTTGTATCTTATTCCTAAGCACACTCCACCATCCATGCCTCCACGCATGATATCTAATTCTCACATGAACCATGTATTGGCAACAGCCCTTCATCATAAGGATTCAGAAGGCACTCTATTGCGATGTGTACACAAAGACAGAGTTAATTCCTGTATCAATAAAGTAGATTAGGAATCTCAAGAGTTGTATTCAAGTGCATGTATCTTGGAAAAGCAGCTTCTTCAGGCATGATATTGATGGCACATTATGACAGAAGCATCTACATCAACACCACCAGGTGGTTCAACGTGAGCTTAAAATCTTTCACAAAAAAATACAAAAAAATAAAAAAAATATGAAAATCCAAAAAAATCAAAAAATCATGAAAATAGTAAAGATAAAAATCATCCTCCAGTGAAAACCACTATGGTGGCACTTTGGACGGGTACCATGATAAAATCTTGGAAAACAGGCGTCATGTGTAGAATCGAGCATCTACGTACGCCACTTCAGGTGGGAGCATCTCATCCTATCCATAATAAATCCAGCATTCCATCCATCTTATCCATAATAAATCCATTCATCCATGAACCATTTATCCAACCCATTTCCATCTATCTACATTATCTTGGTCTTGACAAAGTTTGGTGTACACTTTACACTTTCTTATGATAAACATTTTGATATGGGTCATTTTCATTGATCCTATCCCATCCAACATTATCTGATCCATGAAGCATTATCCAAATGAGCGTTCCTCTATTTGAACACTTTATCTTATCACAAGATAATCCTTGGAATCCTCTGTGTGCTTACCAAATCCATCCATCCATACACCTATCCAAGCATCCATCCATGGCATTCCATACATTGCTAAACACTGGGGCAGGTATTTACATCTTGCTTCAGGATTAAATCTTGATCTATATCCTCCAACTTATGTGGTGATCCAAACATTCGTAAACGTAAAATTAAATTGGTCAAAGCATTTGTGAGCCAAAATCCAAATCACTAGTCCATGGCATATTTTGACAAAAAGATGTTCCTTATCAAGCTTTCATCGAACATGAATCCAAACAATTAAATATCAGTTGCATGATCTAGTTTTCACTTCAACGTCACATCAAATCATTCAAAATGATTTTGTTCCAAATCAAGCTTCACAATCTTGATCAAATCAAATCCAATCAATCCATCATCATCTTGGGATATCTTTCCTAGTCCTCGTGTTGCTTAACACTATCCTTGCATTGTTGTGCATCCTCAACAATGTTATCATCATCAAACTTGATCAATCAAATCCAATCAATCCATCATCATATCGAGATATCCTTCCAAGTCCTCATGTTGCTTAACACTATCCTTGCATTGTTGTGTATCCTCAACAATGTTATCATCATCAATACATCAATCAGATCAATCAACCTTAGCTTGGTTTTCAACAAAATCCCCAAATAGAGCACTGATATCATCACACATATTCATATCCAAATTGTCAAAATCATGTGAAAATCAAAAAACATTCATAAAATCAAAAAATCCAAAAACATTCAAAACATGTCAAAAATCCAAAAATAGGTTAAAAAGTCAAAAAAGGTCAAAAACATGATGATTCGAACTACATTGTCTCTGAGCTTAAACATAGGCAAGGCTAATCTTTGATTAGCCCTCAAGACACAAATCCAAAAACATTCATAAAATCACACAAAAACCCAAAAACATTTGAAATTTTAAAAATCAAAACATTTGCAAAATATTGAAAATACCAAAAACAGCCTCAAAACATTTCAGAAACATCAAAAACATCCAAATATTTGAAAAATACATATGTCCCCATCTCACTTTCACCCAAAATAAAGGTCACTCATAATAAGTCAAATGTCGCCCTTAACCTTTGGTAAAACGGTCAGAAACAAGTCTAGCAATTCAAAGGTGAAAACTCAAAACATCAAAGTTTCAAGTCTAGGTCAGTAGGTAAACAAGTGAGTCAACTCTTTATATTAATCGCCTATCATCCAATCAGTCTCAAATCAATCATCTGATATCGTCATGTCCTAGGATGCATCCTTCCTACAATGGACATCAACATCAAGCATCACCGTAGTTTAGTCTTGGCTAGTGGTATGAAGAACATTAGCTTGTTTGTTTACTTTATCTTTGTCTTTTTACTTATCTTATTGCACTCATTTCGATGACCTCTCGATGATGTTCCAAATGAAGGGGTTTAGAGAGAAAGGAATGGGGCAATGATCATTATCTTTTTATTTGTTGTGCTTGTTGGATATTCTTGTAATATAACTTGGTCATGTGTGCTTTAGTTGGTTTGTAGGGAGGGTGTTTTAGGTGTCTTGTTGACCACATAGGAAGGCTTGCTTTTCTATGTTTTGGTCTGAGATATTTGAAATATCTGAACTACATTCTGAATAAGGTTATGTATGTCAGGTGTGAACAGGAGTACTCCTATCTAATTGTTGAGTCAAATTCCATCACACTAGGTGCAACGCCATCCTGGTTCTTTATACCTTGATGCATCATGCCTATGTGTGTTATCAAACATAAGGTAAGTAGCTCTTTTAAAGTCCCAATTCTTGATAAGCAAATCATCTAGATCTCTCGTCATCATCTCTAATAAATTTTTCTTGTTGAATCCTCTTATCATCATCTCATTTCTTCTTTCTTCTCTCTGCACTAACATCATACCAAGATAGTTAATCATCATCGCTAATGCATCCATCCTGCATCCACAAACTGTCAGCATGTTGCATATCATTCACATGCATTTTCATCATCGCTATGAATATAGATCTATTATTCTAAGCATCTCATAAACCATGCATTTGCATAAAGCATCCATTGCATAATCATATAGGCATCATCACATCATCCATCTCAAATATAGTACATCATCATTTTAAGTTGTTTAGGTTAATATAGATTGGCTATTCTATGCATCTTAAAACTATCTCATTTGCATCATCATCATAACCATCCATACATCCATCTTGAACCTCTTTGTCGCGAGATTGACCCTCAAATTGAACTTTTCACTTGATCTCTCGAGGGGGAAGTGTACCAGTATACTTATTTCCATTGGGGCATCTGAAAAAAATCATAATTTTTTTTGACTTTTGATCTTGGCAGTTTATTCTTTAAACCAACATAGTAGGTACATTGCTTCAAAGAGGGGCAAAATGTAGACACAAAATATACATGCATCTAATCTGGATTCACTAATTTCAATTCATCCTTAATCATCCCTCTACTAACCATTTTAATCAAATAATCTTTATCTGATTAAAATTCATCATATTTCCTCTTTTAATTAAATAAATCAGTCTTTATTTAATTAAATCATATTTCCCCTTCTACTTAACTTTATCTAATTAAATATATTATTTTAGCTGATTAAATCGTATTCGTCTCTTTAATTAAACAAAGCAATTTTTATTTAATTAATCCCCTAAAAGTTCATTTAATTGAATAAATCCAAATATTTTATTAAATCTCTAATATTTTTTATCTTCTCATTTAATTCAAATAAATCCAAATATTTAAGTTGAATGTCACAACAACTAACCTTCATTAAAATTAATCAAATCATGATTAATGCTAATCTAATCACTCCAATCCTCTAGCTTTTGCAACTTGCACAATAAATTAATTTATTTGATTTATTATTTCTTCTATTTTTATTCAAAATGACATCTTTAGAGAATATGCTTCAAATTTCAAAAATTCCCTCCAAAAGGACTTGTCCTCCAACATGGCATTAACTCCTCTTACATCGTCTCTTGCATGTCTCCAACTTGGCATTTAAGACTCTTTCTTCTCCCTCCAACAAGCCAACTTTCAAATTTCAAAATCCACCTAATAGCATTTATCATGTACAATGACCAAAATGTGCTCAACCTTCCTCCATTGACATGTTGACAAGTGGCACAATGCCATTGGATTGTCTTTTATCCCATATTCCTCCTATCTTTCATTCTTCTATCCTTCTATTTTATAAATAGGGGATTCTTCTATTGATTTAGGGGACACAACTTGATCATCCACAATCTTAGGCACAAGTTCATCCACAACTTGATCATCATCTTGCATCTTGTTCATCATATCACATAGCATCTTCAAGGCATTTCATCCATCATCCAAGAGCTTATCAAGGATTGGGAAAGGGCTACTTTCCACATCAAAGTAGCACCAATCCACTATGGGATAGGTTTGAACATGTTCCACATGCATTCAATCAATCTCTTTGATATGTTATTACTTTTTTTGAATTTGTTTAGCATGATTCAATATTTCATAAGAGTATTTAATTTGCTAGTTTAAACTAACCCATGTGATAATGGTTGTCAAAGTTTAGTATTTTGCAGATTAGGTGCTTACAGGTCTTTTATTAACTACCATTTTAATTTTATTGTAGTCTTATTATTAACCTTCAATTCATTCCAATTATTAGAATATTGCAAAATAAATCAGTCAAATTCCATAAATATTTCAAATTTCATATTCAATTCTTGTAGCCTTGACCTCCCATTTAAATTCCATAATAAAGATATTTTCCCTAAATAAAATAAATATTTTTATTAAACTTAATTATTAATTACTTTTCACATCAAATATAATTCCTTTACTTAACTAATTCTTTTTATTTTATTTTTAAGATAATTACATAAATATCAACTAACTTATAAAGATTCGCTTAAAAGGGATATAATTTTAGAAAAGTTTATGTTAAAATAAGGGAATGATATCTAATCAACTTTTCTTTCTTTTTAGTTCCTCCCACGGAACTATAGGCACCACCTATTCTTAACTAGTGATTAAACGTTTTATTTGCAGCCAATCAAAATTCATTATTATTTTTTTACACACTATATTTTAATTTTCTTAATGTAAAATGCAAGATTTTTAACTTTTCAAATTTCAAAAATTATTTTTCTTCAATTTTATGCTTTTCAAGGCCACAATGACCATAATCAAAAAAATATTCAACTAATTTTTAGGAAAAGTTTTAAACTCTTCAAAATTTATTTACTTGTTATATTTTTCATTCTATTAAATTCAAATATATAAAATAATCTAATAAATAATTCAAATAAATAATATATTATATTATTAATTTAACATATTATAATATTATAATATATATACTATATAATACATATGTAACATATATAATATCTAATATATAATTTTAACATCATATTATAATATTATATAATATATACAATATATATGTAACATATATACCATCTAAAATATAATTTAATATATTAGATAATAATATTATAATTTTATATTTTAATTTTAAATTATGTAATATATTGTTTTTTTAATAATTTAATATATATTTAATATATTATATTATTAAATATTTTTAATATATATTATATTATATTAAACTAGCATCTAATATATTAAATTAACCTTGTTAATTATATCTTTTAACTAATCGAAAACAAAACAAACATATTTTGTCTAATTTTTCTTTTTAATGTAAAAAGAGTAAAAGATTTATTTTTAATAATAAAAAAATACAAAATATGGCTGATCTCAATTGCTATTAGATAAAAAATTCAACATCTCGATCTCAAGGAAATAATTTATCATTTCATTACAAAGTATGAGAAAAGTTTCATTGGCTCAACATTTTTGATTTATAAAATATATTAAATTTTATATTATTTCAATAATGAATAAATTTAATGGTATGAAAGATAAATTTATATTATGATTATTTTAATTAGATAGTGATAAAGTATCTTTTATATTTTAAAATTTGATACAAAGTTGTATTTTTTTTAATAATATATAAATAACAATAAATCTAATGATATATTAGTTTGATTATCGTTAGATAATCAATACTAAATAATGGAGTGGATAGATAATAAATAAATTAGTATAGATATTTTAGATATTTAATATATATCAATTTGGAAGAATCTATATAATTTATGTTACACAATTAAGATAGATATTTCAATATAGATATATATCATATCTTTCAAATAAATGTATTTTAAGAAATATATGTTAATCATGAACACTAATAATACTACTATAGATATCTTAAATAATCTAAATTTAGAAAATATTTAGATATATTAATCTCCACTTAAGAGTTATTTTATTTTATGACAATTATTTTATTTATTACATACATATTTCCCTAGGAGGGATAACACATGGTTAGCGAAACATTGTCAAAAATCGACAAGGTTCTGAGAACCTTATCGAAACTGAATGACCAATGATGAACTTCTCCAAATTTTAGCAAGGCTCAAAAGGATTTGATGAAAACTGAGGTTATGATATTGCTATCAGGATTCAACCGTGTAGTTTCGAGTCAAACTCATTGACCCATGTTTCATGAGTCAAACTCATTGAAAACTGAGGTAACAATTGGCTCTAACTGGGGACAAATACTATAAAGGATGCTAAAGAACCCATAACACAAGATTTATGACTGTGCATGGGTAATAGAGTCACTAGTTGTGAAGTATAACAAAACACACGATGAACAAAAAATTAAAAGAATGAAGCAAACCAAAAGAGAACAAATCCAAAACACCTAACCTACTATTTACAGAGGGTGGAACATACATGCTCCTATTCTTTGAATAGCGCCTCCTACTCAGCTCTCTTCCACTCTATTATGTAGTCCTAACCTACTATTTACAGAGGAATCAACACACACGCTCCTATTCCTTGAATAGCACCTCCTACTCAACTCTCTTCCACTCTATTGTGCAGTCCTCTCTACTTTCATTGGTGTGGATTGTTTAATGTTTTTCCTTTTATCTCCTGCTCATGAGGCACGACCTCACTTCTCCGCCACACCTCCAATTTGTGCAACCCCCAAAAACTGTTAATTCATATTTTAATGATACCCCCTTATGCACCATCTCATTTCTCCTTTTGTGGCGTGACTTCTTCCTCCTTCCAAGCACATTCCTTCCCCTTTCTACCTTCAATGTTGCCCTCCTTACTGCCTGAATCAGCCTTTTTACCCCATCCTTCTTATTACAATTTTAATTTCTTTTGCTCATGAAATCATGCATTATTCAAAAATATTTCAAGATATGTCTATGTATTATTTTGAGGTCGATGCTTCTACCAACATCAGTCAACCAATTAAAAGAAACTTTTAAAATCTTTAATTTTCTTCAAACACTATATCTGGAGACTCTAAAGATATATGATTACATCTGTTGTATTGTCAAAAATCACCTACTTTGCAATTTACTGATATTGTTTATGGTATTACATGTCACCATCCGACAAATTTCAAGATTACTATTAAGTTGTTATAATATCAACACTATTGCTAAAATGTAGCAAACACAACAAATAAAAACAAGACTATTCTTAAACATTTAAGCAGGAACTTCGCTACTCTACAGCTCTTGTTTTATAAGAACTTTCTTCATAAGATTCGATGGAACTATGGCTTTATTTCCAAGTATTTAAGCTTGTATTTAGGCTTTAAGAAAAACTTTCTTCTTATTAGCCAAAGCTAATTTGTTTTCCTTTTTTTTAAGAACCAAAATAAACTCTAACTATCTTTTATGAGAAGTATCTTTCTCCCTAACTGATGACATGTCATCAATATTCATCTTTTTCTTTTAGAAACTTAAGAAGTTTCCATTGGTGTTTTGTATACCTATTTTGAAGGCTTTTAAGTCGAACACTTTTTTTTGTGTTATTCTTTGGATACTAAACCAACTAAGATATCAAAAAGATAGGGAATTTTTTTGAAGTATTTTTATCCCTGAGAGAGAGTGATAGACTCATTCCCTTAAAACTTTTAAATGGGATCTAATGCAGTGATATTTTGCAGTGTGTGCTACTAATAATGATTTCTTGTTGTGATAATTACATACTTGGGAAAATTCCTATCGATGGAAAGAATACATTTACTTAACACACAGACTATTAAATTATAATCAAAGCAACGATGCACCGGATCAGCCAAGAAGATTTGAGGCTCTAAGCAATATAAATAAAAATTGGGTTTTCTAAAAGGCTTTAGAAACTTTAATGAATTGGCAGGTGTAAAGCCAAATTTTGCAACCTTTCCCAGCATACTATCTGCCTGTGCCAAAATGAGAGCGTTGGAACAAGCAAGCACATTCATCATAAATGATACAACTGCCCCGATGAACACGCATGCAAAAAGTGGAAGCATAGACGAGGCACATGAACCGATTGACAAAATGCTTTCAAGAAATGTGTTCACGCAGAATGTCATGATGACAGGGTAACGCCCCATAACTATCGTAGCTTTATAGGAAGAAACAATGAAAAGAAATAAATTTTGAGAATGTGTTTACAAATCTAAACAACATATCGATGACCAATGAAAACTACCACCGCATCAAGGCAATTTGCAGTACTCAAAGCATGAGGACGGTAAAATCTGAAACCTGACTTCATAGTCTATAAGGCAGCTTAGAGATTGGGGATGATTACTTTAAACTATTGAAAATTAATCTTGTTAGCACTCTTATAAGTATTGAAAAGATGGACAACAGATAGAATGATGGAACATGGCCATGGAACTTTACTCCTACAGAAGTGTTAAAGAACCCAAGCAAATCAAATGTCAATAACATGGCAAGCCATTTTATCACAGACAAAATTAACATGCAAGGTCAAAAGAGGCATTAGAAGAACCACCTCCAGCTTGGAAGAATAGATAGAATTTGATAGATTGTGCATTATCACATGGGACTCCATATGCGATGAAACAATCAATTTAATTCAGCCTCAATTTCCCCAGTGCCATGAAATAGTTGATTCTGATTTTAGCCACCTAAATTCATGACACCAGTATGCACTGATCTATTTACATCTATCTTTTGAGGCATCTACAATATTATTAAATGAAGAGCGATGAACTATAAAATGGTTCCAAGGTACATATTTGGATTCCTACACAGATGGTGATGATTATTAGTCATTCCTTGCAGTGCATCGCCTGCCCCTTTTTGAGTGCCTTCTTCAACACTCCCACAGTTGATTATCTCTCTTATTAGGATGGTGTTCCACAATGTTTAAACAACCAAAAGACCTAGATCACAATAAGAAATAAGACAATGGTTGCTCCCAAGCCTCCAATCCACCAGCCATGGGTTTGAATCATAAGCTTTCCAGAATTCATTGCCAGAAAAGCCTTCAAGATATAGAGCGTTGTATCTTATCGCAGCTGCTCCATTTATCCCTTGTTTTTTCTCCAATGGATTTGCGCCCTCCCTTCAAAGAACAATAACTCAATCCGCTTGAGATTAGAAATATTATAACCGCCTCCAAGCAAAATGCCAAAAGGATTGCAAAAGACCTCGTATCTTTCCCCAAAACCTCCAAAAAAATCTGAAAGAATCTCTAAAACTCAATTTATTTAGAGGAATATCTAACTGCCCCAACTGATTCATTTTTATTATTATTTATTCATCATATTATTGTTACTTATTAATTATAACATTACGTTATAGCCTTATTTTATTATCAACTATAATTATATATATTTATTTACTCAAAGTGTCCCTTTTTCTAATAATTTATTTTATTATATGCATATATATATATATATACATTTATTTTAATGTATAAGATGACCAACAAATTTAAATGGAATAAAATTTCAAAACAATTACCTGATCCCTATCAAGGTTTGAAATGCAACTTCAAGCAACACAAATTGGTCGGCTGATAGATTGTCAAAACTGACAAGACCAATGGGGTGTCAAATCAAAGACTCATCCTCATCGAGGATGGTGGCTAGGGTAAGGTACCGAATGTCATCTCTTGTTCAACAGATCCATTGGGTTCAAGGCATGCTCTAACCTACTAATTCAGGTGGAGACGTAACCTACTACCTGTTCACTCAAACATACAAATTAGAACGCATATTCATAATAGTTGAATCACATGGAAAGGGACTAGCAATTGTAACTCATTACCATATGTCCCCATACATCCAATGGTATGATGTCGCCCCTTCCACCTATCCTCACAACATACTACTACATCACCTAACTATCCAATTAAATCTCTGCATCATAATAATAACAAAATAATGTGCATCATACCCATAAAATACCATCAAAAGCTCTTGTTCCATTTTTCTCTTTAGGTTCCTTAGCTAGACTACCTGCACGTCCAAGGTGAGAGTGGAGGGGCACTACATTACCCGAATAAGTTACTTAACCCGTATATATATTAAATGCCCATTTACTCAAACGTGACCACAATAAATCTCACTTAATAATAATCAATTATATTTTATTCCAGAACATTATAAAATCATCCTACTAAATGAAAATCACTAATTACATCACTCTATCTCTCATCTCATATTTTACACAACTACAAGACAAAATACATTTAAATTAAATAAACTCCAATATATCTCACCTGATGCCCCAAAATAATAATATAATTACAAAATTAAATATAATTAAAATTTTCTTTTAACTTAATTGCTTTATTCAATTACTAATTCTCTTTTTAGAGTGATTACTTAAATATTAACATTACATAAAAAGATACTTATTCTTTTTCAAGCTACTCATATAAGTCTACATATATATATTTATAAATTTATATAATAATTACATTTAATTCTATCAACCTACTATTAAAATACATTCAAATCAGAAATCATGGCTGATACAACAACATACAGCATCACAAATACAACTATATAAATATTAAACACCATAAAATACATAAGCAAATACATATACATTTGTTTTCACCAAAGTAAATAAATATATTTAATCAAGGACAACCTACCATTATATAATTGAACCTTTTCTCTCACAATTTTAGTCTTTATTTTATAAAATTACATACATATATACATTTGTTTAATCATAAGCAATTTAAATAAATAAACAAAATCTAAAATATTTAATTACCCATGTTATGCACAAATTTCTCTTAATGACAATTCCAAAAGTGCACCTAATTACTCCTATATATATAATTAAAAGTCTCTACTATTAGAACAAAATTAAATATAATTGAAATATGACAGTTGCAGTTGAAATCAAACATACGCTACACTAGAAAACTAGTAAAAACAAAAGCCAAAAAATTATGATTATATTTATATATGTTAACCTTTATTTGGCAGTATAAATATAATTTCGCAGAAGGAATTAACAGCATATATATTAAAGGTCTCTACTATTAGAGCAAAATTAAATATAATTGAAAAAATGGCAATTGCAATTGAAATCAAACATACGCTGCACTAGAAAACAGGAAAAACAAAAGCCAAAAAATTATGATTATATTTATATATGTTAACCTACAATTCCACACAAGGAATTAGCAACATATATATACATGTTATAGATATATATAAAATCAAAAAAAAAAAACTAAATTAGCCCCAATTTAAGAGGTGCGGCTAGTCTAAAGGTTGCGCACAACAGCCATGTGTTGGTGCACAGCACAAGAAGAGGAGAAGGGGGCGCCATGACAAGCCTCAGCCACAGAAAATAAAACAAGTAGTAACTTACTACTTTTTTAATATAATTTATTAATTTGGGAAGCTGACTAAGTGAATGGAGAAGGAAAAGGGCATGACTGGAAAAAGATCTCAAGCATGGACATTAAAATAAAGATGGATGCCATAACAGGTTTGTGATTTCGATTGGGAATAAAAGTAAATAAAGAGAAGAATTCGCATAGAATTACCCAAGCTTGGTAAAAACAATTCTTTAAAGCTATATATATTTATCTTTTCTCTATATGATAAATCATATTGGACGTTGTTGATAAACAAAGCTAAAAATATAAGACTTGCAGTTGGGTTTAAAATAATTTTGTTAAGTATTTAGAGTTAAACAGCTTCTTCAAAATTTCCCCGGCTGTAAAATTCCTTAACTTTTTACCAGAGCATAGTTAAGAGTTAAAAAAATTTGTTCCATTCCCGAATGTTTGTTTTCCCACAAAATTCCCAAATAAATTAAGGAAAAGTTTATAAAGTTTTTCTATAAACCAACGGGACAAATGGCAATTTTCCTAATAAATTTACAGTTTCTAGAGTGCACCTAGCAATTTAATTCTTTTTTTGTTTTACCACCTGTTGGTAAATCTTTACATTTTAGTTAATTTAGAAACCTAACTTCCACTATTAAATTTAATAAATCATATTGTTACCGTTTAACATTAGATCAAACTATTTAAATTTAATAAATCATAACTTGTTACATAAATTTAGTAACGTAATTTATTAAATTACTTTTTTCCAAATTTAAGGTTATCTCAAAATTCCCTTTTGAAAAAAAATATCCACTTTATTATATTTTATACAATACTTCATATCCATGATATTTAATTTTAAAAATAAAATCCATTAGATTAAATTTAAAATAACATTATTTATAAATGAGATTTATGTTTAATTACATATTCATCTTAATAAAATAATAGTATAAACTATCAAATCATTATAACCTTCAATTTAATTAAATAATTAATTAATTAAATTCTCTTAATAATTTAATTATTACTTTAATTAAATCACGTCATACTTATAAACGTGGTTAAATCAAACCAATTAATTAAATGACCAAAATAACTTAATCACCATGAACATCACTATATCAAATAAATAGAAGAACATTAAACAATTAAACTAAACGACTCAAAATGCAATGATACCAAAATAAGAACGAGGTTGCAAACAGACGACATCGTCAAACACAATGATGGGCTAACAGACTAGGACAGGGGACTTTCTTGTCAACTCCAGTTTCCACATCATACCCATTAGGCTTATAGGGCATGCTCAAGCCTGACAGTGCAGGTGGAGTCGGTGCTCGGTACCTGCATCTTGCATCAAACCAAACATCAAGCAACATATATATCCAATCGCAAGCACACGTGAGAGGGAGTCGCAGGGTGCTCACGAACAAGCGATGCTACGTCGTCCTCTCACCAGGGTCTAGATAGTAACACATCATCATAGATATGATGAAGCAAATATTAATCAATTTACACAACAACATAGTACTGTATCTAGATGATAAGCATAACTAGATAAAGACAAACACCATGATCATATCATCAACATCAGAAAAGAGAGTATCATAATCGTCCACGCAAACAAAATTGTCAACCAAACAAGTCAATCTAGTGAAACAATCACCATCATAGTCTCAAGTACGCAATACAGCATGAGAAGAGTATCATAAAATGACAACACGAGGGGTATTACATCCTCCACCCCTAGATCTAGGCTTACTCCTGGAAGCTAGAGAACAAAAAAGGAAATGACTCTCTAATGTGGGATGCATCCTCCCATGTCGTTGAAGACTCATCATTAGGGCCCCATTGGACCCACACCTACTTAATTTCTCTGCCCCTAAGATCGAGTCTCCTATGTTGAAGAACGGCGATGGGCTCGAATGCCAGATTCCCGTCCTCAACCTGTAATGCATTCCAATCAAGTATGTGAGAAAGATCTGGATAATAGGGCCTAAGTACATAAACATGAAACACATCGTGTATGCGCGATAGACTGGGTGGCAATGCTAGGTGATAAGCAACAGGTCCAATTCTCTCCAACACCTCAAACGGTCCCACAAAACAAGGCACAAGCTTAGACCCTTTCCCATAATGGATTGGACTCTTTCATGGATGCACTCGCAAGAAAACCCGATCTCCAACCGAAAACTGACGGTTGACCCTATGTGCATCAACATACTTTTTTTGCCTGTCCTGAGCTACTACTAAGTGCTCTCGGATGCGAGCAACCTGATACTCCATATCCTAAAGCATTTTAGGACCAAGCAAAACTTTGTCCTCAAGATGGTCCCAACTCAATGGCGTTCGACAAGGATGACCATATAATGCCTAAAAGGGAGCCATACCAATCAAACTATGATATCCATTATTGTAAGCAAACTCCACTAGATGCAAATAGTCCTCCAAATGCGACTGTTGATCCATCATGTACATTCGGAGCATGTCCTCAAGAACCTGGTTGACCCTCTTGATCTGACCATCTATTTCCAGATGGTAAGCATAACTGAAGTTCAATTGGGTCCCTAAGGCACATTGCAAGGATGTCCATAATGTAGAAGTGAACACTAGATCTTTGTTGGAAATAATCCTTTGCAGAATTTCGTGTAGTCAAACAATGTCCTCTGTGAAAATTTTGGCTACAAATGAAGCAGTATAAGATGATCAGACAGGAGATAAATGTGCCACCTTGGTCAACCTGTCAACAGTGACCATGATAGCATTATGCTGAAGAGAAGACATAGGCAAATTGACAATAAAGTCCACTGATATGATATCCCACTTCCATTCAACAATGAGATGAGGCTGTAAAAGACCTGCAGGATGCTAGTGTTCTTCCTTAACTCTCTGACATTCCAAACATCTCACCACAAAGTCTATCTCTCTTCATTCCAGCCCATAAGTACAGTGAATGAAGGTCTACATACATCTTCTTGACTCCTGGATGAGCAGAATAGGGAGCCTGATGTGTCTCTATCATGATTAGGGTATGAAGACCCTATGCATGAGGTACATACATTCAACCCATATACTTCAAAATCCCATCAGATTCCAATGAATAACTAGCAAAATTTCCCTCTAAAGCCCTATTTGACTCAATTTATGACTTCACTTCCTGATACCAGCTATCTAAGGGAAGTGCTGCAAGGATCTGGCTCCTCAAATCCACACCAAGAGTTACTGTAGATATCTCATGCCTCCTCCAACTCAAAGCATCTACCACTATGTTTTCCTTACCCTAGATGCATTTAACCTCAAAATCATATTCACAAAGAAATTCCATCCATCTCCTTTGCTTGGCATTCAGGTTCAATTGTGTAAAGATATACTGCAAGCTGTGATGATCACTATGTAGCTCAAACTAATGCCCCAATAAAAAGTGCCTCCATCTAACACTTGGGCATGAACAATAGCGGCTAACTTCAAATCATGCATAGGGTAATTCAGCTCATGATCCTTGAGCTTGCGGGACTCAAATGCAATCACACGACCTTCTTGCATCAAAACAGCTCCTAATCCTTCCAAGGAAGCATCTGTACACACCATGAACTCCCTAGTAGGATCAGGAACTGCTAGGATTGGTGCAGCACTGGTCAAATTTTCCTTAAGGGTCTGGAAAGCTAATTGGCACTAATCTGATCAAACAAACTTCTTCCCTTTCCTCTAAAGGGAAGTGATGGGATGTGCAATCCTCGAAAAGTCCTACACAAACCACTGATAGTAGCCTGCTAAACCCATAAAACTATGAATCTCATGAACATTTGTGGGCGCAGGCCAATCAACGATGGCTTGAATTTTTAAAGGGTCCACGGAAATACCTTCACCAGAGATGACATGACCCAATTATTTCACTTCAGTCTTATAGAACTCACACTTTGCTAGATTAGCATACAACTGATTGCCTCTCAAGCACTACAACACCTGTCTCAGATGTTCCTCATGCTCCTCCATAGTTTTCAAGTAAATTAGGATATCATCGAGGAACACTAGAACAAATCTTTCCAAATAGGTTCGGAAGACTCCATTCATCAGGCTCATGAAGACTGATTGTGCATTCATCAACCCGAATGATATAACAGTGAATTCATAATGCTCGTAATGAGTGTGAAATGTTGTTTTGTGAATATCAGCTTCGATTATCCGCAATTGATGGTATCCTGACTTAAGATCAATCTTTGAGAATACCTGAGCCCCCTTTATCTGACCAAATAGGTCATCAATTCTCGGCAAAGGGTATTGGTTCTTCACCGTCACTTTGTTTAGTTGTCTGTAGTCAATGCACAAACAGAGGGAACCATCCTTCTTCTTCACTAATATCACTGGTTCTCCCCATGGGGAAACACTAGGATGAATGAACCCTTTTGCTAATAACTTGTCCAACTACAAATGGAACTCCTGAAGTTCCTATGTTGTCATATGATATGGAGCCCAAGATATAGGTTTAGCTCTAGGTACAAGATCAATTTTGAAGTCGTTATCATACTTTGGTGGCATCCCCATAATTTCACTTGGAAAAACATTTGCAAAGTCCTTAAGGAGAGGATAGTCATCCAATGGCACCTCTTGACTCTCTCCCAAATCCAAGTCATTGACTGACACAACAATCAATTGACAACCCTAACGGAAACACCTCTTCAATTGCATAGCATAAATCATCTGTAATGAGATGGGTCTTTGTATGCCTTCGATCTCAACCTCATTTCTTGAATCATCTACACATCGCACAACCTTGCAGTGACAATCTATTATGGTTCAGTGAGCATTCATCCAATCCATACCCAAAATGACATCATAGGAACCAAGAGGTAGGATTCGAAGGTCCACCATAGTCACCAGTGACCCAATTTTCAAATCACAACCTTGAACAAGCGATTCAATTGCTACATTTTCCCTAGAGGCCAATTCGACCTACCACTTAATGCCTTGCCTTGCTACCACCAGTCTACGGTGCTCTACTACTGAAGGGGAAATAAACGAATCTAATGCACCGAAATCAAAGAGAATAGAAATACTAGTGCCTTTTAACACACCTAATGTCTCAACCATGGTGCCCTGATGATCAACTTAATGGTTTTCAATTGTCACAAAAACTTGGTGTGATCTACCCACATCACCCACCATCGGCTCAAAAGAGGCTAGCCTCTAACTGAAACATGTAGTCTTCTTCTGTGGACATTGTCTAGCATTATGTCCCTATTGACCGTAGGAGAAACAACATGTACTCCGACCAAAACCCCTACCACCCATCGGTGCATTTGATTGTTGAAAACTACCCCGACTGGGTGCCGACCATGAACTCTGTGTAGGCTGCTCAAAATGGTCATGTCGAGCTCGATGCCAATTCTGATTTCTTCTAGTCTGATTTCTTTCACTCTGTTGCAAATGAGAATTTTTGTGCTTAGGCTACGACTGTTGCTGCTACTGCTAACCGCCCTTAGAGGGCGCATGATGACTCTTGGAAGATCATGCAGCTTGAGGCTGCCCACCTCAAGAACCAAAACCAGGTGCAAGTGCACTACCAATCTGCATACATGTGTGACCTCCCCAAGCCATGGCCAAATTTTCTTCCACAAGATAAGCCTTTTCTACAGCTACCTCCATCGTCTTCGGCTAGAAAACCTGTACTCTGCCACTAATTCAAGCATTTAAGCCCTTGATAAAATGTTGTACTAGCATCGCCTCATCATTACTGATTCCTACATATTGTTTCAGCTCATAGAACCAGTGCTTGTACTACTCAATGGACATTGCCATTTGTCTCAATTCATAGAATTCATCTGCCCGACACTGTCTCTAGTGATTAGAAAGGAAACAGGCCCTGAATCTCTCCATAAATAGCTCCCAAGTCACAACACTAATGTCCAGGTGCAATTTATGCTCTTCTAGTTGCCACCAAGTGGATGCAAAGCCTCTGAGGTGCATGATGGCATACCTAGCCTTAGTATTGTTGTCATAAGGGTGCATAGAAAAACACCAATCCAGATCGATCAGACATGTCTCTGCCTCTAGTCCTCCACCTAAACCATCAAATGTGGGACGATGTGCTCTCAATAGATCTCTCATGTGACCCGCCACTATGGCATCCTACTCTATTGATACTTCTTTCCACCTCAGAGACCTCTCTCTTTCTCTCTCCACCTGCTACTCATCTGGCCTAGGGCCTAAATGACTAAGGATCTCCTCAAGAAGGTGTCACAACTTCCCTCCTTCCTAACTCAGTTGCTCTGAGTTTTGTCCTCCGCCTCCCAAATTATTTTGGGAACTTTGACGTTCCTCACGTTCTGAATCATGGGAGCTCAGAGACAACAAACTTTGGCAGTTGGCTTCGCGGCCACCACCTCGGCCTCTTCCACGACCACAACCTCTACCGTGAGGCATGTTCCTGCACAACATTAGAGGGGAACATGAGAGATCAAGAGTTAAGTGCAAAGGTTAACCTAATGGGCACAACTAACCTAGAGTACACAAAGTTTGTAAACCTTGGCTCTGATACCAAGTTGTAACGCCCCGCCATGCGAACCCCAAAGGACAACTAAAACTCAAAAATTACCATATATTTTTTTGAAAGAAGAACATTACATAAGATGAATATGAACATACATGACATGAAAATCAATTATACATTTACAATAACAACTACGTCCTCTGGGGTACACGGGACAATATTACAAAACCTAAACTCATACCATAACAATAGCGAATGAATTCCAAGATTACATTATAAAACATGATATAGCTTACGTTTACAATAATCGTACATCCATTATGATCCATCAATAAAAAACATCCACATAGGAAAACTCAATATAAATAAGATTAACTTATTCCCAATAACCATAAACATACTATCATCACGTGAATTCAATGGAGTATATTTCCATAGAGACAACACATCAAATAATGACTACCATGAATCATTTACCACATAAGGGCTACAAAGGTAAAATATTACATTACATCAATTTCAGGAGTACATATGCACATTTGTGCTTCCCGACACATAGTGGGAAAGATACATCAAATACTAGAGTAATATAGAATTGAACATGGATATAATTGAACTGTGGCGAAGCTCTAGATCCTTTGTTATGATGCAAACTCCACACTTTGCGAACACTAACTGGGAACCCAATGGGTTGCAAAGCACGTTCCACCCGACCACGTGGACCCTAAGGCCCACCCCCCCTCCTAAGAGTTGACAAGAAAGACCCACAACCAAGACAGTCAAGCAAAATGACCACAAGACAAAACCACAAAAGAGCAACCAGAACATAAAAAAAAAACAATCTCAATGACTACTTACAAGGTGACTGCTTCCAAATCCATACAAAGGAAAAGGCAAGGGTTACTGTAATGCCCCTTTGCGCTTCATCTTGGTAGTGCGGCTTGGTTTGTCCTTGTTGATGTCATTTTGTATTATGTTTCGTAGTTGGGTCTAGTTTTGTAGGATAGCATGTTTATGATTGATGTTTTAATGGATTTTATATTAGATGAAAGAGTATTACGGGTAAACTATTCGATAATTTTAAGTGAATTCTTTAATATAATTTATAAATTTAATAAATAAAAATACTATTAATGTTTTGTTTAATTAAATGAATTAAAACTTATGATTAGTAAAGTGATAAATAAATATGTTAATTAATTCATTGTGCATGCAATTTTAAGGAGGGGGCTAAATTAATAATTTAAATATTTTAGCTAAGTTAACTTGGTGTGAAAGTTAAAAGGGCATGGTGAAAATTAAATTAAATAAGTGGAGTGAGTTGTGTATACGAGAAATAAATTAATTAATTAAATTGGGAGTTGAATGTAGTTACGGGGGAGAATAAATAAATTATGTGGTGGAAGTTAATGGAAGAGGGGCAATATTATTATTTTCTTGCTAGAAGTAATGGCATTCAGTTGCACTGGATTCTTGTTCTTAAAATTTTATTCTCTTTCTCTGAAAAATCTTCTTGGAAAGTGTGAAGAAGAAATAACTCTTAATCGAAGCTTCGAAAGAGATTTTGAGCTACAGTTGGAAATTAGTCCCGACAATACTTTCAGCTCTGAGATTTGGAGTTACCCAGGTTCCTCTGTTCTTTGAATTTCATTTCTGTTACGTTTGCTTGGAGTAATTTATTTAAAGATTTATGATTGAAACCCTAGGATTAATACTGAGAATATTATACATAATCTGTAGATTTTTTCCAAACTTTCTCTCATCATTAAACAATTCTCTCTTAAACGATTCTTTATTCTTCGAACTATCGAATCATTTGTTGTTTTTCTTGTTATAGCTCTATAATTAAATTGTGAACAACATTCTTACTATGGTATTCACTACCATGCCCTGCATTATAGGAGATTTCGGTCCTTAGATATCGAATATGTGTTTATTTTGATAAACCCCCTGGACAATCGAGGATTTAGGAGTTGGATGTTATTTGGCACCTAAACAACATCTCTTTCCTTCTTTTGTTTCTAAGTTCAGTGGCCATTTCTCTCGCAATTTTTCCCTTTCTTTGTTCTATACCAATTTGATTAGTATTGCCAACACTACATTTTCTTTATGCCACCCTTTTTTCTAGCATTCGCAAGTTGTTTGGGTCCATGTGCACTAAATTTAATCCCATGTAATCTTGGGTGGAAGTTTAACTCAGTATGTCGATGTATTATGATAATATCATGTTTTGTTTCCATGTAGGTTGCAAAAGAACCTTATGTATTCTCAAATTGCATATAAATTATAGTAGGAGCTTATACGTTAAATTGATGTCTGAGAAAAGCTATGCTTCAAAGCCTTTGTCATAAGCAATACCCTCGCATAGTTTGCAATAGAAATTTTTATATCAATGACGATGTCTGAGAATAAAACCGGGCTCATAGCCCTCACTGTATGCATTATTCTCTTTCAAATAGTAGAAGAAACTTGTACTTAATATATCAATGCCTTGAGAACCAAGCATCACCGCAAACCACATAAACCGTCTCTATCGTTCTTGGGAATGAAGGTTTCAATTATTAATCACTTGATCTCTAGTCAAGAGCTCGTTTCCCCTTAATCAATATCTAGTTTACTTTAACACTCAATATCATGGATCGATTCTTTTGTGTATGGCTCGATAATCGTGGCCCTTTCTGTGGTTTACATCCATTATATTATAATCTTATCTCCCTGTTAGCATCATAATAAAGTTTCACTCCTATATTGTTTGTACTTCACGAGCTTATAGACTTGTATATCCACATGCAATCCAAGCAAATGTGTATTAGCTTCGGTGGGTGTTGAGTGACTAGCATAATCTTTACACCTGCGTTTCGCTTATGGCCGATCCGATTGTGTGTGTATATACATATGTTTATCTTGATTGAGTCTTGTTTCATTTGTTTTATATGTATAAGTATGCATAGTTTAAGGCTTTCTTTGTATTTATATCTCTCATATGTGATTATTACAATGACCTATGAATTAAGATTTGTTTGTTGAAATATATATAAATATATATAGGACATATATATACATATATAATATATATATATATGTTTCATAGGTGAGTATTGAAAGAATATTTATATAGAAAATTGTTTACGAAAGAAAATGAGTTTAAATAGATAAATTTTGATTGTTAGAGAAAAGAGATTGGTTAATTAAGAATTTAAAATTTAAAAATATTAATCGGTTAGAAGTCTAAAATGAGTTGAATGGCTTGAGTTAGTTCTTGTTTTAACTTATTCCTATTTATTTTTAGTTAAGTTAATTATTAACAATTCTCATCTTAGATCAATTTAGCCGTCGTATGTTGTGAAAGGAAATTACTCTATTATATCACTAAGATGAGTGAATATTGATAAAATAGTAGTTGACTTGTATTGTAAATGGTTAATAGTTATTCCTTGTCATGAAATGGATTCTTGAGCCCTATCTCCTATTGTTTGAGTTGTCCATGTACCGATGTGTGATTGAGTGTATTGTCATTATCTTGGGATTTGATCCTTGTTATAGATTTTGTGAAAGGAACCTTAGAGTCTTCCAAAGGCTAAGGAACTTTATTTTCTTGATGGAAATATAATTACTATGGTGTTGGGAATTGTTTTATTAAATGTGTAATGATGTTCGTGCCCTTGCACAATATTTTTGTCTATGTGATTGGTCTTATGGAAATTTCCTTGGTATCATTGAGTTGATTGTGATGCATTGGAATGAGTGAGTTGGTCATTTTCCATGCACATTATGTTCACCTCGTGATTTGAGTTTGAAACTTATAAGCGGGAAGGGTAATGCCTCGCTATGTGTTTTACTTGAGTTATGAGCTTGTGCAAGTGGTGTTATTTTCAGTTTTAGTGGTTTTCTTGTAGAAGGGTGGGAGTGGCTCTCAATGGAGGCTAGCGCACGAAGTGGCATCTAGGACAACCCATATGGAAGTTGTTTAATCAAGTGATAACCTAATTTAATTAATTAGGGGGTTGGGAAGAATTTCATTTAACTAAGATGTTCAGATGTCTCACCCATGCCTGTAGCATTCATTCAGGCTAAGGATGGGTTGGGAAGGCCTGGTCGGCAAGACCAATATCCTATTCTTCACGAGAGGATAATTGGTCCCGCATGTGTTACCATACTGGGCCGGCATCGAATGTGTGACTATTAGGACAACCACAGGTGGGGGTCGGCATCTAGAGGAAGACTTTCAGGACAACCCATGTATAGACCATGCGATGACACTCTCCCCGCTACAACCTTGCATTTATTTGACTAGCATTTCCATTTAATGTTTGTTGTGCCTCTAGAAGTAGTATCACTGTTGTGTCGTACTATGTTGTATTTGTATATGGGAATCCCTTACAGTCTTGTTGTGCATGTTGTTTTCCACCTTATTGTTTGTCAATGATGGTGGGACCCTTTGTTACCTCCTAGCACGGGGGGTGAACCTTTGGGTTCACGTGGTTGGGTGGAACATGTTACGTTCTCCATTAGGTTCCCTTATTGTATGTGCTGAGGCAATTCCTCCCAATCCATTGATTTCTACTCAACATCTTCCCTTGGGATTTTGATCATTGTACTTGTAATGTATTGTATCTTTATCATGTAGCATATGTTGAGCTCTCCTCACTTGTAACGAGGAAGTGTTACTGTACAATTGTATTTGTAAAAACTAAAATGATGTATCTCATGTATGTAATGAAAGATGTATTCTATAATTTTGTACAAGTTAATTGAAATGATATATAAGCAGTTATTCCTTTATGTTCATAGAATGGAAGTATCTCTTGGTACTTGGTTATATGTGATCAGATGTTTAATGATGTTTAGATTTTTAGTTATCACTAAGTTATATAGTTTTGTAATTTTGGTTAATGGAAATAAGTAATGCAATAATTCACCCTAGGGGACATAGGATAGTAAATGATGATTATGTTTATTTTCACTCGTGCAACATTGCAATGTTAAAAAAAAATTGTCCATTTTTCGTGGTTTAAGTCTTGTCTTCTAGGGTTCTTGGTGGGGCATTACACATAGAATCATAGCGCAGGTTTAAACACTTGGTGCTCTGGGTATATTAATTATCCCATTAAGTTGTCTTAGATGTATAGTTGAAGATTAAGTTTTCCCTTGTTGACCTCATCTAATACCCTAAACTTATCGTGGTGGTGTATGTGTAGGATCATGCCTAGGAAACAGGGTAGAGGTCGAGGGCGAGGCAGAGGTTGAGGTGTTGGTCGTGGGGCTAATCACAAAGATCACCTCCACAAAGTTCTCATGAGTTAGATCATGAGGAGCATCAGAGTTCACAGAAAAATTAGGGAGGTGTAGGGTAGAATCTTGGTCAGCCTGGGATGGAGGGCGCACAATTGCGCCAATTACTAGAGGAGGTTCTTACCTGGCTTGGTCAGAAGTAGGAAGGTGAGCAGTTAGTGATTCAGGAGAGAGAGATCTCCCAAGAGGAGGGAGCTAGCTATTAAGTAGGATGCCATTTTAGCTGGTCGCATGAGGGACCTTCTTCGAGCATGTCCTTTGACTGTAATTGATGAGACAGGTAGTGGATTAGAGGCAAAGACCTGGCTTATCGATCTAAATCGATGTTTTTCTATGCACCCATATGGTAGTAGTACCAAGGCTAGATGTGCCATTATGCATCTCTAAGGATTTGCTTCCACATGGTGGCATCTTGAGGAGAAAAAGCTCCATCTAGATATTAACTTAGTGTCATGGGAGATGTTCCTTGAGCGATTCAAAGCCCAATTCTTGTCTGACCATTGGCGACAGTGCCGAGTAGATGAGTTTCATGAGTTGAGACAGTTGGAAATGTTAGTGGAACAATATGAGCGGAGATTCTATGAACTCAAGCAATATGCTAGCATTGGAGATGACGAGGGCATGTTAGTACAACACTTTATTAGGGGCTTGAATGCCTGTATTAGTAGTGGTGTTTAAGTGTTTAAGTCGTAAACCATGGAGGTAGCAGTGGAGAAGGATTAGATAGTTGAAGAGAATCTTGTTATGGCTTTAGGTGGACAGTCAGGTGTACAGATTGGTAGTGCACCTCCAGTTGGTGTCAGATCTCAAAGTGGTCCATCATAGGTTGTGGGTACCTCCAAAGGAAATCAAGCACCTGCTAAGGTTGAGCATCAACAATAACATTCCCAGTCGAAACCTGGGAACTCTCAATCTCAGTCTGGTAATAGGTCCCAAAGAAGGAAAGATCGAAGTTGGCATTGAGTTAAGTAGTATCATCCCAACTGTCTTGCTTAGAGTTCTCAGATTGTAATTAGTGGAGATAATTTTTTGTGGTCTAGTACACCTTTAGGTGAAAGAGGATTCAGAAGAGGTATAGGATGTTTCACTTGTGGTCAGCAAGGTCACATTGTGAGACAGTGTCCTTAGAAGGGCACTTTTGGATTCATTCAGAGACCGACAGCTTTTGAGTCGATAGTAGGTGATGTCGGCAGATCGAACAAGGTGTTTTCTGTGGTGGATAACCACCAGGCCAAGCACTAGGGTGTAGTTGGAGAGACTTTTGGTAGAGGGTGGGCAACGTTCTTTGGAAACTATGCACATCCTACAGCGTCAGGAGTTGACCCTCGGGGGGTGAGTCATGGTCTAGGTGTGGGTCCAATGGGATCCTAGTGTCGAGTCTTCGGTCTATTGGGAGGATGTATCCCTGATGTGTGTTTGTTGCCCATTTTTGGTTGCAGGCTTCGAGGAGTAAGCCTGGTCCTTGATGTAGTGCTTTCAATTTGCTTATGTTTGGACAGCATCTTGGATTTCATCTAGACTATATGATGTTGTTTTGTTTGACCCTATGTTACTATTTGATAAACATTATGACTCTGTTGGTTATTATTCAGACATGGTGATATTTTGATGTGTAGATGTTGAGACTGTTTGATAACATTATGATGCTTAGCTTAGTGATATTGGTGACATTATGATGTTAGTTCGATGATAATATGATATCTGATGTTCTTATTTATATCATGTTTAGTAGATTAGTTGATTGCTTGTTGAGTATCATTGATGTGATGATGTTATGTATGGATAGATGTATGAGCTATCATGTTATGATATTAATTTTTATGTATCGGTGATGGGGATAGTTTCGCATCACTCACTTGCGAGTGCCTTGCAACTCTATGATTTCCCCATCATGGTGTGACTGATTATTTCTTTATGTACATGCTCGACCTTTCGTTTTGCTATAGGCTGTAGGTACAGGGCATTGAATCCACTTGATTATCAAGTCTGAGCATGCCAAAGCCCAATGGAGTTGTTGTTCAGAGGTTACACTGGGTCCCCTACTTCAAGCCATCGTCCTCGTCGAGGACGAATTCCTATTGTCACAATCCTGTCTATAAGGTCAATTTGAGTTGTTTTGTCTTTGTTGTTGTCGTATGCCTTCCATTTCATATTGTGGTTAAAAGTATTTGTTGATATTTGGTTTGTTGATATGTTGATGTTCTTTTGTATATTTCATTCTTATCTTTCGACTTTCAGGAGTAAGTCGGGTCTTAGGGGGGAGGATGTAATGCCCCTTCGCGCTTCGTCCTAGCAGTGTGGCTTGGTCTGTCCTTGTTGATCTCATTTTGTATTTCGTTTCGTAGTTGGGTTTGGTTTTGCAGGATAGCATGTTTATGATTGATGTTTTAATGGATGTTATATTAGATGAAAGAGTATTACAGGTAAGGTATTCGATAATTTTAAGTGAATTCTTTAATATAATTTGTAAATTTAATAAATAAAAATACTATTAATGTTTTGTTTAATTAAATGAATTAAAACTTATGAATTAGTAAAGTGATAATTAAATAAATATGTTAATTCATTCATTATGCATGCAATTTTTAAGGAGGGGGGTAAATTAATAAATTATATATTTTATAGCTAAGTTAACTTGGTGTGCAAGTTAAAAGGGCATGGTGAAAATTAAATTAAATAAGTGGAGTGAGTCGTGCATAAGAGAAATAAATTAATTAATTAAATTGGGAGTGGAATGCAGTTATGGGGGAGAATAAATGAATTATGTAGTGGAAGTTAATGGAAGAGGGGCAATATTATTATTTTCTTGCCGGAAGCAATGGCATTCGGTTGCACAAGATTCTTTTTCTTGAAATTTTATTCTCTTTTCTCTTAAAAATCTTCTTGGAAAGTGTGAAGAAGAAATAACTCTGAATCAAAGCTTTGGAAGAGATTTTGAGTTGTAGCTGAGAATTAGTCCCGACAATACTTTCAACTCCAAGATTTGCAGCTACCCAGGTTCCTTTGTTCTCTAAATTCCATCTCTAATACGTTTGCTTGAAGTAATTTATTTAAAGATTTATGATTGAAACCCTAGGATTAATACTAAGAATATTATACACAATCTGTAGATTTTTGCTAAACTTGCTCTCATCATTAAACAATTCTCTCTTAAAGGATTCTTTATTCTTCGAACTATTGAATCATTTGATGTTGTTCTTGCTATAGCTTTGTAATTAAATTGTGAACAACATTCTTACTTTGGTATTTGATACCATACCCTGCATTATAAGAGATTTCGGTCCTCAAATATCGAATATGTGCTTATATTGATAAACTGTTTGGGAAATCGAGGATTTAGGAGTTCGCTATTATATGGTACCTAAACAACATCTCTTTCCTTCTTCTATTTCTAAATTCAGCGGCCATTTCTCTTGCAATTTTTCCCTTTCTCTATTCTATACTGGTTTGATTAGTATTGCCAACACTGCATTTTCTTTATGCCACCCTTTTTGCTAGCATTCACAAGGTGTTTGGGTCTGTGTGCACTGAATTTAATCCCATATTATCTTGGGTGGAAGTTGAACACAGTATGTCGATGTATTATGATAATATCATGTTTTGTTTCCATGTAGGTTACAGAAGAACCTTATGTATGCTCAAATTGTGTATAAATTACAGTAGGAGCTTATATGTTAAATTGATGTCCGAGCAAAGGTATGTTTGAAAGCCTTTGTCGTAATCAATACCCTCGCATAGTTTGCAATAGAAACTTTTATATCAATGACGATGTCTAAGAATAAAACTAGGCCCATAGCCCTCACCATATGCATTATTCTCTTTCAAACAGTAGAAGAAACTTATACTTAACATGTCGGCGCCTTGAGAACCAAGCATCATTGTGAACCACATAAACCATATCTATCATTCTTGGGAACGAAGGTTTCAGTTATTAATCACTTGATCTCCATTCAAGAGCTCGTTTCCCCTTAATCAATATCTAGTTTACTTTAACACTCAATATCATGGATTGATTCTTCTATGTATGGCTTGATAGTCGTGGCCCTTTCTGTGGTTTACATCCATTATATTGTAATCTTATCTCCTTGTTAGCATCATAATAATTTTTCACTCCTATATTGATTGTATCTCACGGGCTTATAGGCTTGTAAATCCGCATAAAAATCCAACGAATGCGTATTAGCTTCGGTGGGTCTTGAGTGCCTGGCATAATCTTTACACCTATGTTTCACTTGTGGCCAATCCGATTGTATATAAATATATATCTATATATATTTATCTTGATCAAGTCTTGTTTCATTTGTTCGATAGGTATAAGTATGCATAGTTTAAGGCTTTCTTTGTATTTATATCTCTCTTATGTGATTATTACAGCGACCTGTGAATTAAGATTTGTTTGTTGAAATATATATAAATATATATATATAGAGCATATATATATATACATATAATTATATAATATATATATATACATTTCGTAAGTGAGTATTGGAAGAATATTTATATAGAAAATTGTTTACAAAAGAAAATGAGTTTAAATAGATAAATTTTGATCGTTAGAGAAAAGAGATTGGTTAATTAAGAATTTAAAATTTGAAAATCTTAATCGGTTAGGAGTCTAAAATGAGTTGAATGGCTTGAGTTAGTTCTTGTTTTAACTTAGTCATATTTATTTTTAGTTAAGTTAATTATTAACAATTCTCATCTTAGATCAATTTAGCAATAGCATGTTGTGAAAGGAAATTACTCTACGATGTCATTGAGTGAATATTGATAAAATAGTAGTTGACTTGTATTGTAAAAGGTTAATAGTTATTCCTTGTCATGAAATGGATTCTTGAGCCCTTTCTCCTATTGTTTGAGTTTTCCATGTACCAATGTGTGATTGAGTGTATTGTCATTATCTTGGGATTTGATCCTTGTTATAGATTTTGTGAAAGGTACCTTAGAGTCTTTTAGATGCTAGGGAACTTTATTTTCTTGATGGAAATATAATTACTATGGTGTTGGGAATTGTTTTATTAAATGTGTAATGATGTTTTTGCCCTTCCACAATATTGTTGTCTATGTGATTGGTCTTATGGAAATTTCCTTGTTATCATTGAGTTGATTGTGATGCATTGGAATGAGTGAGTTGGTCATTTTCCATGCGCATTATGTTCACCTCATGATTTGAGTTTGAAACTTATAAGCGGGAAGGGTAATGCCTCGCTATGTGTTTTACTTGAGTTATGAGCTTGTGAAAGTGGTGTTATTTTTAGTTTTAGTGGTTTTCTTGTAGAAGGGGAGGAGTGGCTCTCAATGGGGGCTGGCGCACGAAGTGGCTTCTAGGAAAACCCATATGGGAGTTGTTTAATCAAGTGATAACCTAATTTAATTAACTATGGGGTTGGGTAGAATTTCATTTAACTAAAATGTTCAGATGCCTCACCCATGCCTGTAGCGTTCGTTCAGGCTAAGGATGGGTTGGGAAGGCCTGGTCGACAAGACCAATATCCTAGTCTTCACGAGAGGATAATTGGTCCCGCATGTGTTACCCTATGGGGCCAGCGTCAAATGTGCGACTGTCAGGACAACCATAGATGGGGGCTAGTGTCTAGAGGAAGACTGTCAGGACAACCCATGTATAGACCATGCGATGACACTCTCCCCACTACAACCTTGCATTTATTTGACTGGCATTTCCATTTAATGTTTGTTGTGCCTCTGGAAGTAGTATTACTATTGTGTCTTATTATGTTATATTTGTATATGGGAATCCCTTACAGTCTTGTTGTGCCTATTGTTTGCTACCTTGTTGTTTGTCAATGATGGTGGGACCCTTTGTTACCTCCTAGCATGGGGGTGAACCTTTGGGTTCATGTGGTTGGGTGGAACATGTTATGTTCTCCATTGGGTTCCCTTCTTGTACGTGTTGAGGCGATTCCTCCTGATTCGTTGATTTCTACTTGGCGTCTTCTCTTGGGATTTTGATCATTGTACTTGTAATGTATTGTATCTTTATCATGTAACATATGTTGAGCTCTCCTCACTTGTAACAAGGAAGTGTTACTGTATAATTGTATTTGTAAAAACTAAAATGATGTATCTCATGTATGTAATGAAAGATGTATTCTAGAATTTTTTACAAGTTAATTGAAATGATATATAAGTAGTTATTCCTTTATGTTCATAGAATGGTAGTATCTCTTGGTACTTGGTTATATGTGATCTAATGTTTAATGATGTTTAGATTTTTTGTTATCACTGAGTTATATGGTTTTGTAATTTTGGTTAATGGAATTAAGTAATGTATTCATTCACCCTAGGGGACATAGGATAGTAAATGATGATTTTGTTTGTTTTCACTCATGCAACATTGCAATGTTTTAAAAAAATTATCCATTTTTCATGGTTTAAGTCTTGTCTTCTAGGGTTCTCGGTAGGGCATTACAAATGCTATGGGTGAGTGTCATCACATGGTCCTATCATGGGTTATCTCGGTTGCCTCTCAACAGGTGCCGACCCCCATCTATGGCTATCCTAGCTGCCCCATGCTAGGCGTCGGCCCCATAGGGTGACTCGTGTGGGACCACTAGCCTCTCATGAGGATGAGGCAGTGATCTTGTAGACCATGGCCTTCTTAGCCCACCCTTAGTCTGTGAAAGCACTAACGGCATGGACGAGGTATCTTATTATCTTTAATTAATGTGTACCTACCCATCCCACTAGTTTATTTTATTAGGTTTCCACTTATTAAGCCAACTTTTTCATGGGTTATCCAAGCTGCCCCTTTTTGTGTCGGCCCCCATGAAGAGCCACCCTCCCCATTAGTTTTGTAACAAAACTTACAACAACAAGGGGTGTACCAAACATAAAATACCAAAATCACCAGTCCTAGTACAAATGTGAGGCATGGACCATCTCGCCAAACAGCCATAACAAAAGGAAACACAACGGATCAAGGTAACACCCACATGAGATGAATTTGAAAATGCAACCAATGACTCATAAAGATCTACCATGGAAATCCACACAAAAATAGGTTTCCCATTACCTCTGGAAGCCTATAACATCAAGTATCATATACTCCCAACTGAAGGGTACGCAAATACTTCGAGTTCCCAAAGAAACTCACAGGATCGCTTAGCATATAAACTCGTCAAAAAAGAAAATAATACAACAGAAAATACAATCAATCATGGGAATGTAAAAATAAAACTTTAATCTCCCAACATAATTCCATGTAACGAAACTTAAAGCATATTAGATACTCCACTTGTTTATACATTCCTATCCAATTTGACAAATTGACTAGCTCAATAAGAACATAAAAAGTTGCGAAAGGATTATTTACTTAATATCAATAATCTAACTTCAATGTTCAATTTTTCAATTATAAAACACAGTTAAATCAAATCTCATAAAATCACTTGAATATTAATAAATTCCACTTACCATAAATCAATTGACTAAGTTGAACTCTACCATACTAACTAGTTATAACACAATTTGCAGTGAAATATTTTATTCTAATTATTTAAAATAATTTCCTAATTTAATTACATTTACTAACCCATATATAAATTTATCAATTTTAAATTTCTCTTCTCTAAACAGTGAGTCAACAAATATACATATTTCAATAGCCAATTTTACAAAATAGGTTAAATCATTCTTCCCATATATCCAAATTCTATTATAAAAATTCCTTTACATCATTTAAGAACTATGAATCATAAAATATAATAACTTTAAACGGATTGGACACAATTAGATTTCATAACTAAGTACATATTTTACCCGAATAAGTTACTTAACCCTTATATATATTAAATGCCCATTTACTCAAACATGACCACAATAAACCTCACTTAAGCAAAATTTTAAAGAATAATAATCAATTATATTTTATTCCAAGAACATTATAAAATCATCCTACTAAATGAAAATCACTAATTGCATCACTCTACCCGTCATCTCAGATTTTACACAACTACAAGACAAAATACATTTAAATTAAATAAACTCTAATATATCTCACCTAACACCTTGAAATAATAATATAATTATAAAATTAAATATAATTAAAATTTTCTTTTAACTTAATTCCTTTATTCAATTGGATTGGGGGGGATGGCATTCACGTGCTCTGCAAGCTGAGCTAGGGCGTCTGTGCCCTAGCTCGTTCTCTGTGTTCTGCTCAAGTCTGTGTTGTGGGGGTTTTTGTTGCATTCGAGGTTAGTGGAGGTGGGGTTTCAATCTGTTAAACTTGTGTTTCTTTTTCCTTTGATGGTGATTGTTGTGTGGGAGGTGTGCCCATTAGGCTGGGCGCGAGCTTCCTTTTTTTTGTCATGGGCTTTCCTTTGGTACTATCATGTTGTGTGCAACCTGTCCCTACGCTTGGCCTTCTTCTGCTCCCACGTGGGTTCATGGTGTGGGCGTTGGGTCTTGGGGGCTGTGTGTTTGGCCTTCCAATTCGTGGGGCCTTGGTTCTTCCCATTGACAGGTGGGTTTTATATTTTTTTGTAGTATTTCTTGCTACTGATTGGCTGGCGTCTGGGTGGTGGGGTTCGTGCTTTCCCTTGGGGTTTTTCCATTTAGTTCAATCGTGATCCGGGGGTTTGCATGCCTGTCGGGGACTTTGTTTATTGTTATGTCGTGTGGGGAAACATCTGGGGTTAGCCCCAAATTGGATTTTTGTTATACATTTGGTTTGAAGCCTGCAATGCATGGTGCGAATGTTTTTGATAATACGTTGTTTTCACCAGAGATGGAGATGAATGATCTACGGCCGGTTAGTGGTCCCCGCATAACGAAGATTAATGGGTGTTTGGAAAGATGCAAAGAGAGACCGAAATTGGTTATCCCGATGGAGTTGCTTGCAGATGATATTGAATACTATTCAAGGCACTCCTTTTATTGCAAGTTCATGGGTCTGAGAGTTTCGCTACAATTTTTGGAATCCTGGGCTTAGCGGACATGGATGCCGGAGGGGGAAATGGAGATTAGGCTCCTTATGAACAACTATTTTATGGTATCATTTGATTGCATGGCAGATCAAAATAAGTTCTTTGAGGGTGGTCCCTATTTTTATAACCAGGTGGGATTATTTATCAAGCCATGGCATGCGGGCTTCAACCCGACCGAGGCGCTACCAAGTTAGATTTCAGTTTGGGTTTGGTTGTCGTGGTTCCCGGTTGAGTGCTGGCAGGATGATGTGTTGCTTTTGGTGGCTTTAATGCTTGGTAAACCTGTTAGGTCTTCTCAGCAGACGCAGTTTAAGAACGTAATGACTTTTTCCCGTATCTATGTAGAAATTGATCTAAGCAAACCATTGCCAGATTCTATAGAAGTGTGTGTTGGATCCTATACTTGGGTGCAACAACTAGATTATGAAACCCTACCTTTTCGATGTCGTCTCTGTCACGAATACAGTCACTTGCAACAGAGATTCCCTAGGGCTAAGCTTGTGGCACCCCAACCTTCTGAGCCTTCTTGTAATCCACCTAGGTCTGATAAGGGGGAGGAGCCTATTCCGAGTGATGGTAATGGTGATGATGGTTATGTCCCTGTCAAGGCTCGCAATAGGAATCGGGGGCAAAAGAAAATCTTGAGGGAGAGGCAGGATGATGACACCTTTAATAGGTTTGAGGTGTTGGATGATCTCAGCCAGCAAGAAGTGAATCTAGGGCTGTTGAACCTAAATCAGGGTACTTTGGGTTTAGGTCAGGATGGTCCTCCTTTGGAGGCTATGCAGGTTGTGCAAGAGGATGGTGTTGGGCTGATGGAGGTAGATCAATAGTTTCCTATTTAGGTTGAATTGGATTCTACTCTTGGAGCTACGAAGAGTGGTGGAGGTGGTTCCCCATTGCCCCTGAAAGATGGTACGGATGTGGGTAAGAGCTCTTTGTCTTCTTCTCGCTTGAGTATTCTGCAAAAGGAACTAAAGAAAGGGGTTGGTGAGAGAACTTCCAAGCTGGGCAAGAAAAAGGATATGGATAAGATTAAATTAACTGGGGAAACTTTGGTGGAGTCAGGTTTGGTCAAGACTCTTGATTCACATTTTTTAGGCCCTCAGAAATGATCGTTCTCTCATGGAATGTAAGGGGCTTGAACAGTGGCCCTAGACAAAAAGTTGTTCATGATTTGGTTAGGAATCATTCTTCAGTTGTTCTTTTCTTCAGGAGACCAAGTTATCTATGGAAAATATGTTGGATATGGTACCTAGGTTGTGGAAATGTGGTGAATTCTAGTGTGTGGGGGCTCTTGGTGCTTCTAAGGGAGTGGCTTGCTTCTGGAACCCTCAAAAGATTTGCCCTCTTTGGTGGATGCCCTCTTTGGTGGATGTCCTCTAGATCCTCTATGTCCCTGGTCACCTCTTGTTATGAGACTGGTGAGTGTATTCTCCTCTCTAATGTGTATGCTCATGTTGAGTTCCAGGGTAAACAACTTCTTTGTTCCCATCTTCGTTTTGTTCGCATCTTAGCTCCTTTCCATCCATGGGTTTTGGCTGTCGATTTTAATGCTATAGTTGATTTGTTTGAGAAAAAAGGTGGAATTGCTAGGTTGGAGCCTTCTGCTCTGTTACTCAGGGATAGCATTTCAGATTTAAATATTTTTGATGTTCAGCCCAATAATGGTCGGTTCACCTGGAACAATAGGAGAATTGGTGAGAGTTGTGTTGCTGAGAAGCTTGACCGATTCTTGGTTTCCTATTATTGGGTTAGAGACTTGTGGTCTACTAGATTTGAAATTCTTGATTGGAGAGGTTCTGATCATTGGCCTATTAAACTTAGTATTATATCTACTTGGACGCCTCATTCTCCCTCCTTCAAGTTTCAGCTTATGTGGTTACGGGATTCTACTCTTCATGAGCACATGGCTGAGTGGTGGAGGATTGGAAGACCTGCTTTTGGTACGACAATGTTCACTTTTGCTAGGCTTCTTCAGTTTGTCAAATATCAGCTTAAAACGTGAAATCGGCGATGTTTTGGTAATATCTTTCATGCTAAGGTCACTGCTCATGAGGAGTTGAATAATATTACGTGGTTGATTCGTGAGAATGGGGCTTCTAAGGATCTTCTGAGGAAGGAGGAAAGGACTTTGAAAGTGGTTGAGGAATTTGAATTGAGGGAAGAGATCTATCAGAAGCAAAAGGCCCGAGTTGAATGGCTTCAGGAAGGTGATAAAAACACTGCCTTCTTCTTCAATTATGTGAAAGATAGGAGGCATGGTAATTCCATTCCTGTTCTAATGAATGATAGGAGAGAACGTCTTGCCTCGCACCAGGAAGTCTCTACTGAGGCTTCTCAGTACTTTGCTCCTTTATTCAGGGAGGATTCACAAGGGGGCTCTATTGAGGAAGCACATGTTCTTTCTTTTTTTCCTCAGTTGGTCTCCAAGAGGTGAATGAGTCTCTGATGAAAGAGATTTCTCTTGTTGAGCTAGAGGGTATTGTGTTTCAGATGAAGAGGGGTAAATCTCCTGGCCCCGATGGTTTCCCGATTGAGTTTTACCAAGAATTATGGGATATCATAAAGTTGGATCTTTTGGCGATTGTCCTTGAGTCCCAGAGGAATAAGCAAATGCTTCGTGCTTTGAATTCCACTTTCCTTGCTCTCATCCCCAAGTGTGAAGGGGTTGATAGGTTAGCGTAGTTCTGACCTATCTCTCTTTGCAATGTGGCATATAAAATCATTTCGAAGTTCATGGCTGAGAGGTTGAAGAAGTGGCTTAAAGTGCTGATTTCAAAGGAGTAGAGTGGTTTTGTGGCTGGTTGACAAATTTTAGATGGGGTTGTCATTGCTTTGGAGACCATCCACTCCATGGACAGATCCCAGGAGAAGGCAATGTTCATTAAGCTAGATATGGCTAAGGCTTATGACAGGGTTAGATGGTCTTTCCTGCGGAAGGTCCTTATGTCTTTTGGTTTTGGTGAGGAGTGGATCCAATGGGTCATGAGTTGTGTCACGTCTGTTTCCTTCTCGATTTTGATAAATGGAGATCATTCTGAACTTTTTGGCGCCTCTAGAGGTTTGCGCCAAGGGGATCCCCTTTCTCCGTATCTTTTTTTGCTTCTTGTGGAAGGTCTTGGGCATTTGTTGAAAAGAAATGTGGAGCTTGGCAACATTCATGGTTGGCGTTGGGGTGGAGATTTTCCTACGCAATACCATTTGTAGTTTGTTGATGATATTGCTTTAATGGGGATGGCTACTGTTAAAGAAGCTACTAATTTGAGGCAGGTGTTGGACTTGTATCTTGTTGCTTCGGGGCAATTGATTAATGAGGAGAAATCATCCATCTTCTTCTTCAATATGTCAGCCCCTATACAGAGGAGAATAGCTAATATCTTGAGGTTTCAGATAGGGGCTCTCCCTTTGACGTATTTGGGTATCCCAATTTCTATTCGCCGACTTCCCAAGGGTTCTTGGCAAAATATTATTGATAAGCTCTGTGCAAAAATTAATCATTGGACCCATAGATGGTTATCTTTTGCGGGGCGGTTTCAGCTTCTCAAGGCAGTGGTGCAGGCTCTCCCTACCTACAGATGTATGCTTCAGGTGGCTTTGATGGGTTTTCTTAGGGAAATGGATTCTCTTGAAAGGCAGTTCTTATGGGCTGGAAGTTTGTCATCTTCCAAGTGGAGCCTGGTCAGGTGGGATGTTGTGTGTAGTCCGAAGCAATTTGGTGGTCTTGGTCTTC